>CM074490.1:4769927-4845197 GCA_037389245.1 Oryzias sinensis
AAGTCCCTCCAACACGTCCTTCATCCAAAGCCCCTCCAACACGCCCCCTCCGTCGTTCACCCAAATCCCGTCCAGCTCCCGCTCCTCCTGGTCCATCACCCAAACTACCCTCAACTCGACCTCCCCTGCGCGCCTCTAGACGTGCTATCCCCCAGAGCTAGGATGAAACGGGCCCCCAGTGTCCTAGGAAAGGTTATGTCAAACTGGGGCCCTGTGATGAACAGCTTCCTTCTGATGCTATACCTGTAGTTGCACCACGTAGAATGCAAAAAAGGGCAGTTAGACTGTCCAATCACAGAAATCTAGTTGATATCACTTGCAAGAAGGTTTTGACCAGTCCCAAGGAAACTAATCTCAAACTTGCTGCACTCAATGTCAGATCTTTATGCAACAAATCATTTTTAATCAATAATCTTATCTCTTCTTTTAATCTCGATTTTATGTTTTTAACTGAAACATGGCTTGACAAAAACACAGGAAACATAGTTCTAGTCGAATGAACTCCCCCCAACTACAAACATGAATCGGAAATACGAGAAAATAAAAAGGGTGGAGGCGTTTCTGCACTGTTTAGAGATAATATTGCAACCCGCAGACTATCATTTGGTGTGTTTTCATCATTTGAGTATGTGTCCTTTAAGATTGAGTTAAAACAAACTCCTCCCTTACTCTGCATAGTTATGTACAAACCTCCTCAGCACAGCCAAAGTTTTATTGATGATTTCACTGAAATGCTCTCAGTGGTGTGCACAGACTTTGATGGTCTAGTCATTACAGGTGATTTTAATGTTCATGTTGACAATGTCAATGACAGAAATGCAAAAGAGCTCAATGGTGTCCTTGAAACCTTTGGTCTAATTCAGCATGTGAGTTGCCCCACCCACAGCAGAGGGCACACTCTGGACCTGCTCATCACAAGGGGGGTTATTATTATTTGCAATGTCAGTGTGGTTGATGTCGCCCTCTCTGATCATTTCTGTGTATTCTTTGACCTATCTGTTGCTCCCAAACCACCGCCTGGCCCTGCAGTTGTCCAAAGGAGACAAATAAATGAGAGCACTAGGGCACAGTTTGTAGAAATGATAAACCCTGAAAACGTCTCTGGTGCCAATGTTGATGAAATGCTGAATTCTGTTACTTCTAGCATCTTGAATGTTCTGGATGCCATTGCCCCTATGAAAGTTAAATTGAGAAAACATAGACAGAAAGCTCCCTGGAGGAATGATGATCTAGTCAGGGCACAGAAACAACAGTGCCGCAAAGCCGAGCGAAAGTGGCGGAAGTCAAAACTCCAGGTTCATTATGAAATATATAAGGCGGAGTTGTACGCTTACAACCAGATCTTATGCAGAACAAGGGAAAGGTACTTCTCTGAAATAATTGGAAGTTGCAGCAGCAACTCTCGTGTCCTGTTCACAACAGTTAACAGATTAACTAACCCTCCAACCCAGCTACCAATAGAACTGGTTTGTACACCTAAATGTAATGAGTTTGCTGTATTTTTCAATGACAAGGTTCAGGGCATTAAAAAAGCCATCAACTCCACAACACATATAACTATCCAACGGCCACCTACTCACTCTAAGCTGACTCACTTTGTACCTGTCACTGACCAAACTGTCCAAGAGACCATCACCCGTCTGAGCTCGTCTACATGCTGCCTTGATGTGTTACCCACTAGATTTCTAAAGTCTGTCTTGAACAGTGTGTTGCCATCAATTACTCAAATAGTTAACATGTCTCTTCAATCTGGAATATTTCCAGAGGCCTTAAAAACTGCAGTCATTAAACCTCTCCTGAAAAAGAGCGGTCTTGACCCCACTGTACTGAATAATTACAGACCTATCTCTAATCAGCCATTTTTAGGAAAAGTCCTTGAAAAAGTTGTCTACCAACAGCTCACTGACTTTCTCTTATTAAACAATTCATTTGATGTTTTCCAGTCAGGTTTTAGACCTCATCATAGCACAGAAACTGCTCTTATCAAGGTAACCAATGACATCTGCCTGAACACTGATGATGGAAAAGTCTCTGTCTTAATCCTGCTAGACCTGAGTGCTGCCTTTGATACTGTTGATCATGGGATCCTTATGCACAGACTCCAAGACTGGGTTGGCATCTCTGGATCTGCCCTAAGTTGGCTCAAGTCTTATCTGGAAGACAGGAAATATTTTGTTGAAATTGGGAGTTGTGTCTCAGACTACATGGCCTTGACTTGTGGTGTGCCCCAGGGATCGATCCTGGGACCCCTTCTGTTCAACCTCTACATGCTGCCACTAGGGCAGTTAATACGCAGTAATAACATTCCTTATCACAACTATGCAGATGATACTCAGATCTATGTGTCACTGACAACAGGTGAATATGGGCCAGTGGATTCACTCAACCACTGCCTCCAACAGATCAGTGCGTGGATGCAGAACAACTTTCTCCAGCTAAACTCAGACAAGACCGAAGTTATTGTTTTTGGCCCACAGAAACAAAGAGAAAGTGTCAGCAGCTACCTTCATTCTCTGTCTCTTAAACCCTCAAATCAAGTCAGAAATCTAGGGGTAATCATGGACTCTGACCTGAACTTTAACAGCCATATCAAGTCAGTAACATCAGCGGCATTTTACCATCTGAAAAACATTGCCAAAATCAAAAACATAGTGTCAAAACCAGACCTGGAGATACTTATCCATGCATTTGTCTCCAGTAGGTTAGACTACTGTAACGGCCTGCTCACCGGCCTCTCCAAAGCAGCTGTAAAACAGCTTCAGTACATCCAGAATGCTGCTGCTGGAGTCCTGACCAGAACCAGGAAGTATGATCACATTAGTCCTGTGCTCAGGTCTCTGCACTGGCTCCCTGTACCTCAAAGAATAGACTTCAAAGCAGCTCTGCTTGTGCACAAGTCTCTCCATGGCCGAGCACCAAAGTACATCTCTGACATGTTAGTGCCATATGAACCATCTCGTACTCTGAGGACCTCAGGGGCCGGCCTCCTGTTGATTCCCAGAGTCAGAACTAAACAAGGGGAATCAGCGTTTCAATATTCTGCAGCTAAAATCTGGAACAGCCTCCCTGAAGGCGTAAGACAGGCCTCTTCTGTGTTCATGTTCAAATCTAGACTTAAAACATTTCTGTTTAGCCGTGTATATGACTGAAAGGTCCTATCTGCACTTTTCTTTCCTTTCCTTCCTTTCTTTTTAAATCTTTTTTCTTTTCTTTTAAAGTAAATTTTATGTTGATTATTTCTATGATGTATTGTGATTTTACTGTTTTGTGAAGCACCTTGAATTACTTTGTGTACGAATTGTGCTATACAAATAAACTTGCCTTGCCTTGCCTTTAATGACAAACTGAAGCAAAAACAAAAGAGTATGTTTCTCTCTTTTGCAAAAAATAATTTAAGCCATTTTCAAAAGAAGTTTGATTTAATCAAGAATTCCATCTTATCTTTTCTTAGTCCCTTTCAAGTCATTGAGAAATGTTGACCAATGAAGAGAAAAATGTGCTGATGTTGACTCCATGAGTCACTCTCTTAAAGGAGGCACTTAGAGATAGCTAGCGGTGTCTCAACAAGGCAGCGAGCAGCAGCTGACTCAGTTTGAAAGTGACGGCGATGCGACAGCAGAGAATTTGTGAGGCAGCAGGTCTGTCTGCGGAGGAGCCGTCACATCACAGCTCAGAGCCGGAGTCAGCAAATCTGAAGGAGAGAACAGGATCCCAAACAAAACCAAGAGGAATCCATCAGCGTAGAAGGACTTCCTATCAACGCTAGTAAGAATCTGGTTGATGTTTAGATGTCTTCTGCAGCAATTTGTGTTCTTCCTCTTACTAAGGAAAGCTAACAACACTGGGCTCCTCTGATCTTAAAAGAGCCAAAGAAAAAACATTACACTAAGATTTTTGTATCCTTTAATTTTAAATTAGTTTATCCATTTACAATGTTTTTATTTCTTCCATTATTGAAAAAGTTAGATTTTCAATAAAATTCATTACTTTTCTTTAAAGAGCAGCAACTGACCTTGATTTGCTGGAAAGGCATTTTTGTCATTTTTGCAATCAAGATGGCGCCACGGACGGCTGGCTCGGTGTTTTGGTGTGCTCTACCTTGTTTTGCTTTACATGCCTCAGTTCTGGAGGCTCTTTCTCCAGGCACGAGCTCATGAACATCAGAGCTACAACCCCCGTGGACCCTTTTCCAACATTTCTCGCTTCTACCGTGGATTTACTGGCTATTTTGACCCAGCAAGCACATAAGAAGGTGAAGCGCTGCAGGAGAGGCGCGCACTCAGACGCGCTGGTGCGTCTCCGCCGGCGCGGATTTCGCACTGCGCTGCCCGGGATATTCATCTCCAACGTGCGCTCACTTTGCAATAAAACAGACGAACTGAGCGTGCTGCTCAACAAAAACAGAGACTTTTCCACTTCCTGTGGCCCTTTGAGCGCCTCGTCCTCCCCTACCTCAAAGACATTACAGACCCCCTCCTGGACCCCTGCAATTTGCCTACAGAGCCAACAGATTGGTAGACGATGCTGTAAACATGGCCCTTAACTTCATCCTCCAGTATCTGGACTCTCCAGGATCCTGTTTGTAGACTTCAGCTCCGCCTTCAACACAAGAGTTCCATCCCTGCTTCATGACCAACTCTCCCAGTTGAATGTGCCTGACTCCACCTGCAGGTGGATTACAGACTTCCTTACAGACAGACAGCAGTATGTTAGGCTGGGGAAACTTGTCTCGGATACCAGCATCGGATCCCCCCAGGGCTTTGTCCTTTCACCCCTGTTATTCTCCCTGTACACAAACAGCTGCACAGCTGGACACCAGTCTGTCAAACTCCTGAAGTTTGCTGACGACACCACACTCATCCTTAATTGCACTTTATGCATCTTTATGTTATTTGTTTGCACTTTTTTCTTATCTGAGATACACCACCTGCCAACACCAAGTCAAATTCCTCGTCCTGTAAAGTGCGCTCTACAGAACCTGGCAATAAAGCTTTTTCTGATTCTGATTGATGTTTGCATGTCAGTGCAACGTTTTGTGTATCAATTTATCGTTAGAATGTAAACTGTATGAGAGAGAGGCAAGTATATCAGCAACAGCTTCTCTTGAAATTTAAAAACAAGGAATACTACTACGACAAACATCTGCTCAGTTTGCTAGGTGAGCTCGGACTCCTACAAAGAGCAGGCCAAAAGAGGCCTGCGGGCAACTCCGGAACAACATCCCAGGGGAAGGACCGAAAGCTGTGCGACAGGACGTGAAAACGAGGCAAACGTGGAGGAGCTAAAACTAGGCTAGCAGCTAAGCCACACAAGCCAGCTATTCCCACACTCCTGCTAGCGAACGTACGCTTACTCGACAACAAAATGGACTACATCAGACTATGGAAAGCTTCCCAACGCAGCGTGAGGAACTGTTGTGTTTTGGTTTTTACAGAATCCTGGCTGAATGAGAAAATTACAGAAGCTACGATCCAGCTGGAGGGGCTAACGATGCACAGAGCGGACAGACTAGCTTCGCTAACCGGTAAACAAAGAGGCGGAGGGCTAGTTGTTTACACAAACAACCTATGGTGCCAAGACGCCGTAGTGGTTCCGACCCATTGTTCGCCACATCTGGAGTCCCTGTCTGTGAAATGCCAACCCTTATACATGCTGCGGGAGCTAACAGCTGTAATCATAACAGCTGTTTATGTGCCACCAAGCGCTAACGCTAGGGAAGCCATGGCAGAGTTGCACAACAACATCAGCGAACTTCTAAAGGATTATCCCGACGCCTTCTTCATAGCGGCTGGAGACAATCAGGCAAGTCTCACATCGGTTTTGCCTACGTTCTACCAGCATGTGGACATTGTAACAAGGGGATCTAATACAGTGTTTTTCAACCTTTTTTGAGCCACGGCACACTTTAACCCTAAAAAAATCCCGCGGCACACCAGCATCCAAAAAAAAAAAAAAAAGCAAAAATTCATGGTCTGTATTGATCGACAGCCCCCCCCCCCCCTCCCCGCAATCTCACTTGGATTTTTGTGATAATTGTGGCAGAAAAAGCAGGAAGTTGCGGCTGTTTTTTTCTACGAGATGAACCACCAGCTAAAGATGAGCTTTATGATTGGTCAGACTGATGACATGTGATTAAGCCTTCAAGAATGATTGGCGGAGACAGTTAAAGGGACGGGACTTTTTCTTACACAGTTATAGCTGCAGCTAAATCGCGGTACCGTGATTCTTATCAAAATGTCTTTAATAGAATTAAATAAACACAAAGAAAAAGTCATTTTAAGATCTTTTATATTCCTAACTTCTCAGTGTTTTATCAGGGTCTGTTTGGATGAGCAAAGAGCTGATTTCCTGGAGATGGAAAATGTTTTTAGATCAGTTAATGAGGGCAATTTCTCCACGGCGCACTTGACCATCTCCCACGGCACACTAGTGTGCCGCGGCACACTGGTTGAAAAACACTGATCTAATACACTACATCTAGTGTATGCGAATATTAAAAATGCATACAAAGCTGCTACCCTCCCTCACGTCGACAACTCTGATCATCTGGCTGTTATGCTAACCCCAGCCTACAAATCCAGGGTGAAGCAGGAGCAGTCAGAGATCAGAGAAATCAGAAATTGGCCACAAGAAGCAAGTTCAGCGCAGCAGGACTGCTTTGAGACCACTTTGGGAGACTTTCAGGGAAGCAGCAACCTACATTAATATCACCAACCTGCAGGAATACACAGTGTCCGTCATTGACTACATTAAGAAATGTGTTGATGATGTGACAGTGGTCAAGACCGTCACGAATAAACAAAACTGTAAACCTTGGCTAACTGGAGAAGTATGTTCCCTGTTAAGAGCCCAGGATAAGGCATTTAAATCCGGAGATGCAGCAGCATAAAGTCTTGCAAGGAAAAACCTGTCACGGGGGATCAGAGAGGTGAAGAGGCTGTACGCACAAAAACTGAACAGCCACTGAACAGAAAGGTTCACGTCAACTGTGGCAGGGGTTTCAGTAGATCAGACTATAAGCCACCATAAGCCCCCCTACAATATGCCAGAACAACTGCTCTCTACCAGAAGAACTTAACAACTTCTACGCCTGGTTTGAGGGCACAGATGCTCCCGCTGTCTTCCAGCGACACAGCATTGCAGCTGTCAGCCGCTGAGGTGAGGACGGCCTTCTCCACCATCAATCCAAGCAAAGCGGCCGGCCCGAACAACATCCCTGGACGGTTCTGAAAGACTGCGTGGAGCAATTAAAAGATGTCTTCACTGACATCTTTAACACCTCACTCAGGCAGGCATTTGTACCCACCTACCTAAAAACTGCTGTTATTACTCCAGTCCCAAAAAAGTCAAATCCAACCTGCCCAAATGACGTTCGCCCCGTGGCCCTCACACCGATTGTGACCAAATGTCTGGAGCGCTTGGTCCTAAAAAACATTGAGAACAGTCTTCAAATAAATATGGACCCTTTACAGTTTGCATGCAAAGCAAATCGATCCACGGAGGATGCCATCTCCACCACTCTCTACCTTACGTTGTCACATCTGGAGAGGAAAAACACCTACGCTAGAGTCCTCTTCATCGGCTTTTAACACCATCATCCACAGCAGCTGGTGGAGAAGCTGAGGCTACTAGGCGTGGAAATGTCAACCTGCAACTGGACACTCAGCTTCCTGACAGACCGGTTGCAGACAGTCAAGATCGGCAGACACACATCCAGGCCCATCTCAGTGAGCACGGGACACCACAGAGGTGCGTCCTGAGCCCACTGCTGTTCAGTGTTCAGACTGCGCAGCTCGACACCAACTCAAACCACATTGTTAAGTTTGCAGACGAGACAACAGTGATTGGTCTCATAAGCGACAATGATGAGTCTGCATACAGAATGGAGGTGGAGCAGCTAGAAGTGTGGTGGACATCCCATAACCTCCAGATCAACATGGACAACACAAAAGAAATGGTGATGGACTTCAGGACATCTGGCAATCACCATACTCATGTGACCATAAACGGTGCTGCTGTGGGAAAGAGGGCGTCAAGTTCCTGGGGGGGCAACTCACTAACAACCCGTCCTCCTCTACCAACTCCACACTGGTCATCAGGAAAGCACAGAAGCGTCTCCATCCCCTCCGGAGACTCAGGAAGGCTGGAATTCCAACACCTCACCTCCTCTCCTTCTATAAGGGCACCACGGTGATCATCCTGACTCAGAGCTTCACTTCCTGGTTTGGCAGCTGCAAGGTTCAGGACAAACAACGGCTCAGTAGGATTGTCAGGACTGCAAGCAGGATTGTTGGTGCACCTCTCCCGATCCTGGAGGAGTTGTACGAGCAGCGCTGCCTATGCAGAGCACCCACCATCATTAGGGCCCCCCCTCTCATTTACTGTTGTCCTCCAGCCCATCTGGGAGGAGCTTCAGGAGCATCAGCTGCAGATCCAGCAGGATGCTAAAAAGCTTCTTCCCACAGGCTGTGAGGCTGCTGAACGGACTGTCCTCCTCATGCATTCTTGCTCTCACAAACTCCACTCTGCAATACGACAAAAAGGATTACCCCCCAACCCACCACACAACCCGAAGACACAATACATGGATACAGACTCTACCCCCCCCCCATAAACTACACACATAGCCACTTTAATCACATGGAATGCTGGTCTCTATTTTATTTTATTCTACTTTTTATTTATTTATCTTATTTTATTGCTATTTTATTGTTTGATTGTTATTTTATTGCTCTTTGCACTGTCATGCTATAGTGAGAAACATCTCGTCTCACCGATTCTCTGCAAATACTACGTGTGGAAAGACAATAAACAAATCTTGAATCTTGAATCGTTAGGTTTATAATTTAAGATAGCAGAGGTTTTATTTCTTTGTTCTGATCCATTAAGTTGTTTAATAATAATAATAATAAGCTTTATTTGTATAGCACCTTTCAAGATATAGAATCACAAAGTGCTTTACAGTAAACATAAAAGCAAGAAATACACAATGTAAAACACATATAGAAATAAGACAAGGTTAAGAGAACGCCATTTTAAAAAGATACGTTTTAAGCTGCTTTTTAAAAGAAAACACTGAGTCCACAGATCTGAGGCTAAGGGGGAGGGAATTCCAGAGAGATGGAGCGACCGCTGTGAAGGCTCTATCACCTTTTGTTTTCAGTCGAGTTCTTGGAACAACCAGCAGACCCTGGTCAGAAGATCTCAGGGACCTGGTTGGGAGTGTAAGGCTGTAGGAGGTTTGTTAGCTAAACCGGTGCTTGGCTCTTCAAAGCTCTGTATGTCAGCACCAGGACTTTAAAATGCACTCGGTAATGGATGGGGGGCCAATGAAGCTGGTTCAGCAAGGGGGTGACATGTGAATACTTAGAGGATTTTGTTAAGAGCCTAGCAGCAGCGTTCTGGACAACTTGAAGCCGTTCCAGAGATTTTTCATTCAAACATGTGAAAATGGCGTTTCAATAGTCGAGGCGTGTTGAGATAAAAGCATGGATGAGCATCTCCATTTCTGAGCGTGACAGAATAGGACTCAGTTTAGCAATATTCTTCAAATGATAGAAACAGGAATGAACAAGTGAGTTAATATGACATTCGAGAGATATAACAGGATCTAAAATAACACAGAGGTTCCTCACAGAGGGTTTAATAAAAGATGCGAGTGGACCGAGGCTCTGGACTATCTGAGGCAGGCATTTGTCCGGAGCGCAGACGAGGACTTCGGTTTTAGATTCATTTAGTTGAAGAAAGTTGTCACTCATCCAGCTCCTGACAGAGTCCAAACACTTGAGTAGAGTCTGTATTTTAACAACATCCTGTGGTTTAAAAGACACATATAACTGAATATCATCAGCGTAAAAGGGATAACAAAGATCCTTAAAAGAACTTAAAATATGCTGTAAAGGCAGCAGATATAGGTTAAACAATAACGGTCCCAAGACAGACCCTTGTGGTACACCACAGGTAAGTAATGCTGAGGAGGATTTTCACACAGAATTCACACAGAAGATGTGGTTATAGAATGGTTGGAGACTTTACTCCCAACTATTGGGAGTTGATCATTAAAGTTGATCATATCTGACCTAAGTTTCATTTCTCCGGCTCACAAGCGGAAACCTCTGATCTTGATCCTCATATCCTCAGGAGCTCCACTCCTCCGCAGCCTGTCGCAGGGCCACACAATCCCCCCCCCCCCCCCCACACACACACACCTAACGCTTTAGAACAGGGGGGCCAGATTTGGTGATGCGAAACTGTGTGACGGCCTGCATCCTTGAACCATTTCAATCCGATTAAATGCAAATGAACGGTTTAAAGAACATTTTTATTGCAGGCGTATTTTCATTTTTTCACATAGAAACAAACTTCTATTCTAAATACATTTTAAGCCAAATTGACTGAATTCCACATTTGAAGACTAGAACTAAAACTAGAATCTGGATTCATAGATAGATAGATGAACTTTATAAGTCCTGAAGGAAATTTCAAGTGGCCAGCTGCACAGGCCTAAAAAATACAATTATTCCTAAAACAAATAAAAACACAATAGATAAAAGATAAAAAGCAAATAAGAACAATGACCTAAAATCAAGTTTACCAGAACATTTCAGTCTGATCAAATAAAAAAATATAGTAAAAGCTCTCTGGTGCTAAGACAGTGTGTTGTGTTATCTCTTCTTTTCCATAACTCTGTTACATTTCTGTAAATGCTGATAATCTTTTTTCTAGAAAAACAGCTTTCAAGTAGCTTCAGAGATGAGCGCTGAAGCTCAAGTTAGACGCCTGTTGGTGCGTTCATCTTTGGGCGTCATGTCAATATGATCACGGATAGAAGTCCTGCATTCTCACCACACAGAACACAAACACGTCTCATCTTTTGTACTAGTGAGCAGATTTTCAACAACACTGACTTTTGCATGACAGACAATAATGGCAGTCAGTAATTATTTATTTCCACAGCTGCACTTACCTGCGCAGGTGAACTCTCCTCAGTGCTGATCCAGCAAAACTCCAGTCTCGTTCTTTCCCCTCATTATTATTTATTATTATTATTTATTAGTACTTCCCAGGAAAATCTACATACTCTTCCACTAATCATATGATGTCTGTCGAGTTTTATGGAATAAACTCCCAGCTCATGGAAGAGAGGCCGACTCAGTTTCTACATTCAAAGTTAGACTGAAAACATTCCTCTGTGGACAGGCTTATTGTCAGACTAGTTAGTATTCAGTGATTATTAAACTTAATGTTAATGTCTTTAAATATAAATTAATAACTATTAGTTGTTAGTAGCTGCTAGAAGTTGAAGCTGGGGTAACTATGGTGCTCTGGAGTTCTGTCTTCTTTTCTTTTCTACTTCTACCCTTCCTCTCCTCTATTCTTGATCATTATTCATCATTTAGTTCTCCATGTCTCTGTTTGGTGCAGTGATTCATGTATTGTCCCTCTTTCCCCTCCTGGGGAGTGGGAGTGCTTCCAGACTCCAGTTGGTTCATCCGTGCTCCAGTTCCTGACCGTCTACCTCGTCTTTGCTCCTGCTCCTGGCTGTGGTTCCTGTCTCCAGCTCGACTCGCGCCTTTGACTGTCCCCCCAACCACGACTGGATGAAGCTCGTCTGCTGGACTTTATATATGTAGTTGTAGATTTAGATAAGTTAATTCTTCTCTAAGAGTTCTGGTACATCGCCTGTCCGTCCTGGGGGAGGATCCCTCCTTCATGTGGGCACCCCTGAGGTTTCTTCGTTTTTTCCAGAATCCGTTTTTTTTAGGAGTTTTTCCTCACAGAGAAGGGGGGTCTAAGGGCAGGGATGCCAGTATAGCTTAGTCAGTTTGTTAGTTCATTTTAGTATTTTCCTATTGAACTCTTTGGATTCGTGATCCTTTTGAGTTCATGTTTTACTTTGAAGCCCATCGAGACGACTGTTGTTGTGGTTTTGGGCTACAAATAAAATGAATAGAATTGAATTGAGTTTGTGTCACTTTGGATCGTTTTTGTGGGTTAAATGACGTCTTCAGTATAGTTTTGTAGTCACTGCAAACTGGATGTTTGTGGTTTAGTTTGTTTGTAAGTTGGTTCTGGTCTTATTCTGAGTTTCCCTTTGTCTGTAAGTTTCAGATTGTTCATCCACAGCTGTCTTTCTTTAGTTAATGACCCTCAGTTTCAGCTCATCTGTTCTGCTTTGTCTGTCTTTTGTTGCTGTTTTGTCATGTTTGAGTTTATTCATTAAATGTTTCAGTTTCTGCCACCAAGCCTGATCTGCACAATTCCTGACAGTTTTACGTTTTTTTTGTTTATTACTTCATTTTTATTAGTTTTTGTTACAGATAAAACAAATTACAAACCACAACAACAATCAAAAACAAGGGTCAATTCTAGGTGCTTCTTGTGTCTATTTGTTGTAAAGTGTTTCGGTGTTATTGTGCCTCTTGCAGTCTCAGCCTGTATGTTATTGTTTCCATTGAATGGATGTGGTTCATTCTTGATGTCCATTGCTCCTTTGATGGGATCGACGTAGGGCCCCAGTTCCTGGTCAATGTTTTTTTAGCGGCTAGTGACATGACTTTAAATAAGTATTTGTCAATTTGGTGGACAGTTTCCTGAGAACATGTCCAAATAAAACAGTTCTGGTTCCGGAGGAATTGTACATCCCAGCACTTTCATGTTAGATCACGTACCATCTTCCAAAACCCAGTTACATTTGAACTCTTCCAAAATACATGAGAATGGTCTACATTTACTTCTCCACATCCACACCAACAGCTCTGATTTGTTTTTAACTGTTTGTTCTTTATTTTCGGTGTTACGAAAAATCTTATAAGGTTCTTCCAGGCAAACCCCCTCCCTGTTCGTGATCCAGTGGTGGTATGGCGGTGTCTCCACATGTCCAACCAGTCCTGCTCAGTTATCTTTATGTTTAATTCTTTTTCCCAGTTACATTTTCCTTTCAAAGTTGTGTTTTTGTCATACTCCATTAAAGATTTCTATAGTGTACTGATCACTTTAGTATTGCTGTTATTATATGCCTTCATTATTGTTTGAATGATCTCATCCTCATCCCCAGTAGAGCTGCTTTGTATTTAAGTCTTATGATCGTTTCTCATTTGTAAGTGTCTAAAAAAATCCAGATTTTCAAGGTGAAATTGCTTAGCCAAGTTCTCAAAACTCTCTAGCTGTCTGTCCTTCTTTTCTAATAAGCACCGTGCTGTTATTCCTTTTGTAGTCCAATATTTAAAAGTTGGGTCATATTCTGCTGGTTTCAATTGCCTGTTATATGCTACCCATTTGAATTTTTTTGCATTATTTAGGATTTGTATTTTTGCAGTAATTTGAACCATACAGTTAGTGTATGATTTGTTATGGGATCTAGATGCATTTTTTTGTTTCATATAGTTTTTATCTCCAATAATGTTTTGAATGGGTTCTTGTAAAGTTTCATATTCTATATTTTTTCATTTTCCAGTATACTGGGGATTACACCAGCAGTATAAGTATCATAGTTGTGAGGCGATACTGTATTCTCTCAGCTATGGAAGTGCCATACCTCCTTTATTCTTTGGAAGCTGGAGGGTGCCGTATTTTATTCTGGATCTTTTATTGTCCCATATGAATCTGGTTATTGTTTTGTCCCACATTGTTAATTGCGTGTTAGAGACCTGTGTTGGTAGAGCTTGAAAGAGAAATAGAAACCGGGGCAAAATGTTCATTTTTACTATTTCAATTGTAGAGCTGAAATCTGGTGGCAGTGTTGACCATTTTTCAATGTCTTTTTGTATCTTTTCTTGTTCTACTGAATAATTTTTACTGTTATATTTTGAAAATCTAATGTTATTTCCACACCTAAATATTTAATACTTTTCAAATTCCAGTTGAATTTAAAGTTGTTTTGTAATATGTTCGGAGGGAACGTAATCGAATTTTAAAATTTGAGTTTTGAGAATATTTATTTTATATCCTGATAAATGTTCAAATGTTTCCAATATTTTAATTAAATGAGTAATTGATGTTTCTGGTTGTTCATTGTACACTATTTAATCATCAGCAAACAGTCCTATTTTATGTTCAACTCCATTCAGTGAAACTCCTTTAATTGCCTGTGCCAGAGGCTCAATAAAAAGAGCAAACAGAGTCGGGGAGAGTCCACAACCCGTCCACTAGTTCTTTCCAATTTAAATGTTCCTGTTAAATTCCCATTTATTTTAATTCTAGCTGTTGGTTATGAATATATTGTTTTTATTATTTCTACCGATTTGTTGTTATATCGCATTTTTTCCAAGACAACAAATAAAAATTCCAATTAACGCAGTCAAAAGCTTTTTCCGTGTCAATACTTAAGAGAACGGTACTTCTATGTCCCCTTGGGCTCTTTCAGTTATATGCAGGGTTCTCCTAATGACCAGACCCTTTATGAATCCTGTCTGGTCTTCATCAATAAGGTCAAGAAGAAATGTATTTATCCTATTACAAATTATAGATGTATAGGTTTTGTAATCTATGTTTAGTACTGATATAGGTCTGTAATTAGCACATGACAGTTTGTTTTTCCCTGGTTTTAATATAACTGAAATTATTGCTTCTGACCAAGAAATAGGCATTTTATTCTTTTGAAGGGTCCAGTTCAGAGATCTATGCAAAATTGGGGTGAGTTAGTTTTTAAATGTTTTATACCATTCAGCTGGGAAGCCGTCGCTGCCTGGTGATTTATTGTTTTACAGAGTATTTGTGTTTTTTTATATTTCCTCTTTAGTAATTTCAGCTGTGAGTATTTTATTTTGATTCAGTCCAATAAATGGCAGATCTATATTTTTCAAAAAGTTTCTTTGTTCTTGGTCACAAGGTTAAAGAGGCTGGGAATATATATATGTATATATATATATATATAAATTCATTCTTTTGGCTAATAATGTTGTTGATTTAGGCCCTACTTCCTGATACCTTTGTTTAAAATAAATCAGCTTTTTTTCCATTTCTTCCTTTAACATGTGATGGGTTAGTTTTTTTAATTTTTTGCATTTGAAATGTTTCTGTTGTATTTCTTTTTATGAACTGTTGTTTACGTTCTTTCAAGTTTGTAGAATATTTTTTATACTTTTTATTTCTACTTTTCCTTAACCATGTTGTTTTTGCTATTAGTTTTCCCCTCATCACTGCTTTAAGAGTATCCCATAATACTGTGGGGTCTACAGCTCTGTCATAATGTTCATCCAAATATTGTTTTATATCAGTTTTAATGTCTTTTATATTTGCTTCAGTATTCAAAATACCAACATTCAATCTCCATGTTTGTTTTTTCCTGTTTGACATATTTATTTTCATGTGTAGAATATTATGGTCAGACACATCTGCACCCTCAATTTTACATTCTTCAACTCTGCTAATATCAGATCTAGAAATGATAAAATAATCTATTCGTGGATGTTCTTCGTGACTTGCGGAGTAATGTGTGTAATCTTTCTTATGGGGATTTAAAGTCCTTCATACATCAATCAGTCCTAATTCGTCTATGGATATTTTGACAAATTTGGTGACAGTCTTTTAATGTTTATGTATACTAGTTGTGTCTAACTTGAAGTTTAAGGCTACACTGAAATCTCCTCCGTAGATTAATATCAGCTTCCACATCAATTACATTAAACAAAGATTTCAAAAATTGTTTATCACTTTCAGGTGGGGCGTATACATTTACTATTGTTAAGACTGAATCTCCCATTCATCCTTTTACTATAATGTTCTGCCCATCGTTCCCCTTTATCACTTTGTCAATCTCAAAGTTGGTTTGGTTAGAAATCAAAATAGCAACTCCTCGTTTACGACCTTTGTTTATAGGAACTGTAATATGTTTGTCTGAATCCTAGTTTTTTGAGTTTCTCATGTTCTTCATCGTTCAAATGGGTCTCTTGCAACAGAGCTAGTTGTATATTTTCCTTTCTTAATTTTTATAGAATTATCCCCCTCTTGTTTGGCGTGGTTATCCCATTCACATTCAGTGAGGCAATAGTCAAACTACACATTTATTAAAGCCATCATATCCATGCACCTAGAAAGTGACTAACTCAAAAACAATCTAAAAAACAAATAAAAAAAACCTGTACAACCTGAACGTAAAAAAGAACTGTGACTTCCACATGGAGATGATCTCCGTCTCTCCTCTCTTGTCCCTGTTGGTGGGTGGGCAGGGTGACCTCATTCCAGATGGGGGTCTGCCCCTAGACATAAATCTAGAATTGTCCAACATTTCATCGGTCTTCAGTCTGTGAGTTCCGCCTCAGCATTTTGGTTTAATAAATCGGCTCCATTTGCAGGTTCCATGTTTTTATTTCCTTTGATATTCTTGAAGCCTCTCTTGTGCACGCCGCGCTGTCCATCCGACCTGCTACCATCCCTCCGTGGCTTGGGTCCGGTCAGGTCCCCTGGTGCTTTCGCTGCTTGGTGGATTGACATCAATCCCTCTCTTCTTGTGCAGCTTCCATCGCGCTGTTGTAACTTTGGACGCCGTCTTTCCAGTGAATCC
Organism: Oryzias sinensis; assembly: GCA_037389245.1. Classification (NCBI taxonomy): domain Eukaryota; kingdom Metazoa; phylum Chordata; class Actinopteri; order Beloniformes; family Adrianichthyidae; genus Oryzias; species Oryzias sinensis. The sequence continues at coordinate 4,786,432 of CM074490.1, forward strand.
TCAGCCTGGTATATGGGGTTCGAAACAGATTCCCCCCTCCTTCAAAACTTTTTTAACGTCTGAGTATGAGCGCCTTTTTTTAACAAATCTGCTGGGTAATCATGGTCAAACTGGATTAGCTGGTCGTTCACTTTTATTTTCTTTTGCCAGGCTTCCTTCAGAATCGTGTCTTTCGTTTCAAAACTCAGAAAGTTGACCACAACATGCCTCAGGCGCTCGTCTGCTTTGGGTTTCATGGGGGGGTTCGGTGCGCACGTTGTATCTGCAGATCTAAGTCTGCAGGCAGTAGCAGGTCTTTTCTAAACAACTCGTTCAGATATGTTGCAGCCGAACCCCCTTCAACCTCTTCTGGTAACCCGAAGATTTTGATGTTTCTCCGAGCCCTCGCTTCAGAAACTGTGATTCTGTCTTGCATACTTTGGATCTGTTTCTTTAGGGTTGATAGCTCACCATTAGCCTCCGTGTTGCATTTCTCCAGGCTGGCGATGCGTGACTGTCCTCCACCAAATCCGCTTCATGGTTTTCCAACATATTGTGATGTTCCTTGAATTGTCGATCCATATCTTGTCTGAGGGAAGATATTTCTTGATTCGATTCGTCCTTAACGCCTCGCAGTTGCGTGTTTAGATCGAGGATCTGACTTTTAATTTTTGCTAGCCCGTCTAGTATTAGCTTTGTGTCACTGTAGCCGCGCTGGGTTTCACTGGCCATGTTAGCTTTGTTAGCTTCACTTGCCACTTCCTCTGTCTCATACTCGCTGTTTTCTGGTTCGGTCAGTTCGGACTTTTCTTTTTTTGCTCTTCGGGTTTTCCGCAGTGTTTCTCCTCCACTTATATCTTCTCTTGTGTTTGTTTTTGTTTGTGTTCGAGTTGTATTTGTGGAGTTATGTCAAACTGAGTATGGGAGCTCCAGACTCAGCGTGTCCCCTTTATGCCACCTAAGTCCATTTTTATGTTTTTACATTAGAGGACTAAAACATTCCTTCTCTTTGTTTTGACTTCCTGTTATTTATTAACCCATTTTTGATTAGTTATATTGTTGTTTTAGTTCATTTTATTTTCATTCCATATTTATTCTGCAGGTTCTTTCTTTCTTTGTGTACCACTAGATTAAAGTTGCAGTCGTCCACAGCTTTATTAATTTCAGACAACCCCTCCTTCTTTTCATTTTGTGATCCCTTCACCAAGTGTCAGTTTGGAAGTTACTGTATATCTTTGTTGCCTCTGGGTTCACCCTCCCTGCTTATTGTTTGGTTTACTTGACTACCTCGGTTTGTGCTGTTCTTTCCATCTCTTCCTGGATGCTCCAGCCTTTTCCTTAACACTGACCGGTTTAATGTCAGACAATGTTTTCACAGAGCGGTCCGTATGAGGCTGAAGTGGTTTAAATCTCTAGTTTCGTCTAACTTTTGATGGTAAAGTTTTCTTCATCCTCTGTGGAATATCTGCAGGTTCTCTAAACTTAATTTGTCTCTAGATTTTGAGTAGTAGCCATTAAATTCTGTTGATTTTCCCTTAATCCATAAAAATTAAAAATTGAAGCTAAAAAATCAGACACCAACTTCAGCCTCATCCGACATTTAAGGTGTGACGGATAAATACAAAAAAAAAAAAAAAGAAACTGGCACCTAAAACTGGTGTTTTCTAGTTCTAAACCTGGATCCACCGAAGAACTTTATTAGCAGCATCCTTGAACATTAATAAACGGCTACTAGCCCAGTTCAAGTGCAACAGTGTCCCGTCTGATTCAGTTACCTTTTACGCCCCGACTGGGACCGGACCAGAAACAACAGCGGTTTTTGACAATAGTCTGATGTCTGAGGCTGAAAGGTAACACTGGAGGCTCGTTCTGGGATACGCCGTTGTCGTTTACCAGGGCTATCCCAAAGAAGAAGGATGAAACAACACAACGTGCACGGTGCCTGAGAGCTTAAAATGCCCGCTATCGGAGAAAATGCTATGGCGGTCGGAGCTCGGCTACGCACAAGGAATGCAGCCACAAACGTAAGCACAAACCTTTTTCTGTCAGAAGTAGCGGAAGCTCACCGTCCTCAGAGGAACGTAAATGCTCTTAAAGATATAAACGAGGGAGAGACTGATCGCTGTGTCACGAGAATGGAGTTAACGTGATTTTGGAGCTGAGCGAACACTGGCCCGCCTCAACACCAGGCACTACTGGTACTGGTGCGTGATGATGTCACCTTGTTTTGCCAAACATCTGCTGTGTGTGCTTGTAGAGCTCGACCTAAGAAGACACCTCAGGCTCCAATGGGTTCTGTGCGAGTGGGTGCGTCAAAGGAACAGATTGCTGTCTACCTGATGGGAACTCTAAACGAGACCGATCGGCATAACAGATGCATCCTGGTTGTGCAGGATTACTTCAGCAAGTGGGTGAAAGCATACCCGGTGCCAAATGAACAAGCCACAACAGTAAAGGTTGATTTTTGAGTTGGTTTGCAGATATGGAGCACCACACGAATTACACAGCAACCAGACCACCAACTTTGAGTCTGCAGTATTCCAGGGAATGTGTGAGCTGTTGGGTATCGACAAAACAAGGCCTACACCCTTTTGGCCACAATTTGATGGTCAAGTGGAACAATGTAATGCCTCACTACAGAAAACTCTTGCTGCCACGGCCGAAAGATGTCACTGGGACTGGGATAAAATGATGCCCTATGCTCTCATGCCCTAGAGAGCAACGAGGCACAGCTCTACGGGCCTGACACCAAACATGATGCTCTTTGGCCACGAGATCACAGAACCTGGTTATTGGACTCCCTCTGGAGAATCGGACTGCAGACACTGTCCCAGAGTACATGCAGCAGCTCAGAGAACGACTGCAACTGTCCCACCAGCTAGCACGAAGTGTTTTGGAAAAGCTGTGTTTGGCACCTTATAAAAGGAACTAAATGTGTCAAGAACAAGGTGTGCAAGTTGTTGCCATCTTACGATGGTCCCTATTTTATTGTTGACCACCTGGATGATCTGGTGTACCGTATTAAAAAGGGACCAAAGTCAAAGGCTAAAATAGTGCACCATGACAAGCTCAAGCTATATGACTCCAGAGCTCCGCTGGACGGCAGGTGGGTCTCACGGACACGGAAGAACTGCGCTCTGAGGAAACAACAGCACCATTCTTTGGGCGGAGACTTCAGGGTGCTGACCCTGTGGAATGAATCGTCTGACACTGAAGAATACACGGAAGGAACTTCAACAGCTTCAGAAGATGCTCAGAACGCTTGTGACCGTGTGGTGGCCTCAGCTGGAAGACCACAGCGGGCACGGAGAGGACCAGACATGTTTGGAGAATGGATTCTTTCCTAAAGGAAGATCTGCTACAGGCTGTTGGCAGATTGCCGCCCCTCAAAAAAAAAGTTATGCTGTTCATTGTGTTTGTTGTTGTTATTTGCTGAGAGTTCCTCTTATGATGGGCATTAATTAAGTTAAGAGAACAAAAGGAAAGTTTATGTTGACCTATGAACCTGGCAATTTTGTTTGGCGTTCTGTAAGGAAGAGAATTCTGATAATTACTAAGTGCTGGTGGGAAGTTGCGTTAACTGTCATCCAGAATGGGGCTAGTGTTAGCAGCTCAGCCTGCCCCCCCCCCTTTTTTGTTGTGTTTACTTTGAGTAAGTTGAGTAAGCAATGCAGTGAAAAAAGTAGGCGTTGCCTTGTAAGCCGCGTGATAACGCGAACGCAGTGAGGAGATGCGCGTGGGAGCCGGGAAAAGAAGACTGTTCTGCTGTGTGCATGCGCATGAGTTTAATTAGACAGAAATGGCAAATGTTTGGGCTTCATGGACAGTTGTGTTGAAGTTGGAAATAAACAGCTACTTGCCCAGTTCAAGTGCAACGGTGTCCCGTCTGATTCAGTTACCATTTACGTCCCGACTGGGACCGGTGTAGGTACCAAAAGTATTTGGCCTGCCATAACTGTTCGGGATCCTTCAACTAATGATGAAGTCACATTATGTGATTGGCTATACGTTGGTCTGATGACGTTTAAGATAGTGATTGGTCCGCAAGTTTACAAGCCACGCCGTACACGGTAACACTGTTCTTCGTGAGAAACATGGATGACTTGTTCATCGAAATTTCCTGCCATATATCACAAGAGACTTATTTTAACTCCCCTTTCAGCAAATGATCTATGGCCAGCTGTGGGAATAAGCACAGACATTTAGCATTTGTTTTAGTGTTAGTTTTTTGGTCGGTTGTTTCAATAAATTGAATAATAAATGAAAATTGAACAAAAAAAGGTGTGTTCTGTTTTTTTAATGTAATAAGTATATTAATGCTTTCACTGTGTTTTAAAAAGGAAATATAAACTTTGCAATCATAACTGTTAGAAACTGACATTTGGGCCAATTAAACCAGACTGCACACCATAAATCATATTGTAGCAAAGGTCCCAAAATTGATCCTTGTGGAATACCAGTTGGCAGACTGAGAGCTGCAGATTTAAATGACTGGACTTTGACAAGTTGGGAGCGGTCAGTGAGGTAGGAGTCAATCCATTGCAGTGCATCAGAAGAAAAGTTAAAATTCCATAATTTTGACAGTAAGATTTTGTGATTAACAGTGTCAAAAGCCGTCTTGAAATCCAGAAAAACAGCACCAACAACCCCCCCTTGGTCTAGCAAAATCCTGATATTTTCAGTGAAAAAGCAGGTAGCGGTCTCCGTGGAGTGATTGGCTCTAAAGCCAAACTGCATAGGATGGAGAGAATAGAGTGTGGTGTCGAGGTGGTTTATTATTTGTTTAGCTACCAGTTTTTCTGCAGTCTTTGACACTGTCGGAAGAATGCTAATGGGTCTGTAGTTGGACATGGAATGAAGGTCTGCACTCTCAAAAATGGGAGAGACAATGGCTGGTTTCCAAGTCCTGGGGAACGTGTTTTGTCAGAGGGATAGATTGATGATTCTGGTAATGGGGCGTGTCAGTGATGAACAGAGGTCCTTGAGCATCACTGTGTCCAAACCAAAAATGTCTTTACATCTGGATGGTTCGAGTAAATTGATGGTCTGTTGGTTGGCGTGCGTCTATTAAAAGTTTGTAGTTTTCCACAGGTGTGAAACAGCTCGCTATGTTGGCCATAGAATCAATGAAATAATGGTTAAATGCCTCTGCTATGACTTGAACATCGTTTGTTAGTTGTCTGTTTATTTTAATTTCTAGAATGTCTTGTTCTGTGGGGTGATCACCTGTCATTTTTCTTATCTGGTTCCATGTTATTCTAGAGTTTCCATGTGATTTTTCAATTATTGTAAGGAAGAAATCTGCTTTTGCTTTCCTTAATGATCTTACCACCTTATTTCTCAGAATAGCAAAAAGACTTCTGTCATGGGTTAATTTAGTTTTATTTGCTTTTTTAAGGCATGGTCTCGTTCTTTCATGAGTTTTATGATGTCAGAGTTTATCCATGAGCAGTGTTTTTGTATGGTTTCTGCTTGATCTTTTGTGTGAATTCAGTTATTTGTTTTCTCAAGTGTTTTAAGGAATATTTTGCCATCATTTTCAGTGTCAACTCATTGTAAAATGTTGTTTTTTAGCATTCGGCCGAAACCTACAATAGGAAAAAACTCGGTGACCAAAGTAAAAGCTGTGCAAATCCTGCAAATCTTGCTTCAGATGTTTTGTTTTCACAGCTCTGTTCCAATAAATGTCCTTCTTGGAGTCATATTAATCTGACCGTACACAAACCGCAATTATTAATGTCTCCTTCTTGATCATGTTTACAACAGCTGGCACTTCCATGTTTTGAAGCTGACGTCGTCTACGCGTTGCTACCACACTGGAGTGTAAGTGAGTGTCAGTGCTGCGTCGCTGCATTTCAGCGTGAAGAGGTCCAACCGGTTGAACTGTCAGCATGCGATCAATGAATGCCCCATTTCTACTTGGAGCCCGTGTCCAGACTTAAACATGTGCGTAGCCACTCGCGATCAGAGGCGTACCGGGCGCCATTGACTCTGAATGGGAGGAGCCAGTGCCCACCAGAGCATCCTTAACGTGATTCTGAAAGGAATGAGACCTCTGTCAATGGTTAAAGATGATTTAAAGACATGATTGGGGGGCTGCACCCTGGCTAAAGTAAGTCACTTTTGAAAACTAATGATGGAAAATGTATTGTAGAATATTTGACTGTTCACTAATTGCAATAAAGTAAAAAAAAAATATTAAAAATAATTCTTTTTAGTCCAGGGATCAGGAACCCTATGGCTTGTGAGACAATTATGGCTTTTTATGCTAACATTCAACTTACATGGTACCTTAAATTTTCTATCTTTTATAAGGTGAAATTGAAATTCACGAACTGTACATGTAAAATTTCAATTTTTGTGAAGTTTAAGTCATGAACGGTAGTGCTAATTAGCACTACCGTTCATGACTTAAACTTCCACGGACCGAGTACCAGCACTATCACCTTTAGTAAAAAGATTTACCCACCACTTTATATGAACAATAATCATTGACTAAACGACTACTGAAAAAATCGTTAGTGACACCCCTAATCCTTACACCCCTAATCTGCATTCACTGCTATTAAAAATTGATGTTGATGAAACTTGTTATGGCACCGCCAAAACAGAAATGTACTTTCATCCTCGGACTTCACCCATAGAAAATGCCCTACCTCCAGCTCCAGCCAAAGGAAGCCAAGTCAGTCGCCATTTTTCCACGATATGGACATCATCATGGTGGAGACGAGTGATAGAGCCGTTCCTCTCCATCTTTTTACCCTACTAGTTTGTGTGTAAACCAGTCAGGTGTCGTGTAAACTAAAACTGTTCAGAAGGTTGAATGGAACTTCTCATCTCAGACTTTTTTCAGTTCTTTTAATTTGCCTAACTTACCTTTTTGTAGATAAATGCTCTGAGTTCGATATTTCAGCTCTTTTTTTGTCTAAAACACAATTGGTATATTTTATTTGACATGTGTCATATTTAAAAATTGTTCACCAAAAATTCTCCAAAAGAACCCAGCTCAACGCTTTTGAGAAGACCACAGATCAATGTGACATTAATCCATTATCCATCAATATGAATGACAGCTTGCATTCAAACCAGCAACAATTTCTGCATCTGGTCATTTGACTTCTTCTCTCAGTGGCTCAGTCCCTCATCTGGTCATTTTCCTTCCAAATTCAAACAGAAAAGAAAAAGGATGGATGATGAGGTGGTATTTGGTGTTTTCTATTTGTCATATTTACATCATTTTACATTTGATCTATATTTATGTTCTTTATAAGTTTTGGATCAAATTCTTACGTTTTCAGTGTTGAATTTCTTTTCTGTCATTTATTTTTTGGACTAAACGGTTTAAACTGAGCCTCCCTTCAGTATGAAGATCGTCTCTGACTGTTCTGGCTTTCCTTTGTTCCTCTGGTCCTCAGGAGGCCCCCCGGATGTGGGCAAGATGCTTGGGGGGGAAGAAAAAGAGGAAGATCCTGATGCAGCAAAGAAAGAGGAAGAGCGACAGGAGGCACTGAGGCAGCAGGAGGAGGAGAGGAAGGCCAAGTATGCCAAAATGGAGGCTGAGAGGGAAGTCATGAGGCAAGGCATCAGAGATAAGGTAACATCATCTGGACTTTTATGAGACGAGGATCAACTAACATCAATAAACATGTTCACGCTTTGAATCTCCACGTGCTTCTTCTCTATGAAGAGCCAAGTAGAAAACAGAATCCACCCAGAACCCATTTAACGGCTGCTTGTGTTCTCTGAAACGTCCTTGTCGGCCGTCACACTGAATTTTTGTCTGTCAAAAATTCTTTGAATAAGCTGTTTGTTGCTTTTCCAGCTTTTATTTTTAGCCCACTGTTTAAAATAGATCAGCAGCATCAAAAACATCAAAGAAACAGCAAATTTATGAAGATAATGACAACGTCTAGACATAAATTAAAAAACCAAGAACAGAAGAAAATTAGATGCTGAACTGCAGAAACCTTTATTGATTTTCATGTTATGGAGCGGAGTTATAACAGTAAAGGTTTTCTGCACAAATGAGTGTGATTGTGTGTGTAATTGTGTGTGTGTCACTGGGGTTGCTGCAGTCAGACCACTTCACTGCAGGGACAGTGAGAACAGAGAAAGGTCTGAAGGGAAAACTGGAAGCTGGTCAGTTAACGAGGACGTTGTTCTTCTTCACTTGTCGTTTTCTGTTGGACACACTGAAAAGTACCTGAAAGTACCCGTTATCGCAGTAATATTGTGTTTGTGGATAATAAATGAGTCCATTGTGGGTCGATGCAGATTCCTGTCTGCATCGATCGTCAGGGTTCAAGGCCTGGAATTTACCGGAACAAGTTAAAGACAAATTCTTTTCTGTTTGTCATTTTTTTTGTTGTAGACACGATGATGATCGTACTGTTTGATGAATTGCATTATGGTCTGGCAGGCCAACAAATCAGTCATTCATTCAAGTTTACCAAAGCGATCATGAAACAATTGATGAGGAGCAGGAAAAGGACAGACACAATAAGGAAATGGTCTATTTACTTACTACAAAAATGAAAAGGATCTGTTTGTTTTTCTATTTTAAAACAGAAAAAAACCTTATTTTATCTGTTCCATTTTGATTTGAAGAAAAACGGTTACGGGGAAAAAATGAAGAAAAAAAGCAATTGAGCTACATTTACCTGAACCAACAGTTTTTCCTCACAACCATGGTGACCAGCCTGAGCTTGGTATTGTGGTTCAAAGTGGTATTTGGTGTCACTGTTTGGATCATACAATAGACCACTTCACAGATATGGCAAAACGCATTGAATTGTGGGAGAGGTCAAAGGTCTCATAAACTTGTGGAAGTCAACAATGGCAGAAGCCACTGCCTGGTTTTGGGTCTTTGCTGTGTTTTTTTTTTTTAACTTGTCCTGTCCAACAGCTGGGCAGACAGATGAGAGCTGAGGGCCTCTTGTGTTGGACATATTTTACTTTAACAAGAGGGGTTATTAATCTTTAGACAAACCAAAGGTATGTCTGAATAAACCCCTTTTGGAATTGAGGCCAAACTTTATTCATTTCAATCATGTCTGAAAATCTTTGGTGTTGGACCGGACGGAAAAGGAAAGAGGGGAAGAAGGGAGAGGGATGATAGAGAGAGGGGGGGTAGGGGGGTGATAATAGGAGGGGGGGTAAGACCATGAAGCAGCATAGAGCAGCAAGCCTACTGGTCGTCCATCACCACGGTAAGGTTCAAATGTAGTACAAAGGGGCGGGGCCTGTCCACACACACACTCAAATGTTATCAACACACCTGTTAGCTGCAAAAATGTCCACATGTCAACATTTTTCTGCTTGACTCTTGCCGAGGACAGTCGCATTTCTCGCTCCTCCTGTTTCACCCCCCCCCCCCCCCCCCTCAAGGCTTTTGTCCTGTCTGCCCTGGAGCTGCATTTTTATCCTTCTGCACTTCTGCGCCGTTTCGTGCTCTGGATATGGATCTGATCAGCTGGTCTTTGAATTCGATCGACAAAGTTTTTTTCCACACTAAGGAACAGGAAAGCGGACTCTTCCTGCCCATGCGGCACCTATGCGGCTGGATACACCAACGATTTATCTTGTCTTGTATTTTCTTGTATCTACACATTGTCACCAATGACCCAGACCCTCCCCATTGGTAACCCATCTACACCCATCCTAGTAAGGCAGCACATTTATTGCTGCAGCCTCAGCCAACTCTGAACTGTATATGTGTATCTGTTGTATGTCTGATCTTGTTCAGGTTGTACTGGAACTAATTTCGTATGTCGGTGTAAGCTGTGCATATGACAATAAATGAATTCTGATTCTGATGTACACAAAACAGATAGTGTTCACACACGCATACTTATGCCGTTAAACCAACTTGTTTGAATCATGCAAACTAATAGTGCAAAGGTGAGCTAACACCTGTGCTCAGGTGAGTGTTTATGTTCTTCTAAAATGGATGGTTGAATGTGAAAAGAGGAGGGGGAGTGAATTTTTGAGTTTTAAATGCTACGATGGGCGCTGACTTCTTGATGAATGGATGGAGAAGGACTGCTCTTTGCTAATATTTGCAATAGAATAGCACCAAAATAGTGATTATGCTCTTACTGCATGTTTACCCAGATCTCTCTTTGTTGTTGTTGGTCAGGTTGAAAGGTCACATGTGTTCCATAACCCTTGTGCTATCCTTGGCACTTTAACATTTGGAGTAGGGTCATCTGGACCCCATAGGATAGCACAAGGGTTAAACACACACCCTGGTTTTCTTTGGTGACCCACCAACAGTAAAAGCGCATTTCCGCAGGTGGTCCTATCATCACACGGCAGCACCACATTACATGTATGTAGACATGGTCCAAACTGTCTACTGAGGCTCAAACCAGCATCAGAACGGAGAAGAAAGGAGATTGAAGTGAATGGTCCAGAAAAGAGAAAATATCCAGTCAGCAGTTCTGTGGATGGAAACGCCTTGTTGATGCCAGAGGTCAGAGGTCACGGCCAGACTGGTTCCAGCTGATAGAAAGACAACAGGAACTCAAAGAACTGGAGATCAGCATCATGGATGTTCAGCTGACAAATCTGCAACAACTGTGATGCTGTCAACATGGACCAAAGTCTCAGAGGAATGTTTCCAGAACCTTGTTGAATCTGTGCCACCAAGGATTGAGGCAGTTCTGAAGGTTAAAGGGGTTCAACCCGGTACTAGCAAGGTGGACCTAATAAAGTGGCAGATGAATGTATCTCTTAACCCGTGTGCTATCTTAGATGACCCCCCCCCCCCCCCTTACATTGAGGTGTTCCCCCCACCATGACAAATGTGGATAAAGGTGGAAAGATTTCATGTAATCCATGGACACCAGTGAAGATCACAAATCATTGAAGAAAAAAGGTTCAGAGCTCTGTCTAGTGGGTCTAGATGACCCACATCCCAATGTTAAAGTGCCTAGGATAGCACAAGGGTTACTGAGGGGGCGCTGTTTTATGATTGACAGCTGATGATCGCGGTGGATTCTGGGAAGAGAACTCTGTTGTTTTACTCGTTTCATCCATGTAAGCTTTAGCATCTACACTATATTTTGGTTTGTGTTCTACTGTTGGGCTGTGAACTGTTCTAACACGATCCCTGGGGGTCCTCTGTTATCTTTTTTACCAGTATTACAAATTTACTTTTATGTAAATAAACCAAAAAAATATATTTTATAATCAATTCTGTTATTTCCAGTAATTCAATGAAAGTATTTCCAAAATGTCATTGTAGGAGCCAAACTGTGCACATATATTGCTTGTCCTGTGGGTGTTGCTATTGTGGGTTTTGACATGTTGAGTACAGACAACCTGTAATCAAATCAGTTGGTTAGTCTAAAGAGCTAAATGGTTTTGTGTCGTTGCTATGCAGTCACACAAGTGATCCAGATTTCTAAAGTAAAACTATGAAGACATACAGAAAACTTTCAGCGTTTGAGACTTTTTATAATCTCCTCACTATAAAAAACAGCTACTTTGACTCTGCTGCTGTATAGAAACCCAAAACTTGAGGAATTACAGTATAATAAAGTCTCTGACATCATTGTCAGTTTTTATTTGCATAACATTAACACATTTGTTATAAGCTGTGAGATTTAAATAATACGTTTAAATTCAATCATTTTGAGGAATGTTTTCCATTTTTATTTTAGCATGTTTACTGACAGCTTCATTTTTCTTCAAGGAATTATTAAAATTCCCTGGGTGACATTTAATTTTTGACAAACATCTTTGATTTTTTGCTTATTTTCTTTAGCTTGCTTGTGCTTGTCTGTGTGTTCCTCTCTAGGTCTGTGGACTTATAGACCAAGACAATCAACCTTTTGAATTTTAACCCTTGGTCTATCCTAGCCACTTTAACATTGGGAGTTGGGTCATCTAGACCCACTAGACCAGAGGTGGGCACTGAGGGCCGCATTCCTGCATGTTTTCCAACATACCCTGCTCTGGCATGTTCTAATTGGCTGAACACACCTGAACCAGATAATTAGCCATGAGTGGGGCAAGACTATCTGGAAATCATGCAGACACACCGGCCCTCGAGGCCTGGAATTGCCCACCCCTGCACTAGACAATGCTCTGAACCTTTTGATGTCCATGGAATACATGAAATCTTTCCACCTTTATCATGGTAGGGAGAACATGTCAATGTATGGGGGGGGGGGGTCATCTAAGATAGGCAGAAAAATGTTGAATTGTGAAATTTGTAGATGACTCCTGCTGAAGTTTGTGATTCAATAAAAAAGAAAGTTTAATGTTTGAGTGAGCAGTCTCTTTTGTTTATTCACATTTATGTTTTAATATGCAAGAAAAAGAAAAGGAAATATGGTTCAAGTCAGATCTGTACAATATGTATACTATATTACCAAAGGTATTGGCTCTCCTGTCTCGACTCGTATATGAACAGAACCCATAGTTCAGTATAATGCCGGTCCACCTTTAGCAGCTGTTCCAGCTTCAACTCTTCAGGAAAGGGTGTCAACAAGGTTGAGGAGTGTTTCTAGGAATTGTTGACCATTCTTCCAGAAGGTCATTGGTGAGGTCACACACTGATGTTGGTGGAGAAGGCCTGGCTCTCAGTCTCTGCTCTAATTCATCCCAAAGGTGTTCTATGGGGTTCAGGTCAGGACTCTGAGCAGGTCAGTCCAGTTCATCCACATCAGACTCGGTCCTCCATGTCTTTATGGACCTTGCTTTGGTCACAGTCATGGTGGAAGAGAAAGGGCCAAACTGTTCCCTGAAGGTTGGGAGCTTGGAATTGTCTAAAATGCTTTGGTATCCTGAAGCATTCAGAGTTCCTTTCACTGGAACTAAGGGGCCAGGCCCAAGTCTAACCATAACACTAAATTATTTATTATTTACATTAATGATATTGCACGGTGGCGCAGTGGTTAGCGCTCTTGCCTCACAGCAAGAAGGCCTCCGGTTCAAGTCCCGGCTGGGGGACGTGAAAAACTACATCAATGGGGGACCTTTCTGTGTGGAGTTAGCATGTTCTCCCTGTACATGCGTGGGTTCTCTTCGGGGTCTCCAGCTTCCTCCCACTGTCCAAAAACATGATTCATAGGTTAACTGGCAACTCTAAATTGTCCCTAGGTGTGAACGTGAGAGTGAACGGCTGTGTGTTTGTGGACATTCTACCCTGCGACAGACTGGCGACCAGTCCAGGATGTCCCCTGCCTTCGCCTACAAGTGGCCGGGATAGGCTCCAGCAGCCCCGTGACCCCGAAAGGGAAAAACGGTCAAGAAAATGAATAAATGAATGATAATGATATTGCCAGCACATCCAAATTATTCAAATTTTTCCATTGTATATTATTTGCAGATGATACAACCTTTTTTGTGAAGGAACAAATTTAGAGCAAGCAATTAAAGTGATACAGAGTTAGTAAAAGATAAAAGAATGGTTTGATATGAATAAATGATCTTTAAACTGTGAAAAATCATATTTTATGCAATCCGCTAACTGAAGTAAAACAGTAATATTTCTGAAAACATAGGTAGTACGACCATTAAAAGGGTAGATGAAATTGAGTTTCTGGATGTAATAATTGCTGAAAATCTTTCTTGGAAAACTAACATTAGTAGTATTAAAACAGAAATAGCCAAAGGAATTCTTATTTTACACAATGAGGAGTGCTGCCCAAACCATAATGCAGTACATTTATTGTATAACTCTCTGATTGCTCCACATCTCCAATACTGTATAGAAATTTAAGATGAGTGCATGACCTTTGACCCCCGATTACTGTTGGTATGTTGCCGAAATAAAAAATTGTACATGTTATCTTTTCTTTACAGAAAAAAAAACCTTGAGCTTTTTTTTGACAGACTGATGTAAAATAAGATTTTTTTACCTTGATTTTTGCACGTTTTGCTCTTTTTCTGTCAAAACACTTTTTTGTTATTTACCAAAATCTGTTTTTTGTGTGTTTGACCCTCAGTATGGAATAAAAAAGCGCGAGGAGGCCGAGGCTGAGGCGGCCGCCGCCGCAGAGGAAACTGCAGCCGGAAGCTTAACTCGACCTAAGAAAGCAGTGCCAGCCGGCTGTGGAGATGAAGAGGAGGAAGAGGAGAGCATCATGGACACAGTGATGAAATACCTGCCAGGCCCACTACAAGACATGCTGAAGAAATAGGTTGGCAAGACAATGCTAACATTCTAGCTCAGTTCAAGGGTCATATTTACAAAGTTGGATTCCCCTGGGGTTCTTTTTCACAAAATATTTTTTTTGGGAAAATTTGGAGTCATTTAAAATTGACAATAATGTAGGAGAAAAAAAATAATTTGAGCCAACATCATGAAGTATATCATTTAAAGCATGCTGGGCTGAAATAGCAGTGTTAGCTTGATTGATGCTAGTGTTAGCCGCATTATACTTTAAAGCTAACAACGAGCAGAGGGCTAAAGTCAAGTGAAAAACAGTTTTGTGTTTCTTGTCTTGGAAGTTTGACATGATTTTTCTGTCCACTACAAATGCTGCACGACTGTCTTGCAGGACCAAAATAAGAATTCCATATTCTACTAATTTGTAGATAAACAAGTAAATTAGCAAGCCTCCCAGGGGGAAGCGATCTATTATATTACACATAAAGAATATTCTTTGTCTCTGTTGCTTAAACAATGAAAAGTGGTAACTTGATAAGCCATATTTAAAAAAAGTACATTTAAACTGCTGTTATTTGTTCCACCATGTCTGAAATGTACACGTCTTTGCACACACTGTTCCACGTTCTGGAGATGCTGGTCTCTCAGTCACACTTGTTCTACATTCATGTGATAAATGTCCAAATAGAAAAATGTTTAAAAAGGTTTGTATTTCCCTTCTCTGTACCACTTTTTTATGTCTTGCATGCCATTAGTCCAGACAGTTTGTTGTGTGAAGATGTATTCCAGTTTATGTACTTTATCGAGCAAAAAAATTGAAGGCAATAACTCCTAAGTTTGTGTTTCCACTGTCCTGTTGGTAGAGTCTAACTGTTGATAACATGACTACTAGACAATATATGTGTATGTATTCAGGAACAAAGATGATCATTTTGCAGGGTTTTCATTGTTTCGATGGAAAATAACTGCACAACAGCTAAAATGTTAAGCTTTTAGCCATAAAACCTGACCTTGCAGTATGTATATTTGTGTGTGGAACTATGAGAACGGGCCGAAATCCAGAAAAAGCAGGGTTGGAATTCACTTCATAGAAAGATACTAGTAGTAGTAGAAACTACTTTTCCTTTAACATGCTTACTTGTAAAGTTATCAGTTCAGGTTGTCTACTGGTTTGTTTCAAGCAATAGTAAAAAAATATCACATTTTTGGCCTAAATGAAGGTGATGCGGAACAGCAACAACAATAAAGGATGAATTCATCTGTCTGTCCTTGAGAGTCAACTAAAATTAAACTTTGTTCACTAATCGAAGCTTTGTCGTTCCTTTATTTTTGGTCCAAGCATTTTGGATTTGGTAGTAAGAAGTAAAACAACCATCATTTTTGCCTAAGACTTGTCATTAACCCTTGTGCTATCTTAGATGACCCCCCCCTTCCATTGAGGTGTTCCCCCTACCATGACAAAGGTGGATAAAGGTGGAAAGATTTCATGTAATCCATGGACACCAGTGAAGATCACAAATCATTGAAGAAAAAAGGTTCAGAGCTCTGTCTAGTGGGTCTAGATGACCCCCACTGTCTAGTGGGTCTAAGTGTCTTTTCTTACAGTCCTATTAATCATGAATGCATTTTTCTAATCATTATTTAACTTAAAAAAAATCATAAAAATGTGAAGAAAACCTTCAAAACACACTGCAGTACTTATTTTTTGCCACAGTGTGTCACTGTGCTGCCACGTGAGACAATGATGTTCTCAAGTGTCGAAATCAAGTTTGGAATGAAGAACAAAAGGAAGCAATTATCAAGCTTTATTCACAAACAAATATGTAAACTAAAATGTTTTCTACTCAACAAAATCCAATAAATCCTTATATCTGAAACTTCCACAACACAGGAGGGAAGGAGGCAAACATGAGTAAAGATGCACAGGACTGTCGCGTCTGCCAGAAAATAGTAAAAACGTCCCCCTGAAACATGCTTTCAGACTCACTTTTGTCAACAGAGAAATAAGTTTGGATCCTAACGCGGTTCAGTCAGAACCATCCTGTCTTTATTTCTTAATAAGAAACAGATTTTTCCTGCAGATTTGTTAACATGCAAAGAAAAATACAAAGTTGTTTAGTGGCTCTGCTGATGAAATGCTGATAATTCTACATCATTTATGCAGCCAAAGGTGTAGAATATTTAACTACAGGAATGATTTGAGGTCAGTGGGTGGAACCCGGTTCATATAGTGAATCTCTGAGCTCCACGGTTCTGCAGCTTTTTACATCAGCATTTCTCTGTTTAAATGATTGGACTCTGCTGCAGAAAGACTTTTCCTCTTTACCCCTGGTGCTATCCTATGACCCCCCCCTTCCATTGTCGTGTTCTCCCTACCATGACAAAGGTGGAAAGATTTCATGTAATCCATGGACACCAGTGAAGATCACAAATCATTGAAGAAAAAAGGTTCAGACTTTAACATTGGGAGTTGGGTCATCTAGACCCACTAGACAGTGGGGTCATCTAGACCCACTAGACAGAGCTCTGAACCTTTTTTCTTCAATGATTTGTGATCTTCACTGGTGTCCATGGATTACATGAAATCTTTCCACCTTTATCCACCTTTGTCATGGTAGGGGGAACACCTCAATGGAAGGGGGGGGGGGGGTCATCTAAGATAGCACTAGGGTTACAGAGAGAAACAGCAGCTGGTTTCAGCTGGCAGTGGTTTTCAGCCTCTAAAAATGCATTCAAACAGTTTTCAATGAATCTGCAAACCAGAGCTGTTAATAAAGAAAGATGCTGCTAAAAACAAAATGGTTATAGTTTGGATTTACATCGTTTTTTGTTTCAGTCTTAACTTGATGAATAAAACATCAAAACATTGGAGCACAAAATAAAAGAGTCAAGCATGCACTGACAGGATCAATCAGCTGATCAATCCATCCTACATCTACCAAAACACAGAGAACAGGTCCGGAAGTAAAGAGAATGGAGCCGTCCCAGTGGGTTGACGGTGCAAAGCTGGGGTCAAACTTCAGGGGTCGTCCTGCTTTTTATACATTCGTCCGGCACTTTGGGAAGATGGGTCCTCCTTCAAGCCGTCTCTGTCTTACTGCAGACGGAAAGAAGAAATCAAAATAACTGCAACGAGAACAGGAGATTACAAAAGAGAAAAAAAAGCAGAAACAAGAGCAACGTTTTGGAAAGTGAAAGAAAAAGTCAAAAGAATTTTAAACATTCATATACTTTGAAGGAAGACAGTTCAATCCAGAAAGACAGAAAATGCCGGAAGAGTGGAGCGGGATCAAATGAATGTAAGCATCCTGGCAGGAAGTGACTTCTGTCTTTTACAAATCAACCAAATATGCAAACAAAAAGTGTTTTAAAAGGTTCATCCAGAACCTTTGAGCTTTGTGATCTGCTCAGAACATAGGTCCAGCCTTAAGATTAGCAAGTCCAGAGGAAAGACGATAGAGGAGAAGAAAGATCCAGCAGACATCCAAAAAGAACAATGACACCTTCACAAACATCATGGGCTGCAGGCGGAGCAGGAAGCTGAAGCAAAGATTGAATTTTAGGTCATAGTCAGTAAAGGTTGCTCAGAATACTGAGCTTAAATGCAGAAATAGAGAATTTTCAGATTTCAAAGTTCTGCTGTTTCATATTTCAGCTGTACTGAGTTCAAGTCTGGAAGATCTTCCTTTATTGTCTATTATTTATCATCCAGAGAACTTTCCATTTCATAGTCAAATATCTTTTTTAAAGACAGAACTTCCATTGAATAAACAGATGAAATGAAATCCAGAGGATCTGAAGAGCGCCCTCTTTCAGACAGATGAGACCAGAACACAAAGACAGAATCTGACAGGAGGAGATGTGGAAAGAAGCTTCTGTGTCTGAAAGAGGTGACAACAGATGGAGGAAGAGCCGGAGAAGCAAAGCGGCACGCTCACACGGTGCTGCTTTGGGCTTTACTTGGTCCTGGACTTGAACTTCTTCCCGAAGGCTCTCTCAAGTTCAGGGACGGATAAAGTGAGCGTGAAGGAGCCGTCTGACTCTGACCTGACGACCCGGGCTTCAAGATGAATAAGAGGAGAGGATAGAATTTAACACAAAAACACATTAGGAGCTGAAACCTGATCACTGCACAGATGATAGATTAAGACAAAGAATGATAAACATTAGCTGTAAACTCAGTCAATGGATCAGATTTACTTTTTAAACAGATCCCAATTCTTGAACAGTACATAGCTCAGAATTAGCTCCCAGGTTTGTGCTGGTGCACAAGAGAGTCTCTTTCCGTAGCACTGATGTCATCGCTATGGAAGGGGCTGTTTTCATTGGCTGAGTAACAAACGGATGACATCACAAGTTAAACTCACAATCACGATAAGAAGACCTCATCAAGTCCTCCTGACAGAATCAAATATTCCCACAAGCTCAGGTGGCAGACAGAAGGAACCACGGCTGAGAGTTGCTCTGGGTCAGCTGCACCTGAATGTCAGAACCTTCATCCAGAACCACATCAGTTCAGTTCAGACCAGTTCAACAGTTCAACGTCTGCAGATGGAGCCTGAACTGGGATTTATACACCTGAGTACGTCTGCTGAGGTGCCAGGTTAACGTTTATTTTAAACACAAATGAAGTTTAAAAAAGACGTAAAAAAATACAGTGTGCTTGAAAAGGAGTGGGTTGAAAAGAAATCTTGTCTGCTCCCAGCCCTTTTTACAAAACTTGCTGATGAGTATTTAATACATTGCTATTTACAGATAGGTACAAAACACTCACTGTACAATTCTGCATGCATTGTTTTATTAACACAGAGTGACAGTTTATTTTTGTCAAACCATTGTTTTAGTTTCCCTAACTCTGTATTTACTACTTTTACATTTTCCCTGAGGTTCTCCCCTGTACAGACTATACTTGTGTCGTCTGAATATAAAAAGTATTTGAGTGTATTTGATACCAAGTTTATGTCATTAATGTATAGGATGAACAGTATGGGACCTAATATTGACCCTTGTGGAACTCCACAGCTTAAATCTAGCAGGGATGATTTACAGTCATCCAGTTGGACAAACTGCTGCCTGTTAAGACTTTAACTGTTTAACCATTTTAATGCTGGTCCTCGTATTCCAGATCTTTACAGTTTGTTTACTAAAATTTTATGTGTCAAAAGTCTTTTTCAGATCGATGAACACTCCTACTGTGAACTCTTTATTGTCTTTGCCATTTATCATTCCTTCGGTTAGTTGCGGAATCGCCATGGATGTTGATCTGTTTTTTCTGAAACCATATTGGTCTTCGGATATTAGTTTGTGTTTTTCTGCACAATTTTCCAGCCTTGTGATTAACACTTTTTCGAGTATTTTTGAGAATTGGCAGAGTAAAGATACTGGTCTGTAATATTTTAGTTGGTGTTTGTCCCCTGATTTGTGTAGTGGGATTACTTTGGCTATTTTTATTTTTTGTGGAAATATTCCTGTTTGAAAAAATACATTGATAAATATAGATTAGCGGGTCAACAATGGAATAAATGACGGTTCTTTATCACCATCATATTCATTCCGTTTACAGTCTTTAGATGTTTTGTTTTTGAATTCGTTGACGCTTTTTAGAACTTCGTTTGCTTCAATGGGTCTTAAATAGATCGAGTTATGATTTCCTTTTGCAGTGATCGAGTGTTTCTTTTTCTGATATTTTTGAAAAGTTTATTTCCTCGGCTAGCTTTGGCCCCCTTTTTTTTTTTTTAAATATTCATTAAACTCCTTTGTCATGTCCTGAATATCATTGCACATCTCAATTTTACCAACTAGAGAATCTGGGTAATTTGCTTTCTCTTTGTGTTTTGTTCTCTCCACATTTCTTTAGTGTTTGATTTATTTTTTTGTAATATTCCTGTGTAATAGTCTTTGCATGTTCTCATGATACTGGTTAGTTTGTTTTATATTTTTTGTATGGCTTTTCCGCTTCAATAGTTCTGTTTTTTAAGAATTGTTTGTATAAACTGTTCATTTTTCTGCATGCCTTTCTCAGTCCGGTTGTCATCCATGGGTTTTTATTATGTTGTTTTCTATTACAGTATTTTGTAATTGGGCAGTTTTTGTCGTATATGGATGTAAACTCCTGCATAAATATGTCATAAGCTGCGTTGACATCATTGCTTTCAGACAGAGTTTTCCAGGTTTGTGCTTGTAGTTCGGATTTAAATGCATTTATTGATTCCTCTGTTAGTTTTCTTTGGTAAACTTTTTGCCTTTTCTCTTTTATTTCTCTGCAGCGCATTCATAGTTAGCAAATACTGGGAGGTGTTCACTTATATCTGTCATTAATATTCCGCTCTTTATTCTGTTTTCTATGAAGTTTGTGAAAATATTATATATCAAGGTTCCGCTTTTTGTTGTTATTCTGCTGGGTTTGTTGATTAGTGGTAAAGGCTTAAACTGTACATTGTATGCGTGACATCTTCTGTCTTGGTGTGATTGTTTGGGATCAACAAATCTATGTTAAAATTGCCATAGAGAAATATGACCTTTTTGGAAATATTAGCAAACATGTTTTCAATAGCACTTGTGAAGGTTTCCTTGTCAGATGCAGGGGCTCGATACACGCAGCTGACTATGATGTTACTCTGTCTCTCCATATTAATCTCTACTGATATATATTCCATGACATCATCAATAAAGCACGACATTGTCTCCACAACTTTGTGTTTAAGACTGTTGTGTATGTAAAGAGCCACTTACTATGTAAAGGTTATTATGTAAAGGTTATTATGTCAAGGTTAACAGGAAAAGGTGAACATGTTCAGGTTAACATTTAAAGGTTATTATGTCAAGGTTAACAGGTAATGGTTAACATGTTTCATTTCTATTGCATGACTGAAAGCAGAGTCCAACCCGTCCACATCGACCCATCCCCGTTCCAGCAAACCAAAACAGAAACTGCATCACAAACATAGGAGAGCTTTGACATGTGTGTAGAGACCCACCCAGGTCGTTGTTGTTCATCATGGCGTTGGAGCCGCGCAGTCTTGGGCCCTGCTGCGTGAAGTGGTATCCAAACTTCAACAGTGTGGTGTTCTTCTCCAGCATGCTAGCTATCTCCATCTCCACCTTATTTCCCAGAGGCTGGCTCTAGAGTTCAGCAAACATTTCCATGTGATGGAGATGGAGAAAGAGGTTTGTGAAAGAGTTAAAGAAGAAAAGAATAACCCAACTTTAACCATAGTTTAGTCCAGACTGAAGCAGCAGCTGCTGTGTCCACACATACCTGATTGTCGATTTTCAGCTCCTGCAGGGTGGTGTTCTTCTGAAGAGACTCAATCAGAGACAGCACTCCTGCTCCTGTTATGAAGTTGGACTCAACGTTCAGACTCTTCAGGGTGGTGTTCACCTTCAGCATCTCTGCTAGGGCCTAAGGTAACACGCCACACATGGTTTTAAAACAATCATCTGTCAGTGACCTTTAAAGATGAATTCAAACCAAACACTCACAAATGCTACTGGGTCGTTACTCCTGGTACCGACGATGCTCAACCTCTCAACCACAGAGTTCTTCATCAGAGCTTCAGCATAAGCCTTCAGAGTTGGAACAGGAATATTCTGAAGGAAAATTCACAGAACAAAAACAGGAACCTTTGAATTTCTAAAAAAGGTTTCTAATCAATGTTTCAGTTTGGCTTCAGGAGCTACACACAGAAAATGGCTTTATTTTCCACAAAACCTTTTGTTCTGTGACCAAAAATGTTAAGTCAAATGAAACAAACAACAATTCTAAAACTTTCAAACTGTGGTGCAATAAATACAATATTTTTTTTTCATGACTTTGGTGATTTTTCGCTAGTTGTTTTTGACAATCTCAGGTCAAATCCTGACCTCCATCCATGTGGAAGTTTTTCCATTCCATCAGAATCAGAATTTTTAAACATTTGAACTTTATTTCTGAATTCTTTTTCAACCCTTGATTTTCAAATAGCAACATTTTATCCTCGTAAATATGATTTAATATCATAAATATTTTTATTTTTAAGACTCAACATTTCGAGAAATTCAATGTAAAAACACTAGATGGAGAAAACATTGTTTTCTTCTGTCTCACTAGAATAACTTATCAATCTTAGAACACATCAATATCCAGCCAATCAAATCATGACATGTTCATTCATTTTTCAATTTAAAATACAAAACAAAAATTTTTTTTCCCATTTATTGAATTGAAACTGAAGCAAACAGATAATGGTTAGGGATAGCGTAACCACCAGGAAGTAGTTTGTTGCAGCTGCAGGTGAAGAGTAAAAGAAAAGAACAAAGCAGCTGAAGGCCTCTTGAGTTGGTAAAATTTTACTGTCACAACAGGAGTTATGAATCTTCTGACAAACCAGGTCTTTTTTTAATAAGCCCCTTTTGTAATTTAGACTAAACTTTATTTATACAAACAGCAACATGTTATAACATTTTGGGGCCATGTTATAAGATGGCCCAACCAGGCTCACCCAAAGTTTAAATTTTGGCGAGGCCGAGCACTCAAGGGTAAGTACCAGAACCCACACTACAGGGACACGGACACCCCCAGGCTCAAATGTGATGTGAACACCGGCTCTTGGTCTTGCCAGAGAGGGATCCCTCTCCCTGTGTGGAGAGAAGGGCCCAGGAAGCCAGCTCCCAGGGAACATGGGGGCTGCTGCCAAGGGCCTGGTATCCCCTACCAGGGATTAGGTAGGGGACTGAAGATCAGAGGGCCCCCCTTCCTTGTGCAATGTGTGTGTGTGTGCATGTATGTGTGAGTGTGTTGGAGTGTATATTTTGAGGGGTTACGAGTGTGTGTACTAAGGGGTGCAGTCAAATTGGTGGGAAGCCCATTACACTTAACACACAACACGAAGCCCAACATTTAACCGTTGTGCTATCTTAGATGACCCCCCCCCCTTCCATTGAGGTGTTCTCCTACCATGACAAAGGTGGATAAAGGTGGAAAGATTTCATGTAATCCATGGACACCAGTGAAGATCACAAATCATTGAAGAAAAAGGTTCAGAGCTCTGTCTAGTGCAGGGATGGCTAACCCTGGTCCTCAAGAGCCTCGACCCTGTCTGTTTTCCAGTTCTCCGTTGACTGCTTGATGCTGATAACCCAAACCAGGTGTGTTCAGTCAATCAGGATGTGAAATCACTTGAGTCAGCTAATCAACAGCAAGCTGGTTAGGGAGAGCTGGAAAACAGGACCAGGGTTAGCCATCCCTGGTCTGGTGGGTCTAGATGACCCCACTCCCAACGTTAAAGTGCCTAGGACAGCACAAGGGTTACTCAAGCTTATGGAGCAGAAGGGGCAGAGAAGCAAAGGCTGAAAAGGGCTGTTAGCACAGCAGAAAACGTCATTGGCTGTTCTCTGCCTGAGATTTACCAAGGATTGAAAAAAAAAATCTGAAATAAAATTCAAAGGTTTAAATATTCTGAATCTGATGGAACAGAAAAACTTCCATACATCCAACCATTTTCTATTTTTGTTTTACTTGTCCTGTCCAACAGCTGGGCAGACAGATGAGAGCTGAGGGCCTCTTGTGTTGGACATATTTTACTTTAACAATAGGAGTTATTAATCTTCTGACAAACCAAAGGTATGTCTGAATAAACCCCTTTTGGAATTGAGGCCAAACTTTATTAATTTTAATCATATTTGAAATCTTTTATGTTGTATCGGACGGAAAAGAAAAGAAGGGAATAAGAGAGAGGGATGTTAGGGGGGGGGGGGTAGAAGGGTGATTATAGAAGGAGGGGGGTGTAGAATCATAATCATTACGGTCAGGTTTAGATGTGATACCAATCTAAAAGGGGCGGGCTGTCCACAAAACTCAAATGAATGTTATAAACACACCTGTTGGCTGCAAAAATGTCCACATGTCAACATGTACACAATTCCGATAGTGTTCCCACACGCATACTTATGTATTCAAACCAACTAGTGTGAGACATTTCATTCAATCACGCAAACTATTTGTGCAAAGGTGAGATAGCAGCTGTGCTCGAGTGAGTGTTTCTGTTCCTGTAAATTGGATGATGGATTTTTTGTGAAGTCCCATTTTCACAGGACTTCACAAAATTCTATGAAGTCTGTAGAGGTGGAGCTCTTGTTGGCATCTGATGTTCTGAGGTCCAGCTGCTTCTAGGATGCTGTTGTGCCCAGAAGCAGCCATCCTCTGAGGATCTCTCAGTGGAACCTGAAGTTCAGCTAAAGATCAAGCAAATTCATGGGAAATGTGCTCTGCTGAGGAAATAAAAAAACAACTTGTAGTCTTCCCTTTTCCTTCAAACTACACCATTCTCTGACCTTGATGTTGTTGAGGTTGACCTCCACCAGGTCAGGATCGTTCCTCTTGATTTTCATCAGTGTTTCCTCCACGTCAGTGGAGTTTGGCTCCTCATCAGGGACCGGCTTATACTGTGTGCACTGGATCACACCTGGAGAGGAAGACAGGACAAAGAAGACAGTATGTTCAGCCATGCACTGCAGCAGGAACCTGCACTGTTCCACCATTCAAAATGTAATGCTGCAGTCATTTTCATTGACCTGGCTCCCAATAAGTGATGGATATCATGTAAACTAAGTGGATGTGGTCTCCACAGTGTCTGTTTCACTTCACAGAGGATGGGAGGTGATTGTACTGTGGTGACAGACAGCTCATTTTATTTTTCCACATGATGGTCTTACTGCGTTCAGCGTGTCTAACTTATTGGAGCCAAATTGGATCCTTTTAAATGTTTCATCAGTGTCAACATTCTGTGGGGATAAAAAGCTCATTTTGTAAGTAAGTTCATCAATCAGACAGCCATGAACACACAGCTAAACGGACGAGCAGCTCCACCTGACCACAGCGCCTTCAGGTTGGTAGTAGACAGTCAGGTGTTGCAGGTGAACTTGGTGAGTCTCAAAGTGTCATCATCAGACTTGGATCAAGACCCAGAGCTACTGCAGAGTTTGTGACAGACCCAGGAGTGGAGCCCAGTAAGTGACAGAACACAACCATGACCAGAACCTCTGACCTCTGACCACAGACATATATATTACTGGACAATCATCTCTGACGTCACCCATTGACTTCTACAGTCCTCCTACTTGAAGACTAACTTGTCGGCTCACAGGGCAGCCATGTTGGCTGGATTTAGTTCCGCCTAACTTAGACGTTGTCTAAATGTGATGAAAAGAGGCAGGGCCAAATTAAGCCATTTCCCCCCCCTTGTTTTGGTCCCCGCCCACAGTTTATGCGGGTCCAGCGGCCAGTTCCACCATGCGAACGCTAACCACTTTAGCTAAAGCAGGGGTCTCCAACTCAATTGACCTTGGGGCCACTGAAGGAGGGTCTAGATGAGGCACCACCGGAACTTCAGCGTGCACACAACTTGTGAGTGTCTGAGAGCCAATGCCAGTTTGAATCAGAGATTTTAAAAAATCTAATCTTCTCAGATTTTTTACCATATTTTATAACCCAACATAAGGTGAACAATGACCCTGATATAAACAAGTTGTGTAACTTCCTCAGGTACATCCTTTCTTTGGTAGTAAATTTGTATGAAATATGTACGATATAATTAATTACACTCTATTATTAACTGTTTTCTGTACAAAATTTACTTATAAAGCTCTCATTTAAATAAAATCAAATACTTGAATAAAAAAATCAATAAGTAAATAAATCAATTCATTTCTATTTGTTTATTCATTAACATAGCTTATCTTTCCTATTTCTTACTGCTGGACACTTGGCTGCTTCCTCCCATACAGCTGAGAGGTTGTATGGGATTGGGCGGTTTGGATTGGGCTGCGGGCGGGAGCGGGCGGCAAAAAAAAAAACCCTGTAGGATCAGTGCTGCCATG
Organism: Oryzias sinensis; assembly: GCA_037389245.1. NCBI lineage: Eukaryota > Metazoa > Chordata > Actinopteri > Beloniformes > Adrianichthyidae > Oryzias > Oryzias sinensis. Next base: position 4,812,389 of record CM074490.1, read on the forward strand.
AATATCTCATAAATATATATAAGCGGACTACGTTAGGCTGAGCGGCTGTTGGATTCTTATGTACTGAAGCTCCGTAAAGGCACCAAGTAGAGACGCCCAATGGGCTCTGTCATGTAACCTGTTGTTGGGGGTGTGCAACGCCCCGCCTCTTACTAAGAGCGCGCTTCAGGCCGTCTGTCTGCGCGCACACACGCACACTTTTAACCGAACAGGATTTGTGAAAATATATTTAATAATTAAGTTGCACATTACACAAAAGAGGAATGCATGAAAAGATGAGGCTGGAGGAGGGACATGAATCTCTGTAATAATATCAATACAAATACGTGTTTTTTTTCCTGCGGGACGGGAGACGATACAAAATCAATGCATCTCTATTACTGTGCGGGACTAAATTCTCTGAGTTTTGCGGGAGCGGGCGACATTGGTCAGAAATTCAGCGGGAGCGGGATGAAGAAAATAGTCCCGCGCAGGGCTCTAGTTGAGACCCTCAGTATGACTTGAAGATGACTGTCAGTAAGTCTGGACTGCACTTGGACTTGATGAAGTTCAAGGTGGAGAAGAGCTTTGCTTTTTAAAATGCAAATCAGGAAAATTCAGTTATCATTTTTGGTTTTCTTTCTCATAACTTCTTAATATTTAAACCCTGGTTACAAGTTAGGTAGGAGTCATGTAGGTATGTATGTAGGTTAACCTTGCTTTCTTGAATACCCCTGTGGTTTAATCTCACAGTCAGCCAGTTTCTAAATCTACTACAATGAACACCAAAGTGGATCTGAAGCTGGATCCAGCTGTGAACCTAAAGCGACCCAGATAATACCGTAAACGGACATATCTAGGTAGTTAATTGCTGGGATTCTTCTACACTTCTGCCTGCATGAATGTTTCTGGCAAACAAAGCGGAGGGCTATTTTATGACATAGAAGTCTTTTTCTTTTGCACTCAGAGACGATAATAAATAAAGTATTTGATTGTACAGCAAAACCACGTCTAATGTTTTCTTCTCATGCTAACCAGACCTGCAAAAAAAATCCTTCATATAACAGTAGAAAATGAAAAAGTGAGACAAAAGTTCAGAAGAGTAAATGAAATAAACATTTTTAACCCTTGGTCTATCCTAGGCCCTTTAACGTTGAGAGGTGGGTCATCTAGACCCACTAGACAGTGCTCTGAACCTTTTTTCTTCAATGATTTGTGATATTCAATGGTGTCCATTCAATTCAATTCAATTCATTTTATTTGTAGCCCAAAATCACAACAACAGTCGTCTCGATGGGCTTCGAAGTAAAACATGAACTCAAAAGGATCATGAATCCAAAGAGTTCAGTAGGAAAATACTAAAATGAACTAACAAACTGACAAAGCTATACTGGCATCCCTGCCCTTAGACCCCCCTTCGCGGTAAGGAAAACTCCCAAAAAAAACGGATTCCGGAAAAAACGAAGAAACCTCAGGGGTGCCCACATGAAGGAGGGATCCTCCCCCAGGACGGACAGGCGATGTACCAGAACTCTTAGAGAAGAATTAACTTATCTAAATCTATAACTACATATATAAAGTCCAGCAGACGAGCTTCATCCAGTCGTGGTTGTGGGGACAGTCAAAGGCGCGAGTCGAGCCGTGTCCATGGATTCCATGAAATCCTCTCCACCTTTATCCACCTTTGTCATGGTAGGATAAAGGGTGGGGTCATAGGATAGCACAAGGGTTAAAATAATTTTTACTCCTTTTGACATAGCAGAAAATCTAGGATGACCCAGAACTGAATAAACAGCACCGTGGAGCAGCTGTGTGAGTGTCGTTGTGAAGGAGGGCAGACATAAATCTCTACATAATAGTTTATAAAATGAAATGTAAACAAACTCTTTAGCTGACGCCACAAGACTGAAGGAGCCTCAGAACAAAGTTCTGTCTGCAGGTTGGAGCTTTTGTTTCATAACTCACTGAGTTTAGTCACATGTGATGACAGACTATCCAAAACGTTCTGCAGATTGTTGCTTCTGTTTCAAAGAACCCCCCCATCAGCACTTGTGTGTGTCAGGTGAAATAACATGTTGCTGTTAGAATACAGTTACATTTCCTCCAAATCTTTTCTGCATTGGCAAAATGACGTCCAAACATCTATTTAAGTGCTGCATTTGCAACAAAATGCAGAATAATCTTCTGCTCTTCAACAATGTGAACAGACAGCAGGAAAACAGCTCTTGAACACCAACAAATATCCCTTCTGTCTCCAGAAAGAGCTTCCCACTCTCACAACAGTACCCAAATTACAACCTCAGACTTTCTCACTAAAGCAAAAGTCAATAGCATGTTTGGGGGGGTGGCCCTGTGACAGACCGGTGACCTGTCCAGAGTGTGCCCCGCCTTCACCCAACAGAAGCCCGACCCAACCCCATGATCCCGAAAGAGATACAGCAGGTTCAGAGAGTGGATGGATGGATGTTTGGGGGTCATGTTTCTACAGCAAAATATTTTTGAGAGGAATGTGACTCCATGATAGATTCCTTCTAAATCTTTCCACCTTTATCCACCTTTGTCATGGTAGGGAGAACACCTCAATGGAAGGGGGGTCATAGGATAGCACAAGGGTTAAGGGGAAAATGCTAATCCCCCCCATGATTTCTAAGTGGGAGAACTTGTGGGACTAAGGCTTTATGTGGAAATGTTCTTAGAGGTGTTAGTTGTAAGCATCTTGTTATTCATGTACTGTTCCTTTAACCAATTCGGATTTTTGAAAAAATCTGAACTGTTTGCTAGACCGTTCACATTTCCAAGTAAATCCAAACTTTTGTGATCTCCAGTGTGACCGTGACACGACCCAAACGAGACCCGCATGCGCAGAAGCCAGAAGAATACTCAACGGTGAACGACGTCACTCGTTGTTTGTGGAGCCAACGTTAACAATGGATGTCAACAACAGTGTTGTCAAAAGCAGAGCTCTTTTTGTAATATTACATTTATTTTCATGAAGGAGCAGCACAATTACAATCTTCTCATTTTAAGAATGCAATGGAGTCGGGATGGTCTGTACCCACTGTAGTGGAAGAGGAATGTGTTTGTGTTGGGGCCGCGCCCCCGCGTGTGTGTGTGTGCAAGCGCATGCCGCGATAGAGAATAGGGGGGGGGGGGCAGTGTGGGCGCGCATTCATGTTGTGTGTTACGGAGGAAGGATGACGGTACTAAAAGAAGGTTTCCCCCAGAATAAATGCTATGGACTCTTTATTAACCCGTTCTGGAGAATCTAAGGATCAGAACAGGGAGGAGGAGGAGGATCGCCTCGGGTCCCCCGCGCTTCTGAGCACGGTGGGAAAGGGGAGAAAGAAAAAAAAAGTTATCGCGGGAAAAGTTCAACACCACGCTCTGCCATTTATCTGGAATTTTTTTCAAAAACCGCCCAGTTGCGATAAGAGCCCTGGAGTTTGGCCTGAAAAGAGCGATCACCCCGAATATTAATCCAATCAGTGACCTCCCTTCCCTTGCACTGACTGGTCTCAGCAGCATCGTCCACCATGGTTGATGTTTACGTTCTCGTTCCCGCCTACTTCAACGCAAAATGATGACGTTTGTTGCGTGTCGATGACGTACAGTTCGGAATCAAGTCGCCTGGCCGGTCAGATGGCGGTCGCAATTGAAAAGATCGGCTACAATTCGGAATCAGGACGGCAAACCCACGGGGCCTGGGTCGCAATTGAAAAGATCGGATCTGTGTCATTCAGACTGTCATGAAAAGATCGGAATTGGGCCGCTTAGGGGCAAAAAATTCGGAATTGGTCGTTTCAGCCTGCAGTGTGAACGTAGCCTTAGATGACCCCCCCCTTCCATTAACGTGTTCTTCCTACCATGACAAAGGTGGATAAAGGTGGAAAGATTTCATGTAATCCATGGACACCAGTGGAGATCACAAATCATTGAAGAAAAAAGGTTCAGAGCACTGTCTAGTGGGTCTAGATGACCCAACTCCCAATGTTAAAGTGCCTAGGATAGAACAAGGGTTACATGATCTTACCTGGCCCCACACATGGTAATGGCTAAAATAGCGTTAGTCTCAGACACGTCATTCTAACTAGCAGCTCTTGAAATGAGCATGGTAAAGCTCTGAAGGACACGCGTGTGGGAGCCCAGCACGAAATTCACATTACTACAGGTTGGCTTTGGACATTATGCAATTTGTTTATTGTATTCCGTTTTTCAGCATTCATTCACCCGCCGTGCTTTATTTATCTTTAGAAAAATGCCTCTCAGAAGACGTTTGTTGTTTTGAGAAAAAATCTGATCATGCACATCAAGATTAAAGCTGAAAAGTATTCTAATGAGTCTGATTTTCATTTGAATATCAATCAGATACTTTTGTTGATGAGTATAGATAGATATTTTTTAGTAATGGAATGTGAATGTCTCTTTTTTATATATTGAAACAATGAATTGAAGTAAGGTCCTGTTTACACATGCCAGGTTTATTTCCCAGAGGATTGTGCGTACCCCCACATATGGATGCTGAGCTACAAGGAGCCCATAGCTTGAAGAAAACATTCCAGCCAAACCTGCTGATGGTGCAGTAGGACTAACCCCACCAAACATCCCAGACAAACCCTGAGGTCATACAGACCCCTTACCCTTCTGTGGATGAACTCACAATAAAAAATAAAAGAACAAAAGAGTCTTACCTGAAAAGGTATATTAGTGTCTCTGTACATGTCATCTCATGTGTCTCTACTGTAAATATATTTTCACTCCAAATGCATTTTTACAAAAGTGCTGCACTGTTTTTTGTCTTTGCCTTAACTTTGTCACCGTGTTTTTATTCACTGAATAATGACAAACTTTGTCAGCATGTGTTTGTGTGTATGGTTTGGTGTGTGTGTTAGTGTGTTTGTGTCTTAATGTGTGTGTGTGTTTGTGTGTGTCTTTGTGTGTTTGTGTGTGTGCGTTGGTGTGTGTGTCTGTTTGTGTGTTTGTGTGTATGCGTGTGTGTTAGTGTGTTTTTGTCTTAATGTGTGTGTGTTTGTATGTGTCTTTGTGTGTTTGTGTATTTGTGTGCTTGTTTGTCTGTATGTGTCTGTATGTGTGTGTCCGTTGGTGTGTGTGTCTGTTTGTGTGTGTCGATATGTGTGTTTTTGTATACGCGTGTGTCTTTGTGTGTGTGTGTTGCACGTACTGTTGAGGCCCTGCTTGTTGACGATGGTGCTGCTTGCCAGAGCTTCGTAGTACTGCTGGTTGCTCATCAGAGTGTGCATGCCCAGAATGGCTGTTGGACAACAAAATACAAACATTTAGTCGTTTTTGTCGCCTAAAAATGGATGCAAGAAGTCATAAGTGTGTTTGCTTCGATGGCCATGCTCACTGACACAGTAAAGAAGCAGGTGCAGCAGATAAAGCAGCAGACTCGGTCCTTAGCATGAACTCTAGACGTGATCTCGTCATAGTTACCTCACGTGCACTCACATCTAAATCTTTCAACACGAACCTCAAAAAAAAAAACACACAGGTGACACAACAGCAGCAACAGGTTTCCTGCAGGTCAAGGGAACCCGTGCAAAAATGCAAACACAATTGACTCATCTTCTTAATTTTAAACATATTTTCACTCATATTCCTTAAGTTCAGGTCATTTATGATCAGACAGGGAAAGGCTTCAAATCTTCTGAGCCATGCCAGTAGGGGGTGGGGCTTGGTAACCATTAAAGCGGAAAAATGTTTCATCTTCAGGACAGGAGGAGAAAATCCGGCGCTCGTCACCAACACCAACAAAAACGACTTGAGGAAACGGTTCAATTTGATGATGAGAACGTTTTCAGAAAATCTGCTGCATGTGGGCTCAGAGGAGATCTAATCCGTTTGAAAGTAAAAAAAAAATAAACAGTTCAAACAACTCAAGGTGTTTTAACCTTTCAAAATAAAAATGTCTCAAAAATGTTGAGAAAAACTGTAAAAGTTTTAGGAAAGTTTCCCTTCATGGGATCAATAACACTGAAACCAATTCTATTCAGGCATGTTCTATTCTAAAGTTTGCATCCTGAAATGAGGCGTCAGTGTTTCTGTTCTGTGCTTTAAACCTCTAAAGGGGCTTTTTCAGGCAGAGTTCTTATGATTTCAGGTTTATCACATAAACAAAGGTTCAGAAAGAGAGGCAGCTTTTCTTTAGCTGACGCGTTAATACCGTGAAGCAGAGTCTCCATCATTTCAGGATGTAGTCATTTTATAAATGAATGTCTGAAATAGTTTGGAGTCCTCGGATCAACACCAATGTTTTTCAGCAGAATTTGGATGTCAGATGAGAACATTTTAACCTTGATGGTGATCATCATTTACTGAATGTGATCAGAAGCGTGGAAACATTGATTAGGATGGATTTTCCTGTTAAATGCTGCAGAAGCTGAATGAAAATCGGCCTTTTTCTCAAACCCATCCACACATTCATTTGTAACAGCCGTTGTCTTGATTTTATCAGCAGTGACAACGTCTGCGTCACACTATAGCAGGGTCATAGCAGAGCATGCTTCCACACATGCGGGCTGAGGGGTCACCAGATACCCAGATGGTGATCAGGTAAGTCCAGCAGTGAAGGGAAAGGAGGGAAAACAGGGAGAAACTGATGGAGAAATGAAGAATGAAGAGAATATAGAAACTGAATGAAACAGAGAAGAGTTAGAATGAAGGGAATCAAACAAAGGTGATGATGCTGACATTTTCAAACATATGAGTTCAGATGGTGGACGGAGAAGACAACCAGAATTTGACACAAATTAATGTCACAAATCCTCTGAATGAGTAAAGTGAGATCAGGTTTAGTGTTTCTGAACTCAGAAATTCCAAATTTAGCTAAAACAGTTTCAGTTTTAAACTAAAAATACCTGCAATATCACAGAGCTCTGCATCTGTGGCACTGGACAGAGCTTCCTCCAGCTCCGGCTCCAGAGTCACACTCTCCATGATGGGGTCCACTCTCTTCTTCGGCACAAAGGCCTTCCCTGCAGCATCAGGACATCAGAACAGAGCAGATGATCACAAGTCATGTCCTGAACCTGCATGACCTTCCTCTGTAGTCTTCTGAAGTCTTTTCATACAACCAGGTTGGCCTAAAGATTGGCTGAATGCAGGTGTTGCAACAATTATGATTGGTTTACTTTCAAAAAAGTGATAGTACCTGTAAAACAAAAACCACAGAATTTCCGTCAGGAGACATTCTAACTGCAAACCCTTCTAAATGTGTGTTATGTGGGATTTCTTCCATCAGCTTCTGCAGACCTTCAACATATTTGATGAGTTTCAACGTTTGATTTTATGGAGTCCTATACTGTTCATAATTAAATAAATAAATATTTGATTAAATAAATAAATGTGACCTCATGCAAATACACAGTCAACCAATAAATCTCTCATACATATATAAAAAGACCATGAAATGGTGAAAAACCTGCACACTGATTTTAAATTAGCCATTATATTATTCAATATATTTCATTTTGCTTTAAAAACCTGTTCATTATTTTAAAAGAGCATTTTAAAATATTCATTTTATTCATGTTGAATATTATTATAATTCTACTTCTTTTTTCAGAACCTTGGATTTCAAAATCAATATTTTCCAAAGTAGCTTTGTTTTTATTTCATGTTGCTGTTTTTCACAATGGCGTATTTATTTCATAATGTTTAAATATGATTTTGCTCCATTTTTTGTAGCACCACCTCTGTTAGGTTGAGGTGTAAGGAGCTGTAAGCTAGTGGCAGAGCATGTTAACAATGTGATCATGGGAAATGAGAGTGGGCTTACTCCACACTAACAATCCCGCCCACAACTCGTGAATTCCTAATAAACTCCTGCTGCTCTGCAGAAACTATGTCCAAGAAAATCACAAAGGTTTTTTGGATTGTGGCTAAAAACGTTATAATCAGAATGAAAAGATCACTGGTAACACTTTAAAAATAGATCAGAAGATGATCGGAGGGGGACTTCTATGTGAGGCTGATATCAAGCTTTTTATGGAACAACAAACCTGCAAGAATTAGTCTAAAAACTTTAGAATCTGCAAAAAGATGTGGAGGATTAGAATTACCTAACTTTCACAAATACTTTCTTGCAAATAGATTACAATACGTCTTAAAATGGTAAAAAAATAATCCAGAAACCAACTCATGGTTAGACTTGGAACAGGCATTTATGTGGAAAGATCAACCTGTCAGATCTTCCATTTATTAGCCAAACAGTTAAAAAACAGGATTGTTTCCAAAGTATTAATATAAACGACGCTTTAACAGCATGGTGGGAATTTCTAAAAATATCTAATTCGCCAATTCAACCGTGCAAAATGACACCCATCTGGAACAACCCAGACATCCTCATAAACAAAAAAATGATACACTTCCCAGCTTGGCAAGCAGGGGGCATAAAACAACTAGAGTATATAATTATTGATAGAAGATTCATAACTCCCCAGGAACTTCAAGACAAACATGGAATAAATAACTTCTTGGAATATCAGCAACTTAAATCTAAATACAGAGACAACGATTTAAAGCTACCAGATGTAGTTACCACTCTGGTTAATTTCTCAATGAATAAAACTCTCTCCAAAATATACAAACTTTTATGTAATTTAGACAATAATATTTCACTTCCAACAACAACATGGGATGCAGATTTGAGCATCAGCACAGATGGCTTTTGGTCAGAACTTTGTCTAAACACCTTTAAACTGACAAAAAGTCCAAATCTGCAGCTAATCCATTCAAAAAACTCTTCACAGAATTTACTACACTGGACAGAGGATGTTCAAGATGGGTCTCAACAACTCAGACATTTGTCAGCACTGTGACAGTAATCTACCCGACAATTACATGCATGCGCTGTGGTTCTGCACGCCTGTCCAGGCTCTCTGGCAGCAGGTATGTGCCGATCTATCAGTCTGGCTTAAGGTTTCAATCACAGCTTCACCGTCACTTTATTGTGCTTGGTGACATGAGTGCCATCGTGTAGAAGGAGGATTGAAGCTCTATGTTTCAACTCTTTGCATTGCTAAAAAAACTATTTTAATAAATTGGAAAAGCTAGAAAAATATAAATATAAGTCAACACAGAAATCTGCTGCTTGATCAGATCAGCTTGGAAAAAATGTCAGCCCAAGGTTCAAGTAACTTTGAAAGAATTCGGTCTCTCTGGTCTCCCATAGCTAGCTCCAGTGACTTAGGGGGTGGGGGCCTAGTCGTCGCTGCTCCTTGCCCTTCTGCCACATGGGCCGAGGAGTGAAGTCGGCCTCGGTGCCTGGTGGGGGCAGTGGGATTACCGTTGGTCGAGGGCAGGTCCCGGTGCACCTGGGTGGGGCGGGCTGCGGCGCTGCTTCTGCCGCTCACGCAGTTGAGAGGCGAGGTGTGGTGGGAGGTTGAGTTGTTGGTCGGCGGCCGGTGGTCTTTGCCTGTGCTGGGGTTGGCGGGGTCTTGCTTGGAGGGAAAGGTCTAGCGGCGTTGGGCGGGCTGCCCATCTACACCTGGGGCTGGGATCAACCCTTCCTTGGCTCTGGGAATGATGAGCAGCCCTCATGGGCCCCGATTAGCTCTGGGTGTCATCACTGGGCTGGGGGTCCTCTTCTGATTTTATTTACCTTAGACATGTAGAGGCCCCTTGGTGGGAAAGGTGAGGGGGACATCACTGTGAGTAATCAGGAGATGTCCCTCAGTGCCGCCAATTTAACTGCACCCCCTTTATTACACCTTCCCCCTCCAAAATATACATTCCAACATAAACACACACACATGCACACACCCTCCCACTAACACACACGCTACTGCCCCCGCAAGGAAGGTGGGACCTTGGACATCTGTCCCCTACCCCATCCCTGGTGGGGCGTGCGGGGCCCTTGGCAACGCGGGCTGTGTTCCCCGAGTGCCGGTTTCCTGGGCCCGGTGGTCCTCTCTCCACGCAGGGAGAGGGATCCCTGAGCTCTCTGGCAAGGCCAGAAGCCGGGGACCTGAGCCGGGAGTGTCTGTGTCCCTGGGGGGTGGGTTCTGGTCCCTGCCCCTGAGCGCTGGGCCCAGGAAACCTGCGCTCAGGCATAAGTATGCGTGTGTGAACACTATCTGTTTTGTGAAAATGTTGACATGTGGACATTTTTGCAGCTAGCAGGTGTGTTGTGCTGTTGAGTGTGTTTGGACAGGCTCACTTCCCTTTTTGTACTACATTTTACAGACCTTACGTAATGATTAACAACCAGTAAACTTGCTGCTTTATACTCTTCATGGTCTTACCCCCCTCTCTAACATCCTCTCTCTTCTTCCCTTCTTTCCTTTTCCGTCCGGTCCAACACAAAGATTTTCAAAAACAATTAAAATGAATAAAGTTTGGCCTCGATTCCAAAAGGGGTTTATTCAGACATACCTTTGGTTTGTCAGAAGATTAATAACCACAACAGAAACTATGTCCTAGAAAATCACAAAGGTTTTTTGGATTGTGGCTAAAAACGTTATAATCAGAATGAAAAGATTACTGGTAACACTTTAAAAATAGATCAGAAGATGATCGGAGGTGGACTTCTATGTGAGGCTGCTTTTATTCCTTCTATCCCTCATGTTTTTCTCCTATCTGCTGCAGTTCTCATCATCATGTTTTTTACATTTATATTTATTCATTATTACATATATATAGACTACATGGATGACATCAGCTATATGCTAGAGGAGGTTCCATCCCAAATCAACACCCTGAGACTGTATGCTAGCTGCAAGGAAGGAGGCCGAGACTAGTGGTAGAAGCCACTATCCATGATGAAACATCCAAGATGCATGGTACATCAAGCTCAAGGCCCCAACTGACAGTGTGCTCAGTGAATGTCTCAGGCAATGGAGGCAGAGGATATGCAGTGCTGGAGGACAGATCCTCATGGAGGACAAACCCCTGCATGGGATGTACCACACCGGACCATAACTGAAGTGGCTGATATCAGGGAAGTCCTACCAATGGCTAGAAAGGGCACAATTGGTGCCTGTGGTAATTGGAGCACTGGGGGCAGTAACCCCCAAGCTGGAGGAGTGGCTACAACAGATACCTGGAAAAACCTCAGACCTCTCAGTCCAGAAAAGCGCAGAGCAGGAACAGCTAAGATACTGCAGGACCCTCAAGCTCCCAGGCCTCTGGTAGAGGACCCCAGCTTGGAGGAGAGCCACCCGTGGACGGTGAGAAGGGAATTTATATACATTAATAGTCATTTTTATCAGAAGCTTTTGTCAAAAGCAACTAAAGAATGCAGTAAATAATAAAGAACAACTGATTCGATCAAAAGAATGAAAGCGAAGGACTGCCAGAAAAACCTTCCGGGTTGGAAAGACAACAAAGACTTTAAATCTTTTACATTTTTGATGACATATAGAGAAATTTACAGAGGTCAGTGTTTATTTCGCTATTTGTGAGATTAATATAGTAATGTATGTAGAATTTCAGGAAGATGGTTCCTACCTCTCTTCTCACCAGTAAAGGGAACCAGGTCTTCTTTATCTGGATGATCTTTGGCCTGTTTTTCTAGATGAGCCAGGAGGTTGTCTCTCTGAAAGGATCCTGTTGGTGCTTTCTTGGTCTGGTCCTTCTGCCGAAGTCCAGCAGGCAACAGGGCGTTCTAAAAAAAATAGATGAAAATTACTGAATGTTCACATGAAACTGGAGAAACAGAACATTTCTGAGTGGGTGTTTGTAGTTTACTGGGTCTGATAGAAAGCATTGCAGGAAATATAATTAATTCCACCTTAAAAAAGTGACTCTTTGGAGAAAAAAACAAATGCTGATTATGTATTTATGTTCTGTGCGTGCTCCCACACAGCTGCAACACGACTTTCAGTCAAAAAAATGTCTTTTGGTTTATTCATTTAAACACTTAAAGTAAATAATTGTATTTTATGGATGAAAACAAATTAACAAGGATAAAAAGTTTTTATCAGCACACAAATTTGCTGCTGTTGCTTTCTGTAACAGATGCATAAAAAAACAATACTATTCCATTCATAAAGCTGTCGATTATTTTGTGGTTCTTTCATGGAAAAACATTTTTTGAATGGAAGTCCCAGCAAATAAATAGAACTATATGTTATTTTTATTAACAGGAGTCTGACTGCAGGAGTCTGGCTGCAGCAGTCTGGCTGCAGGAGTCTGACTGCAGCAGTCTGGCTGCAGGAGTCTGGCTGCAGGGGTCTGGCTGCAGGAGTCTGGCTGCAGGGGTCTGGCTGCAGGAGTCTGGGTGCAGGAGTCTGGCTGCAGGAGTCTGACTGCAGCAGTCTGGCTGCAGGAGTCTGGCTGCAGGAGTCTGGCTGCAGGAGTCTGGCTGCAGGGGTCTGGCTGCAGGAGTCTGGCTGCAGGAGTCTGACTGCAGCAGACTGGCTGCAGGAGTCTGGCTGCAGGGTCTGGCTGCAGGGGGTCTGACTGCAGGAGTCTGGCTGCAGGAGTCTGGCTGGGGTCTGGCCTGCAGAATCTGGCCCAGCTGCAGGGGTCTGGCTGCAGGAGTCTGGCTGCAGGAGTCTGACTGCAGCAGACTGGCTGCAGGAGTCTGGCTGCAGGGGTCTGGCTGCAGGGGTCTGGCTGCAGGAGTCTGGCTGCAGGAGTCTGGCTGCAGGAGTCTGGCTGCAGGAGTCTGGCTGCAGGAGTCTGGCTGCAGGAGTCTGGCTGCAGGAGTCTGGCTGCAGGAGTCTGACTGCAGCAGACTGGCTGCAGGAGTCTGGCTACAGGGGTCTGGCTGCAGGGGTCTGGCTGCAGGAGTCTGGCTGCAGGAGTCTGGCTGCAGGGTCTGGCTGCAGGGGTCTGGCTGCAGGGGTCTGGCTGCAGGAGTCTGGCTGCAGGAGTCTGGCTGCAGGAGTCTGGCTGCAGGAGTCTGACTGCAGCAGTCTGGCTGCAGGAGTCTGGCTGCAGGAGTCTGGCTGCAGGAGTCTGGCTGCAGGAGTCTGACTGCAGGGGTTAGAAGTTGGTGGTTTACGATCCAAAATGCAGGAGACCAGATCCGGATACGGTCTTTTTGAACCGACATACCAAGAGTAAGCAAGTTCAGGCGGTTTCAGGGTTAAAGTCAGGGGAGTTCAAATGGGCCTTCTGGAATACCCCCCAGGAGACACTGATAGAGACAACTCAACACATGACCAAAACCAAGAACACAACTGAGAAAAACTAAAATCATAATCCATACAGCCTAACCAATCTCTAACTAATCATCTACTAAACTCAAAGCACCTCCCCAGATGTCATTAAGTTGTCTCAGTTGGGTTCAACATGGGAAGACTTCAGACTTCTATTCAGAAGGCTATCAGTGACGATGATCTGGGTAAACCACTAAGGATTACTGCTGAGGAGTCTGGCTGTTGTTTGAGCAGAAAAGGTTGGAGGGAGACTGGTGAGGAGCAGAACACGAGCTGCTGGAGGTCCAGAGTGAAATCTCAGTCAGTCAAAATTTGGGCTCCAGCACTGGTGTTGGTAAACTAAAATCCAGAGTCACTGCAATGATCCAGCAGAATGTTCTAGATTCAGGATTCCCTGAAGAGGATCTGGATGAAGATGCAGGTTTCAGCTTCTAGCAGGACCTGAACCCTGTCCAGCCTGTTGGAGACGAGAATTTATTTTGAAAATACTTTATTTTGATTGACACGATGTGATCATAATCTCTATCTTTATCTTTTAAAAACTGAAATAAACTGGTAATTCCACAGTATTCTAATTTACTAAATCCTGTTTTTGTGGGTTTTATGAGCTGGAACCCCAATTTATGTCAAAGAAACAACAGAGATACAGTCTATTCATGAAAGTTCAATTTTTTAATGAAATTAAAGTAGTACATTTTCTATTATTTTCTAATTTTGGGAAAGACTGTTGTATTCGTCCCAGTGTCTTTGTGCTCCATGATCTTAAAGGCTTCCCTGTTGCAGCTCAAGGACAGTTTCCAGACCCGCCCACAGCAACAGCAGAAACATCAAGGCTCCACTTCTGCTGGGAGAATTTCGGCGTCCGTGTTTTCTATCAAATGATTTGTAAATGTGCTCAACTTTTTTGTGACAGCCAGTCTTTGAATCTTTGAATCAGTAAGGAGTTTAGCACATAGGGCAGAAGTTCCCCCAACAACTGACATGAAGCAATACCCCTGCTGTCCAGTATTGGGGGGGGGGTTACTGGACTGAAGCTGAAGTGCCGCCAGACGCTCTGCCAAGAGAAAACCAGCGCCGTCAAAGCAAATGCTAAAGGCTGAGTGGCCCGACACCACGTCACGGGCGCCTGCAGCCACTCACACCTATGGTGCACAGACTGAAGACACTCACACACCGACACACACACACACACACACACACACACACACACACAGGTGCACAGACAGGCACACACACACACGACACACACACACACACACACAGACTGACACACTCACACACCGACACACACAGGCACACAGTCACACACACACAGGTGCACAGACCGACACACACACAAACCGACACACACACAGGCACACAGACTGAGACACACACACACACACAGGCACACAGTCACACACACACAGGTGCACAGACCGGCACACACACACACGACACACACACACACACACACACACACACAGACTGACACACTCACACACCGACACACACGCACACAGGCACACAGTCACACACACAGGCACACAGTCACACACACACAGGTGCACAGACCGGCACACACACACACGACACACACACACACACACACACACACACACACACACACACACAGACTGACACACTCACACACCAACACACACACACACAGGCACACAGTCACACACACACAGGTGCACAGACCGGCACACTCGCACACCGACACACACACACACACACACACTCACAGACACTCACTCACACACAGAGACATTAGAGATATCACAGCTGCTGTTCAGCCTCTTATCTAAGTTCAATTACTGTAGCGTTTCAAGTCATCCAAACAAGTTCAATACAAACTAAATCACTTTTAATCTGTTTTCCCTCCATGCTTCAGCATCTGTAGAATCTTTTTAAATTCTTATAATTTACATGAACTAATTAATGTAACACAGCACAGCAATTTAAAGAAAATGATTTACATTCTAATAAAGCAATAAAAAGACTTTTTCCCCTCAAATTATTGTCAAAATTGTTTTTTTTACCCCAAAATGCCACTGGTGTTTGTACCAAATGAAAAGAAAACCCAGCGATAACATTCAGGCAGCTGAACCGTCTCGCCGCTCTTCATAGGAACAGACGGAAACTTTAACAATCTGAACTCACATCAGGATCCAGCTCCTGGAGTTCATCCTCCAAGCGCAGCAGCTCGTCCTCCGACAGCTTCTTCAGCAGTTCGTCTTCATCCACATCTCTGTACTTCTCCATCTCCTTCCTCAACAGCGACATTCTGGAATTCACACCTGAAAGAGCTACAGAAAAAGCTTCCACGGTTACATGAAGAGATGTGTGGTTGATTTGAATTTAGGCATAAAAGTGACTTACTGTGAAACCTCAAAGAAATAGGCGATGAGAAGAAGTCTGAATGAAAAGAAGCAGAATAGATATTTGGGTGTGTTCATTCTTTTTTGAAAGCAAATGCGCTTTGAGGAGTCCATTATCACAATGATTGCTGTGGTTATGTGTACCTTTAGATATGTCTGTGCGTATTACTTGAGTTGTAACTCACACAATACATTTTTAAGTGTGTATTCACATCTATACTGAAATATCAAAAATGTACAAGTACAAAATACCGCCACCAGTGTATGAATGTGTGTGTGAATCTGTGTGTGACTGGGTGAATGGGTCTGTGACTGTAAAGCGCTTTGTCCTTGTAGGAAGAAAGGCGCTATATAAGTATACGCCATTTACATTCAAGCAAAAACAACTTGAACTTAGACCAGCTTAAAACTGACTACGAATTCTAAACGGCTTCCTATGGAGGCGTATTGCAGAAAACAAAAACAGGATGTTTTCAAAAGCCACAATGTGTCGTGCGTGGGCATTTAGTTTATGTGCTGTGAACCATCTGTTTTGTATTTTTTGATGCATCCGGACTGTTCAGTGCTTTGAAAAATCTGTCAAACGTTCAAGGTTGGTCTATTATCTCGCGATAAATAAAGAAAAACATCATTTAAAAAAAAAAAAAAAGTTATCAAGATGTTAAAGCGGAGTGTCAAATCAAGATTGCTTAGACCAATCGAATGACTGAGTAACAGCTGTTTATTTCTCTATAGAAGTCCATTTTGACATCTTGGAGCCACTTCCTGTTTGGAACACGGGGTCTCAGTTCAAGTTCTCTTATACGATCAATGGGTCTGCATTTGTAGACTATAATGATACCAGCTTTGAAAATATAAATAATGACAAGACAATTATTTTAAATACATAAATTAAGGCCTGCATTCAATAAAATTAATATGTTTCAAGTCAAACTTATTTTGCATTTTAGTTGATTATGTTTTTCTTTTCTTTTTTACATTTCTTTGTGCTCATCACATTATAGCCAGTGTTTGTTGGGGTCCTGGTCTCCTCCCACACAGAAACCCACGGTGAAGTAGAGGGCAGCCCTGCAGTCCAATGCCCACGGGAACAAGTCTGACTTACTGTGGCTCTGCAAACATAGGCTTCTTGCTCGGTCATACAGAACAGGACAGCCTTCAGTAGACTCCCGGACTCCAGACTCCCCCAGGCATCCTCCACAGGATACTCATGGGGGCGTGGTCATTTCACCTTCTCAAATCCATTAAACACATATGGACTGGATGAGCAAACTCCCACAAACCCTTCAGCACCCTAAAGATGGTGTAGGGCTGGTCCACTGTTCTAAGGATGTGAAACCACACTGCTGTTATTGGACTCAAGACTACTGTTGACCCAATAGTTAGACTGCTGGTCTAAGACTGCAAAACCTTCTGGCTCCCGACCGACAGAACATCACCAGCTGGCTTTAACCTTGATACCACTCTGATACCATAGACAGCAATGAAAAAGATTTTAGCTCAACCACTGTCTGTGGAGTCGGTGGAGAATAAGTGGAACGCTGTGTAAGAGAAGACCAAAAACCAGCTACACTGAAAAAAATTTGGAGTGACAAATTTACTTAAAAAAATCTAGGAACATTTTTCCACTCGGAAAATGCTGGAGCAGGAGTCCCTCACGCCACGGGAACAGGCAGGAACAACTGCCCCAGGCGGCCAGAGCCGCCACAGGCCAGGGCCAGCAGGACATGGCGAGGCCCCAGAGCAGAGAAGGAGCACGCGGGGCAAAGTGGCGCCCAGCAACCAGGAAAGCAACCCCCCACGCGCCGGAGAGCCCAGGGCCACCGGGGAGAAAGGGCATACAGCTGACGACTTATCACCACCGAGGTTCGGGCATCACCGCCCCAACCCCAGGTACAAGCCAGGACCCCCAAGAGAGACCCGCTCCGCACTCCAGGCAGCTACCCACCCAGGCACACGGTTGGTCCAGGGAGGAGCAAGGCAGGGGCCCACAAGGGGAGTTGTAAATATTCCCGATGGGCCTTTCGGCCACTGTTGGAAGTTTAGGCGAGACCCAGCGCTCAGGGCAAGGACAGGACCCACCCCCAGGGATCTGAGCACCCGGCTCAGGTGTAATGTGAACCCCACCACGCCCAGAGAGAGCACACCGCCGGGCCCAGGAAGCGGCACCAGGACACGACCGCGCTGCCAGGGGCCGCACCCCACCAGGGAAGGGTAGAGACAGGTGTGGACCCAGGTCCCACCCTTCCTTGCAAAATATTATTGTCTTAGTGTATGTGTGTTTGAGAAGGTGTGTGTGTGTGCATATGTGTGTTTATGTTGGAATGTATATATTGAGGAGGGTTGTGTGTGTACTAAGGGGGTGCAGTTAAAATTGTGGTAGGGCACTAAGGGGACATCTCCTGATTACTCTGATGATGTCCCTCACCCTCCCACCAAGGGCCTAAATGTCTAAGTGCGAGGTTAAATTGTCAGGTAGGGTGCTAGGGAGGACATCCGCTGCTTGCTGGCGTGATGTCAAGCACCCCATATAAGACCCTACATGTCTAAGGTGCAAATAAAACCGAAAGAGGGGCCCTCCATCGGCAGCCATAGGAGGGGGCCTGTAGCTTCCAAAGGTGCATCACAGGCTAGACCCCCTTGCCTAATGAGGTTATGAGGAGAGGGGGTAAGTTGAAGAGCAGGCCCACCCAGCCCAGGGCCCCACCCGGAGCGCCGACACTCCAGGCCGGCACCACCCAACCCACACAGAGGAGCAAGCGTTGCCCCGGGAAAGCCCAGGCCCCCACCCCCTTGTGCTATCTTAGATGACCCCACCCTTACATTGACGTGTTCTCCCTACCATGACAAAGGTGGATAAAGGTGGAAAAAATTCATGTAATCCATGGACACCAGTGAAGATCACAAATCATTGAAGAAAAGAGGTTCAGAGCTCTGTCTAGTGGGTCTAGATGACCCAACTGTCTAGTGGGTCTAGATGACCCTACTGTCTAGTGGGTCTAGATGACCCAACTCCCAATGATAAAGTGCCTAGGATAGCATAGGGTTACCTGATAAATTTCACTCGGATTATTACTGTTCCATCCAATTACAAAACCTAAGTAAATGTTGCTGATGTTTCTTTGTGGATCTGACTCATTTTTACTTTGTTATATTCTATGTAATTAAGTTATATTTATAAATGATATATTAGTCAATAATAATTGAATTAAGTGCATATTTTATCATTCTATTAAATATAACTATATTTTCCCAAAAGACATACTTGCAGCTTAAGGAATATTTGAAAGACCTTTTTATTTAACATAAGAAGTTGCATAGATAAAACATCAACATAACATTGCACATACACACGACCATAGAATCTCTTGTTAGCAAATTTCAAAACAGTGCAAATATACATAACTTTAGTAGATACCCAAGAAGAGTAAAGATCAATATCAACATAAAAAGTATAGCAGTGTAGGAATTTAAAATAGTCTTTAATAATAAATTCAAAATGCAGATTTTAATTTCATCAGGTAGCTTAAGTTGACAGCATACGTGTAGATGACAGCCATAAGTAGAAGACAAGCTTTTGTCCCACTTCTGCAGTCCTCAGACCCCTCAAGGATGACTGACCATACAGGTCTTAGTTGTCCTGTGTTTCATTGGGATGGACAAGCGACAATCTCATGTTGTGGCATTCATACAAATTATAATTTTAAAATGAAACCAAATTACCACCCAATGGTGCAACAAATTAAACCTAATCATTTGGTCTTACCTTGTGTCAGCCGTGGGGGTGTCCAGATTAGCAGTCAGAATGTGCCATGCTCTTGAAAAAACAAAAAAGGTTATCTGTGTGTTTTATTTAACTTTACTTTATTAACTCAAGGAAGTAGATTGCTATTTCTTTATTTTATGTACATAAATTACAAATAATGTGAACAACATATATATATATATATATATATATATATATATAAAATAAAATAAAATAAATATTTTCTAAAACATGTATCATGGAATTCTCTCCTTTCAGCATCAACTTCACCACAGGTTGCTTTGGTAAAAACACGCCTTCAAGTATAATGGGGCATTTCCAGGCAAAACGGACATACAGGGATATAGCAAAGTTAGCTAGGCCGTTAGCTTAGCTAGCTAGAAAATACACCATTTGCTAGCGCAGCTGCTATAAGTGAGGACTAACTTAATTAGGTGAGCCAACAGGAATGTAGAAAGTTAGTTTCACTTAAAAACGTACCTTTGTGATCCACGTCGCAGTCAACAAAGTCTGCCAACTTTTGAAATGTGGAACATGCGCACCTGTCTGTCTGACGAAAGACCGCTTAAATGAGGGGCATGTGGTTTGTGGTTTCTTTTTATTGGTTTTTGCTTTCCGTTTTGGTTTCTGTCATGTTTGAGTTCTTTTTCCAGTTTTATTTTGAAAGGTTTCCTGTTTTGTCATGCTTTTGAGTTTTACTTCCTGGTCCCAATCTCTCCTGATCTTGTTCACCTGTGTCTCATCTGTCCTATCTTTATTTAAGTCTTGTCTCTGCCTTCCTCTTGTACTGGTCCATTAAGGTCTCTTCCCTGGCTGTCATCTCCATGTCTGTCTTTTGCCATGTTTTCAAGTTTTGCCCACGGTGAGTTTGTTTAGACTGCTCTGCAGCACCTTTTTTTAAATAAACCCCTTGCCCTGGAACCGTGTGCTTCCGTCTCTGCATTTTGGGTCCTTCATGATCACCAGCCCTCCCTACCTGACAGGACGGGGCTTTGACGTTGTGCTCCCAGTACAGAGAGGTATGTTAGAATCACTGATGTTACTCATTTACATTTACTTGGAAATATCAACTAATTAAGCCAACGAACTGGTTTAGTAAATATTACTTGAATTGAAGGATGAAATTTACAAAAAATTACCAAGTAATGCCCTGAAAACAGGCAAGTAAAAGTGAGGCAAGTAAAAGCACAGAATTGGTATTATGTAGGATTTACATAACTGAAATAATATTTACAAGGCCAAAAAACCTTTATTTTAAGTGTACCTTGTCCATAAAAAACACACAAAATCTTTCATAATTTTCCACAGAGCCTTCCTTAGAGCTTCCACTCTTGTCAGAGTCCAATAAAGAGCCCAAAGTTTTAAAAAGGATCTGTTGGTCGCCCGAAGCAGCAGAGATAAAGTCAGCATAAAATGGTCTTCTAGCTTTTGTGACAGAGTCATCATAGATGTAGAGTTTGTCTCTGAGAAGATTGTGGGAAATGGAGTCTGTCCTTCAATTTTCTCTCTGCTTTCCTGCAGTCCCGTCTCAAGGTACGTATTTCCTCTGAGGTGCCGCGTTTAGATGTGTGCCTTGGTTTTTTATGGCAAGAGATGCAATTTCATCCAAAATTTTAGAGCACAGCCTTTCAAACTGAGAGGAAAGCATTTGTGGGAATTAGGGATAAGTATAAAGTCTGCAACTCCAGCGAAAATATAGCAGAGAACCTGACAGGAGCAGGTTTAAGGGCAATAATGAATGGCTAAACAAAGTCGAATAAAACTGCTGAATGGTCAGAAGAAGCAGTCTTAACAGTCTCAAGAGGAAACCCAAAAGACAGAGCTAAGTCCAGAATATGTCCGTGACAAGACCAAAAGAATCCAACACGTTAAGCCCTTGATGAGTGTTTTTTTCAGGGAAGCACACATAAGTGTTAAAATCCCCTAAAATTAACACATGCTCATATTTAGGCATAAAAGTGTAAAGCAATTCAGAAAAATGAGAACAGTAATACCCCCCCCACACACACACACACAAAATCCTCCGGCGGGCGGCGTGTCGCGCACTCAAGAACGCACGCAGCTTGTAATGGAAATGAAAAATTAGAACGCAGTAAATTTGTCGTATTTTCTCAAAAGGCAGAAACGTCTTTTGTAGAATGAGGTTGTGTGTGTTTCTCTGAAACAGCGCACGTGTGTGTGTAAGTAGAGTGCGCACGTGCCGCGTGCTTTCTGTAAGAGACAGTCACAGCCGCGCGGCAGGCGGGGGTGACGAGGAGAGAAGAGTGATAAAAGGTTTCCCATAGAAACCCTTTGTCTGAACACAGGACAATTATCAGCAAAGATGAATGTGTTTAGTGTGTTCATTGTAGTTCCAATCACGCACCATATGCAAAACTTTAAAAAAAAAAAGTCAAAAAAAAGGGGCGGTGATGCGGTGATGACCTCATCACCGCGGTGATGCGGTTATCGTCACAGCCCTAGTCAAAAGGTAAAGGTGATTACAGATAATTAAAATGTGACCTCAAAACCCAGAGCAGCACCTCCTCTACCCACAGATCGTGGTACATTAGAACAAGAACAGTTATCAGGTAAAAGCTCCAGCAGAACACCTGACGGAGCAGAAGGGATACAGGTTGCTACAATGCCCATAAAATCCAGCTATTGGGAACTTATTTCAAGATAAACGTTTTGTTCATGACAGGTCTACCATTGATTAATCCAAACCTTGATGTTGAGGTCTGGTCCGCAGTCTCTGGTGATGACTCAGCAGCAGAGAACTTCACCCATGGAACTTCAAGCAAATTTAATGAGATGCTTTTCCTCCAACACACTCCAGACCATGCCGGCCTGACCAAGGAGTGAGACTCCAGGTTAACTTCGACCACAGAAACCAGGCGTGCCTTCGGGCACAAAAGGAGTTTCCAGGGGGCAAACAGACAACTTCATGGTGCACTGGAGGGGGACATGTCATCCCTAGAACTGGGACACCTGGCGCGAAGGTGAACAATTCTCCCGCTTCACCTTTTCTGGCGCTGCTGACACCTACTGCTGCGGAGAAAAACAGCTGTCCAACAACTAATCGCAGGCACTCCCAAACCTCCTAAACATCCGCTCGCTCACGAGCAAGGGGCATCTCGTCCAAGATCTCCTCGACAACCCAAAGTTAGACTTGTGTCTAACAGAGACTTGACAGCAGCCAAACGACCTCTCTGAAAGACGCGACAACTCCGGGGTTTGTTTACATCACTCACCCCCACATCTTGGGGCGCGGGGGGGGACTTGCTATGATCCATTGTGATAACTGGAGAGTTGCGCCCGTGAATGTACCTACCTATCAAGCATTTGAGGTTACAGCTTGCCAGATATCTGGACCAACGCCAACTATTGTTGCAACTATTTACCGGACCCCAAATCCAAATAAGGATTTTATCACAGATTTTTTGGATTTTTTGACTCATCTCTCCACACTTTCATCTAACCTATTAAGTTTAGGTGATTTCAATATTCAAATAGACAATGTCAGCAACACCCTCACTAAAGATTTTACATCCTGTCTGGACACCTTTAATCTCAACCAGCACATATACTTCCCCACCCATAAGAATGGACATGTTCTTGACCTTGTTTGCTATCCAGGTGTTCACCCTCTAGACCAGGGGTCGGGAACCTTTTTGGCCAAGACAGCCATAAACGCCACATATTTTTAAATGTCATTTCCAAAGAGCCATACAATAATGTAGTGTCCCTTTCCCACACTGAGGCACGGAGACTTAACCTCTTTTAAGGTTCTTTATTCTGGTTACTGCAGACCGCAACAAACGCTGTACAATTAATTCAGCAACTCCTTATTCTCTCCCGCCGAGACGAGAGCGCTTCTCCCAACTTTATATCCCCCCTCCCGCTCCAGCCCTCCCATTTCCCTTATTCGGCCCATGGCTGAACCCCATTGGTCCAAACTCCCTAACAACAGGCTGAGCGACAGAACTGAGAGCCAATCAGATCTCTGCTTGATCGATGCGTTCCATGAACTCCAGAACTTTTAACGCGGCCAACAGCCAAGTTAAACTCAGTCTGCGACAATATATTTAAAACTAAATATACAAGTGAATGTGTGCATTTGATGTAATTTCAACAATTTTAAAGTGCAATAAGTCTGTGGATTCTTATTGTTATGCTGTTGCTGATAAATGATGAGTATTTCTGGTGGTAGTTTGCTGATGGTCTAGTCTGGTTGATACGTGGTGAGTTTCTGCTTCATGCAGGCGTTGAGACTTTAAACTGGATCTTAGGTCTGAATGTTCTTTAGATGTGAGACAGACATGGAACCAAACACACTCTCACAAGCTTCAGTGAGTGACGGGCAGCGGGTTTACGTTTTTACCTGCGCGATTCACCTGCTGCCGGTCCTCCCCCCCCCCCGGCTTTCTTCCTCACACATCCCGTCCCTGAAACTGCGCGCTCTTCCTTCTTCCTCAGAGACGGGAGCGCGCAGTTTTAGGCACGGAAATTCACAGGTTTTCGGGTGGTACAAACTCTGTGAAATAATAGATAATAGTAAACTGCAAGCACTCCAAGCACCACTACTACTGCGCGCCTCTGGCATCGTATCGCGCCCGAGAAGGACTGGTCTAATGAAAAAAAAAAAAAGTATAATTAAGGATTTGTCTGCGAGCCACATGTGACCATCAAAAGAGCCATATGTGGCTCGCGAGCCATAGGTTCCCGTCCCCTGTTCTAGACTCGAAACCGGATATTTTCCCTTTTTCAGACCACATGCTCTTATCTTTTAAAGTCAAACTCTCTTTCTCCAAAACCCACCTGCCCCGTAGTATAATCTTCTGTATGATTAAGGAAATCAACCTGGACAATTTTTCCTCACTCATTAACAGCCTCCCCCCAAACGACAGTCTTTCCACTCCGGACGAACTACTTTCACAATGACAACCTCCAAAATTTCCTGGACAATTTTGCTCCACTTAAATGTAGGTCCATCACTTTCACCACTTCTGCACCCTGGTTCACGGCCACTCTCAGACAACTGATAGCCAAAGGACAACAACTGGAAAGATTATACCGAAAAACTGGTCTTACTGTCCATAAACAAATGTACACTACTCATATTTCTCATTACAATGATTGTATTTCTGAGGCAAAAATCACTTATTTCTCTGGTCTAGTAAACTCTTCAGTAGGAAACACAAGAGCTCTTTTTTCACTCCTCTCAAAAACAACAACATGCCCAAATCCACCCCCCCCCCACACTTGTACTCCTCAGATTTTTGTAACTCCTGGCATCATTTTTCACAAATAAAATTGAGCAGATCCATCAGCAACTTAAGCCATCTTTAAGTCTAAATTCAATACCCGGTGCTCTAATTCCCCCACTTTATTTGTTTTCTGCAAATTAGTGAACTCATCTTCCTGACAGCTTGATCCAATACCCACTGCTTTGGTCAAGGCTACTCTCCCTTCTCTGTCCCCACTGATCACCAGCATCATTCATGCCTTCCTCAAGACTGGAACAGTTACCACTGCTCTCAAGTCAGCAGTAGTCACCCTTATACTAAAAAAGCCTTGTTCAACCGCCTACGACCTCAACAATTTCTGCCCAATTTCAAGCGTCCTATCATTTAAAAAAATCTTGAAAAAACTGTAGCTGCTCAAGTCCATGCTCATCTCTCTGGCAACAATTTATATGAACAGCTCCAGTCTGGTTTCCGTCCTCTCCACAGCACAGAAACAGCCATTCTCAAGATCACAAACGACCTCCTCCTTGCGGCAGATGCTGGTTCCATTTCCATCCTTCTCCTGCTAGATCTGAGGTCGGCGTTTGACACAATCTCCCACCCCATCCTACTGGACAGACTTTCCAATATTGGCATCACCAACCTACCCCTCAGCTGGTTCCATTACTATCTCTCAGTTCACACCCAGTTCATCCGGTTAAAATCATTCACCTCTCCTATGACAAAAATCACCACAGGTGTCCCCCAGGGCTCTGTCCAGGGGCCCCTTCTCTTAAACATCTACCTCCTCCCTCTCTGTAACATTTTTTGGAAACACAACATTCAATTTCACTGTTATGCAGACGACACCCAGCTCTACATCTCCTCCAAACCTGGCTCTACTTTTCCACCTTCTTCTCTCTCCAATTGTCTTTTTGTCAAAAACCTACACTTGTACCCAAATCCATCCCAACAGGCAAAGGGAATGGTCTCCCACAATCCCTTGCAGTGCCGATCTAACAGCAGAACCAAAGTTGAAAATAAATGAAAGTAAAATAAATGTCTGATAACTACGTGTTATTTTTAAGCTGACTGAACTAAAAAAAAGATTTATTTTAACTGAAGCAAATAATTAAGTTAGATCAAAATATAAAGTTTCTCTTTCCAACATCCATATGTGGTCTTATCACCCTCTCATGGTGGAAAAAGTATTATCTGAGCTTCTTCATCCACTAAATCATCTTCAAATGGACACGCCATGCTGCTTCACCTCTCTGAAAACAAACTAACCTTCAACTAAACCTGCTCCAGACCAGGTTATGTTCAGAGCATGAGTTGCTATGGCAACTTGACCTACCCTGAAACATACCTCCATTTCTGGAACTGAAAGCTGAGGTTATCAACTTCTTTAGCCTCAAACTTACCGTGAGAGCTAGCATAACCTGCTCTCTGGAATACCCCCCAGATCTTGTGATGTAATGAGCACCCCTGTTTGACACAATCAGGTCTTTGTTTTCTAAAAAAAATGGATATATTTGTCTATCAAGGTCTGAACTTTGAGGGTTTAAACAAGAGAGAAAAGCTTGTAAATGTTCATGTCTGTCTGAGATAAAAGGATTATATGATAATATAATATAGAGCTATTTTGGAGCTAAAATCCCCATCACCTCTTAGACCATCATGTCCTGGTAGCCAATGAACTCAAAGCCCCCTCCCTCATATAAAATTAAGTTCAGTTGAAACTGATAACTGAGACTGAAAGCATAAGAAATTGAAAAAACGAAAAATGTAAATATGAAAAAAAAAAACATTTTCATATTTTCAATATTTCTTTCAAGTTTACTAAACACCAGTTTAAAACTATTTTCAATTTTTTTTCTTCAAATTTACAATCTGGTTTTCATTCACTTTAAGCTGATCCTAAACTTTCCCCACACACCAACCAAATGTATTGTATGAGTTAGAAATCAAAAGCTACGTACAAACAAATCCAAAGTTACACAGAAAGTCATTCATATCTGATAATGGCATTTTCCCACTGATGCCACTGTCACCTACGAAATAAATCTATGTCAAATTGATTACTAGTACTTTAATTGTGTGATTTTTTTTGTTTAAATCGTTTTCACAAAAAGCAGACTATTTGATATGCTGCGTTGTCACGGTAACAGCTCCAGAAGCAGCCTCTGGCTCTGCTGCTGGATGAGGACTAACCAGCAGAGGAAAGCGGTTTATCTGCTAAACGTCACCTTCAGGGACCCAAAGCTTCATTTCAGAGGAAAGTTCTCCTCTTCCCCCTTGTTTTTGTCCAGATGATGAAGATTAAGTTGGTTTCAAAGAAACAAATGGCATCAGTCGTTTCCTAGATCGATTTGATGGAAGAAATGAACTCTGATCCATAAATGTGATCAACAAACAAACTATTTCTGTCATGAATTCAGAATAAAGGGATCTATAAACACGTATTTTCTCTGCATCAATCAATGAGGTTAATTGACACCAATAAGGTTATTGCAGCCAATCAGAGTCCTGAACCAGGATGGTTGCAGTAGTCTGCATTTGTCAATAGTTACACAAACAAAATTGATTCCCTCCTTGTGCTTCTTCATCAGGTGGAAGAAGTTTGTTTTAGATCTGTCTGCTGGGATTTACTATGAAACCTCCAAGTGGCATCAAGCTTCTGCTGTTTTTCTAAAACCAAAGAGCAGAGGTTCCACTCTGTCAAAGATTCTCACTGCAGCAAATGTGGAACAGAACCCATAAAGTTCTGGAACACACAATCTTTTACCATGTTTGTACTTTGATCACTTCTAGAGATAAAAACACAGGTTCTTGTAATCAAGCAGCAGGTTCTAACTGGGATTAGAGAGTAGAACCCTTATTGGGTCATTGGAGGAGCAAAAAAGCAGCAGTTTAGAACTTCATGCACCTCAAAGAACTTCAGGATGTGTTGAAGAAGCTAAAGCCCTGCTGGGTTCTGGTCTTCCTTCCTCCAGAACAAAGTCCAAAGGTTTCTCTCAGCAGAGCTGAACTTTGGGTGAAGGCTGAAAGCTGATGACAATGAAGCATCAGATGCTGGACTCCACGGTGACCATTGTGTGTGTGTGTGTGTGGGGGGGGGGGTCTGGCTCTGATGAGAGTTTGGGGTGTCATTACCTCTGAGCCCTTAAGCACATAGAAAACCATGCTATAGTTCAGTTCAGTTCCCTGGCTTCTTTTTCTGATGAGGCTGCATTCATCGTGTCTGTCGGTCCATGCTGACGTTTTTTTAAATTCTATTTTTAGTTTTGTTTGTCCTTTGGTTACATGTCCCGGTAACGGAACCGTGGACCTTCTAAACACCAGACAGGAGCCTCTCTGACGCTCCTTTCCTCCCGGGACATGATCTTTATGAGAAGTTCTCTCTGTTAGACGTGACCCCCCCCCTCCCCCCCGTACGTACCTCCGGTGCTATTTTTAGGCGGTCGGCGCGCGGGGTGACAGCAGCGAATACTTTGACCACATATGGTTTCCGTCGGAGCCGCAGAGGTCCGTCCCGCAGAAGGTCCGAAAGTTCGGGTTCCTGCAGAAGTCCGCAGCAGGAACCACTGACCGGAGGTTCGGTCCGACTCCGTTCAGCGCTCGCGCTCAACTCCGTGTCCTCCCAGGGCTCGCGGGCTGAATCTCATCTCCCTCAAAAGGCAAAGTAAACGGAGGAGACCCTGCCCCCCCCCCCCCCGCGCGGCTGCCCTGACACTTATGACGCCACAAACGGTGTCACGCCCATTATCGGACAGGGGATTAAAACGCAACAAAAGAGAAACGAACTTTAACATGTGAGGCTGTTCCTGAGCAGGAACCGGATGGAACCAGAACCTCACTGATGTTCATGTTCATCTGCAGAGATTCACAGTTCAGCTGAAAGAGAAAGTTTAAATGTTCTATTTCCTGTGAAGAACAAGTATCTAGAACAGTCTTGGGTTGGAACCAATGTGCGACATTAAACAAGAATAAATACTAGCGTTTATGAATAGAAGTAATATGAAAATGATAACCACATGTTATAATAATTATTATAATTATTATTATTTTAGTATATTGATGAACACAATCATGAATGTTAAATTACTTTTACTATAGACGGTTTACTGAGCCCGTGTCCTGACATTAAAAATATAAAATATTTCTTGTTCCCACAAATTAATAAATATCTTCTTCGCACGACATACGATTTCATTTCCTTTAAAATAATTAATTCGTGCGAAAGAAATAATTGTTTATATCACAAGTCATTCATAAACACAGATATACTCTCCATCCTGCCGTAAAAGCCGCAAAAGCCGCTTTGTAACTTTCGTGTCTCTGTGACCCACATTCGTTCAAGAAAGGAAAAAGAAAAACAAGAATGATAAATGTATTATTGTCTCAATGAATATAAGAAAAAATATCATAAGATTTAGGATGACCAAGCGTCCAGTTTCACTGCAGCGATTCTCCAGACACAGCTCCTAGCTCCGCCACAGAGCTCTTTAGCTTGTCTTCGGACACCTGGCTGCATCACGTTTTCCACATAATGCATATCGACCAGTCACTGTGTTCCTATAACTGTTGTGTAACAACGAGACAAATGATTGGCTGGTCGTGATATGTGATGCATGATGGGATACGTAGCATGCAGCCTACTAGCCTTCGGATGTTAAGTGACTGCTACCGAGTATAATGCTTTTGTAGAGCTTTTTAAAATAAATAAATCTGATCTCTAAACATCCTCCGTGTTTTCAATGTAATGTAATGAGACACACAGACATAAATGTGAAGGTATCTGCTCTAAATCAACTATTGTTCACATCCGTATTTATTAAGCTAGGAGGTATGTCTGGTAGGCGAAGCAGCAATCCGTGTTTATGAATGACTTGTGACGTAAATAATTACTTTGTTCGCACAACTTAATTATTTCTAGGGAACAGAATATTATTTCATGTAAACAAGATATTAATCTGTGGTAACAAGATATATTTTAGTTTTTTAATGTCAGGACACGTGCTCCGTAACAGTTTGATAGAATGGTTGAGTTTTTCTTATGAGGCAGCCTTCAATAAGGCAAGCTTCAGCCTGCTGCCTTTCAAACAAGGGGGTATTCCAGAAGGCCTGTTTAAACTACCCTGACTTTAAGCCTGAACTCTGGCTGAAATCCGCCTGAACTTGTTTACTCTGGGTATGTCGGTTTCAAAAGACCGGATACGAGTTAGTGTGATTACGCTCTATTTGGTAACCCTGGGTTAATGCACGTGCACAGCAGGTACATAAAGACATTCTCAATGGATCGCCGATTCACCATGAGTCACCATGGAAACGCGTGGAGAACAAAAGAGACGCTATACTTTAAATTTTAATGACGGCGTATATAGATTATACGCCCATCAAAAAGTAATATGGCTGCATCATCAGCAAAAGATTCTGCTTGGAGAAAAATAAAGTAAAAGCACGAGTTTCTGATCTTCTTTCCAATTACATTGTGATGTGTATATGTTGAACTCATTTATTCATGATCCTTTTGAGTTCATGTTTTACTTCGAAGCCCATCGAGACAACTGTTGTTGTGATTTTGGGCTATACAAATAAAATTGAATTGAATTGAATTGAACTTATAAAACTTAAATGAATTGATTCAATTGGTAACAAGTAATTGAGTTAAATGTATTTAAACGAATTTCTTATGTCTATCCAACGCAATAGTTGTTTGTACAACTCAAATCTACATATGTATCTAACTAAATGTCATATTACTCCAATTCAATTAAATGTTTTTCCATATTAATTTATTAAACTTCCGGAACTCTCATCTGTCTAAGTTGGAGACTGCAGATTTTCTCATTTTTATAAAATAAAATAAATTGTACAGTGTGCATTTACAATATATACAATGCATTTAATAATCATGATTCTGACTGTAACTTCAGTTCTTATTCCATACTGATGCACTAGTGGTGATAAATATCCTCATCCTCCTCTTCCTCCCTCTCACTCATGGTGCAGAAAGAATTAAACATAACAGGGTAAAATAACTTGGCAAAACAACTAAACACATTTAGACAAAAACCTACACTTGTACGCATTCCGACAGGCAAAGGGAATGGTATCCCACAATCCCTTGCGGTGCCGATCTAACAGCAGAACCAAAGTTACACCTACTTAATGGAAATTAATGTAAATGAAAGTAAAATAACCGTCTGATCATTTTTAAGCTGACTGAACTAAAAAAAAAGATTTATCTTAACTGAAGCAAATAATTAAGTTAGATCAAAGTATAATGTTTATCTTTCCAACATCCATATGTGGTCTTATCACCCTCTCATGGTGGAAAAAGTATTATCTGAGCTTCTTCATCCACTAAATCATCTTCAAATGGACACGCCATGCTGCTTCACCTCTCTGTAACAAATTAACCTTCAACTAAACCTGCTCCAGACCAGGTTATGTTCACAGCATGAGTTGCTATGGCAACCATGCATACCCTGAAACAAACCTCTGTTTTTGGAACCGAAAGCTGAGGATATCCACTTCTTTAGCCTCAAACATACTATGATAACTAGCATAACCTGCTGTCTGGAACACCCCCCTGCAGTTCAAAGAACAGAAAACTACTCCAAATGGATGCAGCCAATAAAAACCTTTCAATTTACAGTCACTGAGCCAGAAGAACATTTTAGTTTGACTTAGGCGGCAAAACGTCAGAATAATGTGTGCTCATAAAACAGGCTTAGGAAAATCTGCCTGACGATTATACCAGAATATTTGTTTGAAAACAGAAAATATGCAGGGTTGTCTCAGGAAGGGCATCTGGCGGCAGACCTCTGCCTAACCACCTGTGTGAAGCAGTGAAAGCTGATTTGCTGAAAGGTGAACAACAACATGGAAAATAAACAGAAAATCATTAGAACTTGAATACATTTACAAAATGACAGAATCCTCCAGTTATGGTTGGTTTAAAATTTTTATTTTCAACCTGTAACATCAAAAAATGATGCAACAAGAGGAAAGGTCACTCAATGTCAGCCATGATCCTGTGGATCAAAAGGTCCTCGTCCACTAAGGTGGTATCCACCAGGTAAACCGTTAGTTTGCGGCTCCACTGGTCACCTTTGACCTCCAGCACATCCTACACACAATCCACCTGTGCCACCAGGGCGTGCCGCTCCATGTGGTTCCTCAACACGGACGTCTCCTCTGACAACAGATGCTGTGGCACAGCTGTACGGAAAAGAACACCTGAGAGGGTAAAGGGGTCTTTTCTGCAATGGTTTCATTTGCAGGTGGAAGCGTCTATTGTTTACAGATTAGGGACGAGACTTACCTCTTCGTCAAAACATATTCACTTGTCTTGACTTTTAAAAAGTTGAAAGTACAAAAGCTCCTCTGTCAACCTGTAGAAACTGAATCAGTGGAGAACACAACAAACGTACCGTATGTGTTGTAACTTTTAGAAAATGCATGAATGATCATCACTACCAAGATGATATTTGGAAGACTCAGTTTTCCCCTCCACTTGAGAGTAATATTATTGAAGTACTCGCATTTGAATATAGTTATTTAATACTCGAACCAACTTCTGTGTAAATATAAAACCAAAAGCATCAAGGATAGACCCGAGTTTGTTAAAAAAGATGTGAGAGGAAGAAGAGCATGAATAACGTCTGACCTGCCAGTTGTGCAGGAACAGCCTGAAAGAGCAGCTTCCTGAACTGCTCCATAAGAGGCTGGGTGAGGGTCTTCTGGACCAACTCCTGTTGAGTCCAGTCTAAGTGGTAGACAGAAACAAAAGCGTGGGTCAGAACCCTTTTTAACAGAACACAGTGCCATCTCTGCATAGGCAGACCCCACTAACACCATTCACTAACAAACAGAAAGTTTCACACACAATGTCAACGAAAACATCAACCAAACCAGGTTCACGGAGCTCTCTTTTGTTTCTTTGTTCTCTCACATTTTTTTCAGAATATAAAAGTATCTTTTATTTTGAAATTTTAGAACAAGAGTTCTTAAACATTGGAGACACAAAGAACTTTATTGAATTAATTTTAGAACTCACGCTTTCTTATTTTGGCTGCACACACATCGATCTGGACCTGCATGACTGGACTGGACGCCTCCCTCTGATCATAGTAGAGAAACATTGTCCTTATCAGAGTCTTCAGCTTGTCCAGATCCTGCTGCAGCAGAACCACAAGGTGGCACGCCTCTGCTCGGTCACACTTTCCTTTAAACAGAGCCAAACAGAACTTCCCAGTGAAAGGTTTGGAAACCAGAGGTTCTGTTGTCATCTGAAAAATAGAAAGTTGAATGTGTGGTAAACAAAATATATATATATATATATATATATATATATATATA
>CM074490.1:4875101-4889149 GCA_037389245.1 Oryzias sinensis
ATTAAATTAAATTTTTATAAGCTTTTATTGTCTCAGCCATTTTTGTTTTGGTGGCTCCACTCTGCACCGACGGTACCTTGGTCACATTTCGATCTTGGGGGTCCTGTGGTAGTGGACTCTGTGAACCTCGGTTTGGGTGTCACTGATGTGGACATGTCCCCAAAACTTTGTTTCCTCAACCTCAGTACAAAGCCAGGTTTTTACATTGCATCCTTTCGTCTTTTATTACATCGAGTAAGTATGTGTGTGTGTGTGGCAGGGGGGGGGGGGGTGGCATTGTGCCAGTTTTTAATCCTTGTGCTATCCTAGAAACTTTAATGTTGGGAGTTGGGTCATCTAGACCCGCTAGACAGTGCTCTGAACCTTTTTTCTTCAATGATTTGTGATCTTCACTGGTGTCCATGGATTACATGAAATCTTTCCACCTTTATCCACCTTTGTCATGGTAGGGAGAACACCTCAATGGAAGGGGGGGGGGGTCATAGTATAGCACAAGGATTACTTATATATTTGTTTGTTTTGACCTTTGTTTTTAAATTTTATCTTGTAAAGCAGTTTGAATGCCTTGTGTTTTAAAGACGCTATACAAATAAACTTTGATTTGATTTGAAAGAGGAATGTTGATGAGTTATAAAGAATTACCAGTTAAATACTGTTGGATGAAAAGTTAAATATTCAGTTATATCATCAGAAATCTGACATCAGAGGAGTCAGTGCCTCACCAGCATCAACCTCACAGCACGTCACTGAGTCGTTGTGTGTGTCTCAGAGAAAAGACTGAGATAGAGTGTGTGTGTGTGTGTGTGTGTGTGTGTGTGTGGAGAGGGTATCTGACCTCCAGGGTAGTCACTGTGTTAACTCTGGCTAAGCAATATTTGATTTGTTTTCAGGGTGGACACTTTCCTTGAAATAAACACAAGTACAACGGTGTGTGTTGTGGCTCTTTGACTCTCACAGTGAAAAAATTCGGCTCTTGATGTCAAACTTGTTCGCCACCCCTGATTTAAGATATTTAAACTCCTCCCCCTGGGGCAGCAGGGCTCCACCCAGACAGGGCAAACTACCTTTATCCGGTCGGTAGTAAAATCCATCCATTTTCATTAAAATATTTTAAAATGCATCTGAGCTTAAGATTGCCAAATAATTCATTTAAGATATGACAGGAGTGAAACATAGATTACTTATCAAAAAAGAATATTGATCTGTTGAGCTTGACATGAAATATACCCCTAACTATAGAAGGACCCAGGTACAGCAGACTCAAGGTTCTTAAAAAAAGGGGAAACATTTATTCAGCTTTTAAAAGACTTTCTATCGTAGTTCATGTCACAAACTCTAACTACAGGGCCAACATTACAAAAAAAGTAAAACATGATAAACAGCCTCACATCCTGCCTCAGGACCTGCAAGTTGGGTGCCATTTTGACTGAACTTTGCACATTTTTTTGAATATTTAATGAGAGAATTTAAAGGAAAGTAAGTACAGACAGCCCTGCAATAGTCTGGACAGCCATCCAGGGAGTACCCCGCCTTCGCCCTTTACTGGCTGGGGATAGTATAGGATAGGATGAAAACAAACATTTGAACACTGTGTCAAACTGAGTGTGTTTAACAGTTTTCCTCTGGTGTGATTATGATCTCTGGTAGTGCCTGTGAAGGATTGCGGCTGTGTGCCTGAGATGCCATGACCCATGCCCGTGCCACTGTCTCTGGCTGAGGAGATGAGGAGATGTGATGCTTTCTGAAGAGGATCAGATGTGGGTTCTTCTGTAAAGTATAAAGCAAGGTCCAGCGCCTCCGAGCTCGACTGTTGGCATGAGCAGCTGAAAAATACAAAGTGCCAGTAAACAGGGAGAAGCAGAAGCATGGCCAGATAGGCTGAAGACAAGCGAGGACCATTGTGGTCTGCAGAAACACCAACCTGAAGTAGCATTGCTGAAAGACAAGTACGTTGTTGCACTTTGTCTCTCCAGCGTGTTGGACACCAGGAGCTGACAAAAACACACCATGACTGGGTTGTTGTGGTAATGGTCAGCAAAGATCATCCCGATCCATGTGCTGTAGCCTGAGAGGTGCAGATCAGTGAATGAAAAGAAGCCATGCATTATGATATTAAAACAACCCCGCTGGCAAGGAAAAACATCTACAAAAAAATGATTAAGCCCCAGTGCTGTTATTCTATTTCATTCCCAATAGCACTTGTTTGAAATTGTATGTGGATGATGCATCCAGCCATCCATCCATCCATCTTCTTTCACTTATCCAGGTCCGGGTTGAGGGTACAGAAGTCAAAAAGAGTTTCACAAAAGGATAATAACACATAAAATACAGCACAGTTAATAAAACATAAAATTATCAAATGCAGTTGGGCAGGCTGGAAAGTTTGGTTATAAAATAGGGTTTTGAGTTGAATTTTAGAAATGTCAATAGAGTCCATTGGGGTTAGAGCAAGAGCAGGGGAGCTCATTACGTCGATTGCGATCGACCGGTTGATTTTTTTTTTAAGGACAAGAGGGTAGATCGCAGGACAAAAAAAAAAAAAGACTTCTTTAAAATCCACCAGCCAATCAAAATCCTCATCGAGAAGTACGGGACTTGATTGACATGCAGATTGGCCAATCGGACATCCTCTGACACATACGTCACTGGAGACGTGTGTTTGACCCTTGTGCTATCTTAGATGACCCCACCATTACATTGACGTGTTCTCCCTACCATGACAAAGGTGGATAAAGGTGGAAAGATTTAATGTAATCCATGGACACCAGTGAAGATCACAAATCACATCAAATCCCCGGCAGAATACCACCCTGGACAACTGGAGTATTTATTGAAGCCGTCCCGCGTGTGTCCTCCTGCTATCAGCTCTGCAGTTCTCGCCAGATAAATATGAGCTGATTAAGGAAACTGTTTTTTTACGTGGCACGCGCTTCTTACGGAGCCAGCAGCGTCTTTAAAATGCCACACTCCCCCTATTGCACGGTTTACAACAGAGCATGACATACGATAGTCACTGCTTTCTGTCTTTGTAATAAAACGCCTCATCTGTTAATACAAGGCCACCTTTACACTGCAGGTCTTGATGCCCATATCCGCCTTCCGCGGACCTCTTCGGACTTTTGTGATTGCGGTTGTCATGGAGGCAAGGCGGCGACGGAAGGAGGCGTTGCCTTGGGCGCTCCTGAGGGGATGCATGGGGATGTAAAGAGGAGGGCTGTCCGGCTCTCTCTGAGTTTTGAATGAGGAAGTGTTTGCAGACGTGCTGTACTAACAGTTTGATCCAAGTGTTGAACCTTTCCTGCGCGATGACGTCTCTTTTCCGACCGTAGTCAGAAACACATGGGAGATTTCCTCGGGGTTCTCATTTCCGTTCTAAACCCTCAGCCTCCAGAGTGGCACCTTAATAAGTCATGTGATCTCAGTTGGTGGTGTCCTGAGTTGACGTCACTGACGTACGACTGGCATTTACTTGGGAATATCCGATTTGTCTGCTTACATGGCACACGCAAATGCACGTATCCGATTCGTTTCCGATTTATTTCCACATATGAGAGAGGCCTGTATCGGATCTGAGAAAAACGGAATCCATGCGCTTTTGTCCTGCTTACACGTTCACCGATCAAATCCGATCTGTGCCACGTGAGAGGAAAAAATCGGAATTGGGTCACTTGAACCATGCAGTGTAAAGGCAGCCCAAAAGTATCTTTATGTAATCTCACTGTGTAGTTTTTAATAATCAGTACATAAACAATAATTTTCAAATAAACATGTAACTAATAAATATAACAAACATTTACTAATAGTATTTTATATATATATATATATACATACCCACAAATATTTTAAAGGTAGATCTTCAAACATTGTCGATTAAAAGTAGCTCACTCGCCAAAAAAGTGTGAGCACCCCTGGGTTGGAGTCTCCTGCTAATTTAGTAAAAGCGACCACTGCTATTCATTCAAACATAAACTCCCAAGAAAAAAATATAGACAGGACTATATAAACCAGGGTTAACAAAGGATATAATTCTTGTGTTAAAAAACAAGTGATGGCTTCTTTTGTTTGCGATTGAACCCTCACAATAAATGTATAGTTTATACTAAAATGCACCACAGTAGTCACTTCTAAAACCTGGGCTGGGTGTTACTGTCATTTATGCATTTATTCTGGGCAGAATTTAGGCTCACCAGCATCCATTTTTTCATATCCTCTCTGCATTATTGTACGATCGATGCGGGACACCAGCCATGTTCCAGCAATGATACTGAACATCAGCCTCACGATGCAGATGCTAATTCCCATCACAACATTGTAGAAAAAGAAGAAGTAATTGAAGCAGTGGAACGCCCTCCTAAAAAGAAAAAGAAACATTTGTTTGTTTTTCTTTTCAACAACATGAACTTAATCAAGTCATTTCTGTCCTCTTCTGGTTTCTCATTTTCAAAGCTTTGCTACTGTCTAGAATTATGCTATAGGTTAGTCGGATGCTAATGGAAGGGGATATTGTTGGTTATATTTTGTTTGTTCCATGAAGCTGTTGAAGTAATTGTTTACTGTTAAGCAGCTCAGCAATGCTGTATTTCCAATAAACTGTCAGACATGTTTTGCATACTTTTTGCTTTGCATCAACACTCATCTCACATTTTAATGTTAAAAACGAAAAGGTTCCATTATGTAATGTCTCTTTCAGGATTTTATCCAAATACCTGTTGTTGAGAGCCAGAGGTTTTTCTTTATCTGTGGGAGACATTTTATCCTGAAGGAAGAAGACCTGCACAAGAACTATCTGCAGAATGATCAAAGCTGTCACCAGCCCAATGGTTAGGCTGAAAAACAAACAAAAGAAAAGCAGAAATAAATTGAGTACTCTGTCACTTATTTGACCTTCAAGCATCCACAAAGAAAGCGACCTTACAGTATGATCCCCAGGCTTGACAGCATGTTTAGTACGTTTCCATGTTTTATGGGAAGAACCAGTAGATAGGCAAACAGAAGAGCGAACAGGAAGTGGATAAAGTGGACGATAAGGTAGCCTACAGGAGATAATTAAAAGAGAAAAGATAGAATATCAAACTTTAAAATGGAAGAAGACTGTTATAATGAAATGTTCTTTTTTATGCTAAAAACTCTTTGCAGCACTTCTCTGAACACGTATGAAGTGTGCTTCTGTCCTTTACATCTGTGTAAAACCTCACCCCACAGTGTGAAAGCTATTTGCCATCCTGAGTACCGAGCGATGGAAGCCTGTGAAAATCATTTAAAATAGTAATTGGAACATTTCATCCATGGGCATCATCATTTCAGCTGTGTTTGTTTAAACTTCTACTTGTCAGGTACAGTGAATAACTTCCTCACAGTTTTGGCCACATACTTTCAAAAATATCACACAGCCACAATGGAATGATCAGAGGTTTTTCTCTCATTAACCCTTGTGCTATCCTAGGCATTTTACCATTGGGAGTTGGGTCATCTAGACCCACTAGACCAGTGTTTTTCAACCAGTGTGCCGCGGCACACTAGTGTGCCGTGGGAGATGGTCAAGTGTGCCCTGAGAAATTGCCCTCATTAACTGATTTAAAAGCAATTACCATCTCCAGTAAATCAGCTCTTTGTTCATCCAAACAGGCCCTGATAAAACACTGAGAAGTTAAGAATATGAAATATCATAAAATTATTTTTTCTTTGTGTTATATGATTCTATTAAAGACATTTTGATAAGAATAACGGGATACCGCGATTTAGCTGCAGCTATAACTGTGTAAGGAAAAGTCCCGCAGCTTTAACTGTCTCCACCAATCATTCTTGAAGGCTTAATCACATGCCATCAGTCTGACCAATCAGAAGTAGTTAAAGTCTTCACTTCCTTGTTTCGATTTTGCGCAAAAAAGTTTCTCAGTTCTAACAGAAATACCAGCTAAAGCTCGTCTTTAGCGGTGTAGCTTTCCACAGAATCTGGTATTAGACCATGGAACAAGTGAACAAAACAATGAAGCTCAGAGACGTTAGTCTCTCTGCGGTCGGCAGATTATCGGCACTACATCTCCCATGATGCAGTAAAGTGACTGTCTTAGCCCACAATAAGTCTCTCCTCTTAACGTCTTAAAACAACGAACACACATCAAACAGTTTTTGAATCTTTTGACTTAATTTTTATAACATCTTTTAGAAAAAAACAGCTGCAGCTTCCAGCTTTTTCTGCAACAATTATCACAAAAATGCATGTGAGAATGCAGAGCGGCTGTAGATCAATACAGACTGAGCTTTTTCTTTTTTTTTTATTCATCTATTTTTTTGGATGCTGGTGTGCCGCGGGATTTTTGTCAAAAAAGGTTGAAAAACACTGCACTAGACAGTGCTCTGAACCTTTTTTCTTCAATGATTTGTGATCTTCACTGGTGTCCATGGATTATATGAAATCTTTCCACCTTTATCCACCTTTTTTCATGGTAGGGAGAACACGTCAATGGAAGGGGGGGGGTCATCTAAGATAGCACAAGGGTTAAACTGACTGATTAAAGTTCAATGTGTGCCTTGACTGATTGCCCACTATAACCCCAAGCAAGTTACCACAATGCTTGGTTAAACAGAAAGATGTAACATTTCACATTTTTATCAGACCAATGCTCATTAACAGCCTGTTGATACTATGTATACAATGTACGAAGCTATAAAAGATCAAATGAATGAATTAGCTTTCATGCCAACGCTGCCTTCCCCTCTACCTTGTTTTTACTTACCACACTGACAGCAGAGCGGGGTTTGTGAAACCTTTCAGGAAGAAAACCCTTCTGTCCCTTCCACAGTCTCTTCATGTGTTTCCTAAGGAACAATAAAGGCATTTTATGATGGAAGTCCAACAGGAAAGAAAAAACAGCAAATTGACTAAATACTAAGTTCTCCGAAAGTGTAGATATGTGTTTCATTGCGTACCTGTAACAAACCATAATGTGGAAAACATAGGCGACTGAGTTGACACTTGCAAAAACTGTGGTGGCAAGCCATGACTCTTCAGGAGACAAACAAATCAAGAGCTCTGTTCATTTATTTTCCTCATAAATACATGTGCTAATTTCCTTCTGCCTAGCTTTGCATTTTTGCTATGACATAGGACATTTTTCTCATTTCTAAAAAGAAAGAAGCATCTGTCTGTTTTTATCTTATACTTGGAAGAATGTGTTATTCTTGCAGAAAAAAACACTGCCCAACAGTAAAGCAGAACAACTTACTCCTGGCCACATAAATGAATTCTTCCAGCTGTGGAATCATTAGTCCCAGAGCTTCGGTCTGGTTACATGAAGTGGTCACGTGTTTCAGTGTGTTCTTCCAGTTGTCTAATCGGTCAAAGACAACATCGCTGAGACTGTAGTCTGCTAGTGTCATCTGAAATGACAAAATGAACACAACACTCAATGCACAGGGACAGACAACCATTCGGATTTAGCAATCCTCTTGATGCTCACCATGTACAAGCCTATCAGGGAGATGATGAGAGTGCCAATGATCCTGTTAGGAAATTTAAAAAAGGGGTCCCACTCGTACACGTTTCTCTGGAACCAGCTGAGGGGTTTACTGCAATACAGAAGGAAATTGTTGGTTAGCTTTAGCCA
Organism: Oryzias sinensis; assembly: GCA_037389245.1. Lineage (NCBI taxonomy): Eukaryota > Metazoa > Chordata > Actinopteri > Beloniformes > Adrianichthyidae > Oryzias > Oryzias sinensis. The sequence continues at coordinate 4,882,709 of CM074490.1, forward strand.
ACACAGCAAAACTTGAACTGCACTGCCGTCTTTCCAAAGCAGCAGCATCGATTCAAGGTGTGTCTGAGCATCTCTGAACTGACCTTTGCTCTGATGCTCTGCTCAGCAGCCTCTTGACATGCAGCGCTTGGTGATGCTCAACCAGTTCTCCAGAGTCCTCCGCACATTAGAAAAAAGTTTGTTTGTTACTTCTATGCTTTTAGGTAGCAAAACTCATTTATTACATGCAAGTCAGCAAAAATAAAGAAATGGGATAAGAGACAAAAAATATTAGCACAGGCCAAAAAATTTAATGAAATATGTAAAAACTGTGTATAATGGGAAGCTCATAATATAATATGTGACAACAATATCAATGTGTTAGTCATACGGACCTCCTGTTCCAGCTGTAAACGTATGCGGGCATCTTTAACCAGCATATAAATGAAGCGTCCCAGGAGGAAGATGAGGGAGAGGATGCGAGGCCATTGAGAAATGACTTTCTGGTATTTTCCTAAGATCTTTAAAGTGACAAAGTCATTGACATTTTTTCACGATAACAATTTGCATGCAAAAGATTCTATATAGCTTGGTTTGTACAGTCTTATTTAATGCTGATTTTACTAGTTTAGTCTGGTGGCATTAACCCTAACCCTAACCCTAGTTCTCATTAAATCAACTGTTAAGGAAGGCAATTGTTTTTGGATACTCTACCCTTCTATGGTACTAATTCATCTGACATCTCTGTGACTTTCCCTCTTCTACACCTTGAATTTTGGTCCTCTTGGTACCATTATCAGATATTATGATGGATGTAGTAGACTTGGGCCTCACCTCCCCGCTTGGACATGTGGCCGCATCCCAAACTGTTACGATGATCCTAGAAGGAGCAGAGACTGGAAATATTGCAACTGTCCCTTTCCTTTTCATTTTGTATTAACATGTTCAAATATTTTTCCACATTTATTTAACTTCAGAATGTTTACCAGGTCAAAGAATAGAGAATGCCCAAAATTGATCCTGCCAGTCTGCATGGTGTTGACAGACATGCAAAAAAAGGGAAATACACCAGGCCCACTTCTAAAGCTCCAACCAGGTACACAATAGCTAAAGTGAAAAGCAGAGAAGGTTGCATCAGATCCTTGTCGCGTTTAAAGGATGCTGATGTACAAATAACAGGTACATATATACCTTTGGCCCAAGGTGGGACGGTGAAGGGGACGTAGTTTTCAGAGAAAAGCAGCAGGACAGTGGTTGACACGGCACCAAACGCAAAGCCATATGACCAACGATTACTGAAACTGCTGATGGAATCCAAAGGCCTGGTTTTGGTAATGATAAAATAGCACAAACCTCATGAAAACAAAACAAATAAATTACTTTTGGCACATTTCAGTTTTATGTGGTTTAGTAAAGTCTGAATGAAAGTCTTTGAAGTATTTTAAAGAGATACTTAAGTTAAAAAAAAATCAAGTTGTGAGACAACTTCCGAAATTTCACATGATAGACCTGCTGATATATCATTGAAATTATAGAGATGATTACTTACACTACTATACCAAAACGTCCTTCTAAAAATGGTAGTCTGCTGTCAATGATGAGCCTCCGGGCTCTTCTTTGGAGAAATGATAGCACTCCCGTAAGCAGCACCTGCTTTACACATTTGTGGTACATAGAATGCAAGCAAACCCCTGATGTAACTTTTTTCTGTTTTTCATTTCATTCCTCAATTTATCAGTAATTCAATCATTTTGCAGTGTGCCAAAGATTTCTAGAACGCCGTGTAAAGTTCATGACCCAAATTTCACTGTTTCTTTATCATTTATGAGGCAGTTATCAGCACAAACACAATTAGGTTCCCTCCCACAGGTTTATGATTTACTGTGAGCTTTCACCTGCTAATGAAAACCCAGACATCGTTCTTCGAAACAATTCTCTATCACACTTAATACATCTCAAGATTTTATTACAATGGCTGCAGAAAACATTCAGTTCTGTCTTTTTTCCATAGCAAGCTTGTCTTAATGTCCAGGATATGAACAGTGCAAATGTAAGCCTAAAAAATGTGAACATACATACATGTCATAAACTGATAAACAAGTAGTTTTATCTGGAAAAACAACTTAGATTACTCTGATTTGGTGGGAATGGAGGGTCAGTCTGATCTATGACTTCATTGAAATGAACGATAAACTCACAGCTGGTATGAGTGAAAAGTGCAGGAAGAGATCCATAGAGATTTTGTTTTGACATCCCTCAGATGTGGAGTGTCTACAAAAATACAGATGTTATGTCACATAATTTGATTTTAAAAATACACAACTGCAGCATGACAGTTCCAAACAAGTATAAATGAATCCCAGACTTCCTAAGATCCAGAAGCACTGGAATGGATCACACTGTAGATAAAAACACTGGTTCCATAAATGAGTCTGAGTTAACAACACAAATTCAGTAATTAAATGACACATTTGATAAATCAGATTTCCTCAAGGCTGTTATAAGCTCATGTCCAGTCGTTACTTACAAATTTTCCTCTGAGTTTATCATCTTTCAGACGTCAGCTAGTTTGAAGTTGAGAAATCTTTAGCTGCTGCTGCTTCGGAAGTGAACGTGGAATGAAACCACTTCTCTTTTTCCTGGTTTCATCCACGTGACCAATGTGACCTTTAAACTCAGATTGAACTATGCCTGTTTTTTTAACAACCATTTTTGTTGAGAAGGTGCTAGATTTTGAGAAAAAACCCCATGCACACACACTGCTACACACAAAGACACACACATGCGACCACTGTGTAAACAGTATTAGGTGTGTAAACAATGAGCTCATCTACTGAGACAGTCCGTTAAAGATTGACCCGGTGCATGCAGCTCTCTCAGGAACTTCACCTTTTGAGTTTCTATAGAGGATCAATACCTGAAGGGACTAAAAGAAACCTGGAGAACTTGAACCACAGCGGGGGGGGGGGGGGGCGTTTGCCTTCCCTCATCTTTGCCAGCTCCTCTGTTAGCCCCTGGTTTTCCTGGAGCTTCTCTTGGTTCTGATGTTTCTTTTCTCTGGGATTCCTGCATCAGTCACTGCGACCTTCCTCAGCTGTTTGCCTATCACCACAGTGTCAGGTTGGTTGACCGAAATCATTTTAAATTTGTGTCTAAATGTCCCTTATAATCTTAGTGATTTTATTTCCCCTCTGGAATTTCTACCCAAAATCTGCAGAGAAGTTCATGTACATGACGCCTCCTGCTTGGTTCTGACTGTGCAGATGTCCTCTAAAGTAGTGATCCCCAAACTTTTTAACGCCACCGTATGACATCACACAAAGTTATCACGGACCGGTCTTTAAGAAGTCGGCGGAGAACTATTTTAGCAACGCTATGCTGAAGGAGGAACAGATACATGGCATGAAGAACTCCGAGCTTTTATTTTGACATGCACAAATTCGTACATCGCACAGGTGTCATCGTCTTCTCCCCTTCCCACACTCATGGTGCAAAAAAGAAGTGCTGTCTGTTAAATGTAGCTTTCTTTTTTTTGGAAGTCAAAGGCTCCTCTTCTGTCTCCTGGCTGGGCATTTTCCCTTTGGCAAAGAAACTTTCCAAAGATATTTGTTTTTTACTCATTTTGCTAGTTACTGAGTTTTATTTTAGCGGTAACCTATCAGATGACGGAGTAGAGCGCCCTGGCCTGCGTCAAGAGTGACATAGAGGGATGTAACAGAGAATCGGGTTATTTTTCAAAATAAAACATCTTTCAGATTCCAAATTAAGAATGTAAGTTATTTATTCTTTCTGTGCTCAGCTTGTCCATGTCTGGCCTCCAGCTCTCCTTCAGTCCAGACGTCTCCAATATCTTCAGGATTTTCATCTACAATCACTACACCACCCACTGTGACCTCAGTTCGGAGAAACTGATGACAGTTTGATTGTCTTCGTGATTCAAACTTTGTAAAATAAGAATTTAAAAAATGTTACGTTTGGGTTAATGCATGTTACCCTTTATTTAAAAGTTTCTGTAAAAGATTCTTTGCCCTTCCAATTTACATTTTGTGTCTTCACTTTCCAAATACAGGATTAAGACCATTTAAAGATGCAAATCAAGCTCCATTTCTAAATAAAAGGACAAATTATTGATTCAACCTTTATTTTTGGAAACATGGACAAAGATCAGAAACATTTGATGGTACTTTTATGGGTTTTGTGCCTCTGATCGGCCTCCTGGGTATGACATCTCAGTCTCAGCAGATCAGCAGCTTTCCTCCTTTGCAATCAGAATTTCCATCTTGATTTTTCTGTGGAGAAATTTGTAACACAACACAGTAGTGACTCATGTTGTCAGATTTGTGTTAGTTGTGACTTTGTGGTAAAAAAACATAATTTTGGATTTGGGGAGAAAATAAATAAAAACAGAAACAATAAAAAAGATGACCTTTGAAAAACCTGCTCTTTTAGAAGCTATTGCATTTGCATGGTTTCTTTGATATGCTTTAATGTTGATGCACTCGATATATGTCAGAAAAGGACTGAAAACATCATCTTTCTCTACTGATTGCATGTTGAACTGTTATTTTCAATTCACTGGATTTTGGTCAACATTGATGCAAGAAAGCAGCTTTTACCAATTCCACCACTAGAGGGCGAGATCTGCAAATGTTTCTGAAACATACAAGCTGGTGGACCCTGAGGACCTTGCTTTGGTTTGTAAAGGAACAGTTGTGTGGGTTGAAGACAGCTGTGGGGGCTTACCGGCTCTGTGCACAGAGGGTACACTCATTGGCATAAGTGTTTCCATCACTGCCACACAGAGGGGCAAAGTTCATGGGACATGCCGCGATCTGCGTCTGAGGACAAGACGGCTACCAGAAACTCACAAGTTAGATCTGCTATAATCATAATTTTCCATAGAATTTTATAACATGATATACCCACACAAAAAATAATGTTTTTAATGTCACTTCACAAGCTTTGGGGAAATAATTTTTACCTTTCTCATGAGATCAGGTCTGCCTGCAGCTTCTGGAAAAAAGCAGAAGAATGAAACTTACAGAAAGGGAAATCATCAATATACGAACACAGAGCCTGGAAAACAACTGAAGCCGATGGAAAAGAAAAGTGAATAAAAAGAGATAAGGCAGAAAAACTGCGCCCCATGATAAAACTGAATTTAGCTCTGCACCTGATCATTAACCAGCTCTCAGGGAAATGACATTTATACACCTCTTTAAGATTTTTTTCTCAGGTTAGCTTGTAGAATTCTGTTTTGTAGTGGTGCTAAAATCCAAAAAGGTTGGTTTTACAGTCAGAGAGGTATAAAGAAGAAAAACCTTTTAGGAAGAAAACAGAAGGATCCTTTTCTTTCTCACCTGCAGTGACATAAAGCAGCAGAAGTCCGAAGAGAACAGCTTTTCCCGTCATGATGTTGGTGAATGAGTGACTCACAATGGCTGCTGCAGGTGAGAGTGACTCTGCTTTTATCTATCAGTGAACTGTGTTTGTGGGCGTTCGCATGTGAGAACACACCAGATGAGAAGTGACGTCATTCGGTAAAGTTTGAAAACGCCTCATCTGCACACATTACACCCACACAAAGATAAAGACTCAAATATTGTGTTTAATCTGGAGATTAGAACTTCCCTTGATAAATAAAAATGTCCTTTTTTTGAGGACACAACCACTGGTAAACAAAAAATGAGGATAAACAGTTCAGTCATGAGAAAAATTGAATAATTAATCCTGAATCATGGTGAATCGAATAATGCTACAATTCGCACATCTTGTTGCACATCAAGAGCTGACTTTAGTACTTATTTATATTGTCCCTGATTTTTGTTTTTGTTTTCAACGATGAAAATATGCTTAATACTGTACTTTAACTTTGTACACATCAAATATAGTAGAAGCTACTTCTTTACTTTTACTACTCATTACTTAAAGGACTATATAGAGAATTTGCCATTTTATGGGGGTGTCAGAATCTACAATTCCATGATTCAGAGCTTTTAAAATTTCCCCTAGGTCTCTGGGAAAAGCTTGTGTGGACTGGTGGTCACTAGATTGGTGAATATAGACCACAAAGCATTGCATTTAAATGATTTTTCACGTGTGAAAAAAATGTATTTAAATGTTCTTTATAAATAGCAATCCCCCTCCCTTTTTATATAGCCTAACCCTGAGCTGAAGCCTTGAGTTCAACCCTAACCAGAAGCTGGGAAAGTATGGTGCACTGGGGTTATGTCCTCCACTGTCATCTACTTTTCCTCTCCTCTATTCTTTATCATTTAGTCACGATTCAGTTCTCCATGCCTGTTTGTTGCAGTGTGATTAATGTGTTATCCATCTTTTCCCTGGGAGTGATTCCAGATTCCAGTTGGTTTGTCTCTGCTCCTGTACCTGACCGTGTTCCTCCTCTCTGCTCCTACTCCTAAACCTGGCTGTCCCCCCCCCCCCCCCCCGGCTTGTCTGGGG
>CM074490.1:4889649-4927149 GCA_037389245.1 Oryzias sinensis
ATATATATATATATGTGTGTGTGTGTGTGTGTGTTTGTGTGTCTTGAATGAAAAATGTCACAAAACTTTTTGTAGTTTAATTTCATTTTTCAGCTGTTTAACAAAGGGTTAAATTTTAACTTTCCATTATGTTAAAATAACCTCTTCATGATGTACCCTGACTTCATCCAACTGTAGCTGGGTTGACTCCAGCAACCGCATGACCCCAAAAGGGACACAGCGGGTTCTGAAAATGGATGGATGGATCGATGAGGTAACTGTATATCCAATAGAGGGAGATAGTGTTAAGCAAGATTGAATGCCCCTTTAGTCTAAATTACAAAAGGGGTTTATTTAAATATACACTTAAGATCCGGAACCCCCTGTTGTAACAAATATGTTCAACACTAGAGGCCTTCATCTCTCATCTGTATGCTCAGCTGTTGGAAAGGACAGGTTCAAAAAAATAACACAATTGAATGCAACGACTGAGCGATGTTACTCAAGCCAGGGCTAAATCACAAACCAAGTGTGTGTCACCACATAATTTGATGGCCTGCCTTAATTTTGATTTGTCCCACCCAACCCTGATTACTGCCAAATGCATAAAACCAAGAAATTGCTGCAGAAGAAATAACAACAGCACTTAATGCCGTCATGTAAGCAACTTCAAAAACAGCTGAAACACAAAATACTTCATGTGTTTTTGTGGGAAACAGAATCTGATTTTGTTATTTGATCTGTAGGAGTTGTAAACATAATCTTAATTTAAAAAGACATAAAATCACAAATAAAAAAGTATAAGATCAATAGAAACCATTTTATTGTCAGTCTTAATTTATTTTCCTATTTACATCATATTGTATGGTCTTTTGTACAAATACAACATTAATTAGGGAAATGTTATGTAGTATACACAGAAAATAGACGGAGGGTCTGGGAATACACATAAGACAGACAGAAAATCTGTGAAAGATATTAAAAAGTCATTATAATTGTATTGTTTTAAATATACAGATTTAATAGTGCAAAGATGATGCATAAATATGCATTATTGGCATAAATCCAGGTGCAAGATTCCACAGCAAAGTACATAAACATATACAGCCTACAAATATATTTCTCTTTTTTTTGTCAAAAAATATCATCTGAAAATATTTTTCAATTTATGTAAACACACTTCTCTGTAATTAGCTGCATCTTATATTGTGTTTAACATACATTCTAAAATGAATAAAAGATTAATAGATACATTTCACAATATCCATGTTGGAAATATTTTTAACATATTTACAGTTTTCCATTTTTTTAGACATCAGTGTTCCTTCCAGTCAATATTGTATAGTCTGCCATTGCACGTATTTTAAATGGATACAATAATAGGATGTCAAAGGGGTTTTGAGAAGTGTTACACATGAGTGTTAGACACAGAGGTTTTTGTACAACAGAAATAAGAAGAAATTGTAAAGGATGCAGACTGTGCTCCTCAGTGTCACTTCAGCTGGTTTGCAGAAGAGTTAGCGAGACATCATCCGCACAAACTCTGTTGAGAAAAGGAACATGTCATTGCATCGAGTGAGGAAAGGATGCTTTACAGTCACCTTTTTTCTTTATTTTGGCCCCAGATTCTCTAGACCTTGTCATGCTGCCACTACGTACATTTTCCATGTTTGAGATTTTGTTCTTTCGACATACATGCATGATCTGTGTAATTCATACGGTTTTTTTTGCGTTTGTCATTCGTCGATGTGCCCAGATGTCCGTCAAGGTCTTCAGCCAACGGGTCTTTACGTGAACTTTTGAGCTGTTCAAAATTTTTGGTTATTATAGCTTTTCATGACCTTTCATGCATGAACCACCGATGTATAAATGTTCATAATGTGTATAAGGCACATATCCTGTTAAAATTATATATACCAAGCAATACTATACCACGTGGGGGTCTCCAGCATGGCATGTAATTGTATGTAGCAGCTATGTGACATGGTCTTTCACCATTGTTAAGGATCTTAACAATTTTAATTCTATCAAAATATTTTTTTCTATCATGCAGCTCACCTTCAAAGTCCACCTCGCCATCGCCGTTGAGGTCCACATCCCGGAGGATCTCATCAATTTCACAGTGCTTGAGCTGCTGTCCCATTAGCTTCCGCATAGCTTCCCTCAGCTCCCCGATGCTTATCTGACCATCGCCATCAGAATCAAACTAGAAATGAAAAAAAGTGTTTCAGTCATAAATAAAATTAAAAAATAATAATAAAAAGTCTCCACCTGAAAAGAAAAAAAACAAAACTATCCAAACCTCTCTGAAGGCATCCCTTAATTCTTTGACCCCGATCATGTCTGCAGTCTCAGCCAGCATTTTGGGTCCCATCAGTTCCACAAAGTCCTCAAAGTCCACTCTGCCACCACCTAAAACCAGACAAGCAAACCAAGGCAGCATAACTGGTCCGTGGTGTCCCTTAACCAGAAAGATTTTAATATATGCAACCATTTTAACCCTAATATACAATTTTCACTACTGTATGTGTTCAAATCAAATCTTTAGACTGAAACATAGTTACTTCATGATTTATAGCCTCTTTAATATCATCTTTGCTCTTCATATCTAACATATGTTAGTATAGTTGTGGAGTTGTGGCTGCCCTGCAGCAGATTGTTCAAGCCTCTTTACTCTGGCTGCTTGTGGATAAAGTACTCACAGATCTGCTGGCTGAGCTCTATCAGCTCCATCTCAGTTGGCATGTATCCCATTGTCCTCATGCACTCGCCCAGGTCCTTACAAGTGATGAAGCCATCTTTGTCTTTGTCAAACTCCTTGAAGGCCTCACGCAGCTCTGGAAGTCAGGCAGAATGTTTTATGGGATAATGGAAAGTATTAAGTATTAAGATAGAATGCCCAAAAGAAATGTGTTAGTTGTTTTAAATACTAAATCCATCAAAGCATATAGATTTACCAGCCTTGTCTTTAGTTATTTTCTCTCTCTTTTCTGTGTGTGTACTATTGTATTTACCGGTAGTTAGCTCTGTATCAGTTCTTGGTTACTGAATTGTGCGGTTTCTATTTTACAAACTGGACATTCTCCATGCAGTACCTCTCAGATTAGTTTCCTGTCATTGAACTGCTTTCTGTTTAAGTTCACTGGAAGAACAAAAGAAGTAATGATCACCCAACTGGATCTTCAGCTCCTTAACTAGGTTTATCACTTAAACACAGCCCTGTGTCCATGCAGGCATGAAACTCCTGCAGAAGTCCTCACACCCTTCACTCGTTGACATTTAACCCTTGTGCTACCTTAGATGACCCCTCCCTTACATTGACGTGTTCTCCTTACCATGACAAAGGTGGATAAAGGTGGAAAGAGTTCATGTAATCATGGACACCAGTGAAGATCACAAGTCATTGAAGAAAAAAGGTTCAGAGCACTGTCTAGTGCAGGGGTGTCAAACATACGCCATTCCTGTGGCGAGTTATGATTTTTTACCACTAGGGGGATCAAAGGATAAGCAAAACAGGTGAAACAGCCCCACTGCTGTTATGTTGCTATAAGAATGATCAGTAGTGACACCCTTACAACCAAAATGTTGTCAAAAAGAAAACAAGGGTAGAAATGAAGTGCTGGGCTTTCAAGGAAAAATGGACAAAGTTTTATTTGTTTACGGAGGTGAATGCAAAACTTGCAAAGCCTGGGTGTTTGTTATGTCATCAACAGATGGCAGTGCTCAAAGAATATAACATTCAGCACCACTATGATACAATGAGAAAAGTTTCTCCATTTGCAGTTAAGAAAAGAGAGGATTTACCAACTAAAAGTTGGACTGAAAAAACAAACATCTGCATTTACTGCAGCGTGACGTCAGTGATGGAGCAGTGACAGACACCTGATTGCAGACAAGTTGGAGCAAACATTCAAACCATTTTCAGATGCTGAACTTATTGAAAAATGCTGAAGGCTGCAGAAGTCTTGTTCCCAAAAAGCAGTCTACCTTTGCCAACATGAGTCTGTCAAGGGTTATGATTACAGATCCAACATTTCTGAGGAGACTTGGGCGTCATATTAAGGAATCCAATCATTTTCGGTCACTATTAATGAAAGCACAGATACAGATATTGGACAACTGTGCATAATTCTTAGAGGTGCTGAAGAGACCGTCATAGCGGAGTTTCTTGAGTTGATGGACACAACAACAACTGATGACATAGTCAGCTCTCTAGTTACAGTGCTGGACTATGTTGGAGTGAACTGGTCACGTGATGTCAGTCTGGTCACTGATGGCACCCCTTTAAAGGTCAGGAAGAAGGGAGGTGATGCCACAAAATTCAGGCAGAAAGCAGAAAAAGATTCTAGGACATTTCATTGTGTTTTGCACACTTGAATGACAGTAAATGTGTTTCTGCAAAGGATCTGAATCCTGATATTGATGGCTGATGTTTGAGGAGAGAAAGGAGGTTAGCTCCAAATTCTTGTTGTGTTCACAAATGTTTGCAAGTTTAATTTAGTTTAATTATTCATTGATTTGTACATTTACATTTTAGTCAGGTGTTTCGTTTTTTTTTCCCCGTAGCCCGTAGAGTTTATTATAAGTATTAATTCAGTGTCAGATGTAAAATATTCAGTCTGAATAAAATTAAATAAACCATTTTTTGAAGTGAAATGCATTTTATTTTACATCCCTTGGCCTCTGTGAATGAATGTGTTATAATAAGCGATTAGGCTATCATGTTGGCTGAGGCATTTTTTCCAACTGAGTAAAAAAAAAAAAAAGCTGTTTTTTGCTTTTATATTACTGGTCCGGCCCACTTGGGATCAGACGCCTTTAATGCGGCCCCCGAACCAAAATGAGTTTGACACCCACCAGACTCTAGTGGCTCTAGATGACCCAACTTCCAATGTTAAAGTGCCTAGGATAGCACAAGGGTTAAAAGTGACAGACACCGTGTGTTGACGGCTGTCAAGCACTGCACCTTTTTAGAGGAATTTAATCCAAAATATTGTCCTGGTTTCAGGCCTTTTAGGCTTCATTATCAGAGTCGGTGCAAACAATAAACAATTTCTAAAATGGCAAAAAATTAACTCTGTTTTCATTAATTTAAGGAATTTGAAGTGTGTCAAAGTAAAAAAATCAACAGATTGAGAAAGCTCCTATTAAAACCTACAGTACAGACTAAAAATTTGGAGTCACCTTCCAATTCATTTGAAAGAGAAGGTTTATACTATATGTTGACCAGATCATTTTTTTTACATCGGTCAGTGGTCGCTCAGACACACGGTGGTCGTGCGGTGGCAGTCCACTGGCAGGCAGGGGGCAGGAAGGCAGCTGAGTGATAATTGACTGATCTCTAAGGTCCCCAAAATTGTCTGATGATCGGCCGATATCCAAACCTCTGCTGCCATCCCACTTCCACTGCTGTTGACATGAGCCGGGCACCTGGCCAGCATATGAATCCTACTGTGGTTGGACCAGCAGGTTTCATGGGAGGTATGTTGTCTAAAAATCATTGGCTAGTGGCATGTGATGTGGATGGCCACCGTTCAGAAACATTTACACATCGTCCAATCAGAGCTGCTGCCGGCCAGGGATCCAGCTGCCACTGCCCTGTGGCCGCCCGATTTCATAATGACGTCATCATCGCCTAACTGACTGACACCTGACAGCCGCTGTCTTACATTCTTGACCACGGCAATGACTTTAAAAAAAAATAGGGCGGCAGCAGCTAATCTCAAAGATTCTGCCGAGCCTTCCCTATCACGAGGTGGCAGTTGTATATGTGACCATAGCAGCGTCTCCCATCACGGTCTATATTTCGAAAGGTACTGTATTTGTCTATCAAGTCCCAAAACTTTCCAACTTTTCTTTTGAAATACAGTTGCTGCTGGTCAACGATAAACTTACTCAAGCACACCGTTTCCACTTAAAATTTACATGACATCTCAACATTAGCTTAATAAGCTCATAATTATAGGTAGTTTTGACATATTTATTGTTTATCCATGAGTTTTCCACTACTTTTAGGTGGCATGCAGGAGAGTTTCAGTCAGACAAATCTTGCAGTAAGAAATATTTATTTGACACACTTAATTTCCACATTCTTTAAGTTGGCATTCACATCTTTTTCGTTTGGCATAAGGCTCCATTCAATTCCATGAGAAATTTCCATAAAACTTTCGGGTAGCAAAACCCCCCTTTACGAAGCCCACAGGTGGAAGCCGGGGAGGAGGGAGGGGCGAAGAATGAGCGCTGAAGGTAAGAAAGAGAATGAACAACTGCGCACCTGGGCTTAAATAGAACGCTGAGCAGGGGAGTTAATTGACTGAACCGCCATAGGGTGTTACCTGTAAAACACTGCTGCGAGTATCTGCCTGAAAAAACGACAAGTCGTCATTTATGTCTTGTGCATTTGTTGCTATTAAATATCTGAATTTTTTTTCATCAATTACGGATCTTTCTCTGTATCTTTTCTCCTTCTCTTCATATTTTCTTCTAGATGGATCTTTTCTTTCATTCTGTCTCTCTGCCTATGTTCAATTCAATCTACTTATTTCTATAGCCCGATATTACAACGCAGTTGTCTCAATGGGTTTCATACCGGTAATTGTACAAAACATAAAATCAGTTATAAAATACAATAGCTAATTGCTAAACTAAACTAAACAGACTAAGTTATGCCCATAGACCCCACTTCTCTGTATACATGGTATATGGTATCTTGCTTCTGGAAACCTAATGTATAAGCAACGAATAACAGGTGTAAACAGTTTGCTACAAATTTCTGATCAAATATTTAATTGTAAAACAGTTTTTTAGAAGGAATTTCAGAAGGAACAGAAAGAGGGAGGTTTTGAGATGGGAACAGGCTATCTGCTTCTCTGTACCTTCCATTTCTTCTGGCCGTAGATCTCTGTCCTGCATTGGTGTGGACGAAAAACAGAAAATTGAAAAAGTCAGTCAGAGTATGATTTCATGCAGTCGCCCTCCATGTCTGCTTCCATTTTAGTCATGACAACAAAAATGCTAATACTTCTTCTGACTCCCTTCTAGATGTTTTTTTTGTCTTTGTTTATCCAATAACTCATCATCATTAATATCTTTAAATGGCTTTGGATGCCAGCACTGTTCTAAAAGCACACATTCAATTCTGGACAAGGTGGAATTTAAGGCGATCTAAAACCAAATAATGAAAAACTAAAAGTTATTTTAAAAACTACTGAACTTTGGCCAAAGTGAGTTTCAGTTACAACACATTATTGTAATGATTTTCTCATTTCTCTTGCTGTTCAGGCTGTTAGCATAAAAAGGCGACGCTGGGTAAAGAGTGTTCAGGGTGAGGTGCAGAAATCAACAGCAGGAATGATGCAGAGTGGAATAAGAGGATGCAGGGATAACTGCAACAGCAGGGAGATTACAACCCTAAATTGCATTACAAATCATGAGGGCTTATCGCTTCATCATTTCCCTCTCTGCCTCAGAGTTTTGTCTGTATCTGCGCCGCTGTGCGTTTAGCCTCCTTTTATAACACAAGTTAACACATCAGCACAAAAAAAATTAATGCACAGCTGACGTTTTAGAAATTTGCAACTTAGCAGGATACAATATGGCTTACCAGAAGACTTCAGATATATTCAAAATCATTGCATATTTTATACTTTGTTGTAAACCTTAACAACATATGTTAGGTCACAAGAATTCTTGGAAAACCTTTAATTTTAATAAAATGGTTTTGAAAAGCAGGAGGTACAAACTACATCCAGAATAATAAATGATTGGAAAAGAGTATCTTTCAAAAGCGTCCTCATTGAAAATGGATACTGATAGCGAATACAAAATAGATAGGATGGAAATCTGCCGGCAGTTATAAACATGATCCTGCTGAGCTAAGAGCAAAAATCTGTCTTTTAAGCCCAAATGGATTGAATTTGGTGATTTACTTCAAATAAGTCTAAATCGCTCTGTTTCCCGCCTAATGGAAGATCTAACTTCAGGAGGAAAGAAAGTTCAACTCGGGCTTCTGCTTAAATAACTTTCCATGTTCACTTAATGAAAACAAAGTTTGACCAAAACTGACAAAGGACAACATCTTGGTGCAAACAAGCTGATGAAAGCCACTTGCTGCTTGATGAATTCTGATCACATTTAAAAATTGTTACTCATTGGTTGTTTGAGTGCAGAGGGTCACGCTATTGTACTTTTACAAAACAGCCGAGGTATTAAAAAAGGCAGATTAAAAACCTGCAGCTTTCTTCTTATTTTCAGGACAAAAACAGAACAGGACCATCAATCAGTTATGGGGATGATAGAAATGTCTTAGTTTGAGAATCATTTACATTCTGATCAATGACTTTTAGATGAAAGTATAAAATTTAGAAAAAACTTCTTAATACAGAATGTTGACCTTTTTTCAGCGTCTTTGCTGCAAACTCAGAGTTTTGAAGGTTCTTTATATTTAACCCCGGAGCTTTGGCTTCAGTCTTTGCATTCTTTTCACTACCGTTTGTCTTCAACTGTTCACACAATCAGCGTAAATCAGCCGATTCTGTCACAGAGAAAAGAAGCTTTGCACTTTTATGACATACTTTGATGTAAATCGTTGTATATCAAAGTAAAGCCGATATGCAAAGCCGTTTTTTTTCCTTATCAGAATTTGTTGATTCACATTGATCACATAATCGTTCAAAAAGGTACGATAGGTTAAAGAACATGTACTATTTAGGCGTCACTGGCAACATCTTCGATGTTAAAGGGTTAAATGCACTCTCTGTTTACATAACTGCTTCAATCAGACCCCGGAGTGATAAGCTTGTATGAAAAAACAGTAACAGAGTTTACAATTTCAAGGAATCTTTCTTTCACACAGGCACAGTTATGAAGTAGCAATCAGAGAATTTCTGCAAAGTCAGCAAATTATCATGACTGGTTTTAGCTTCATCATCCTGGAAGATGTGTATGTGCTATACATAGTTTATCTGAACACTGGCGATTTGAGTCAAACATACACAGATAATGATTTAAAAACCCTCTAAATTTAACAAAGACAGAAATGCTGAACTGCTGTGAGAGTCTCCCTTTACTGAGAGCAAAGAGCTACAGAATCCCTGCTTGGACTGAAGTCACTCAGCATTAGATCCATGTCACATTTATTAAATGAACACAGTTTAAGACTGATTAAAAGAAAATAAACTGATTCTGTTTTGAATGTACAAGCTCATGTATAAAAAATTTGTCCGTATTTTAGCTAAAGTACGTGTTGCTTTAAAAAACAAATAATGAAGCAGTTGATCAGTATAGAAAATATTGTTTTAAATTGGTGCAACATTTTCTTGGAGAACAATAATGTTTGAAAAACATGCTGATCTGATGTCATGAATAGAACCCCAAACGAAAACAGAAATATGACTTCGGCCAAAAATATCCTAAACGAATTACTATCTAAATCATGCAAAATCAACTTTGAGCTTTTATGTGTATCATAATTTTCATTTCTCACAAAAAACAACCCCAAAGTGGTATTTTGATCCATTCACACATTTTTGAGCCATCCCTGTAAGGCTGCGTTGTGAGCACCAGCCCCTTCCAATCCGCCAAAACAAGTGGGTTCTCACATTGTGACATCACAAAGTGAGGAACAGCCCCCTTTAAGAAGAGTCTGTGCTGTCAGCTCCACCCCCAGGCTTACACATGCGCCCACTTCCTCCGTGGATCTAGAGGTGATTGGCAAAACGCTTTCCTTTTGTGTAAGCACAATATGCAAATCAAGCTTTACAAAAGTTCAGATGTTTGTTTTCGTGGGAGAAATGCAGACACAGTGCCGCTATGAGATGGGTGACACCCACAAGGAGTGAAAGGTGGAGCCTCAGAGATTAAGTCGTCTTACTTCTGGGTAGGAAAATGAACCGTTAAAATAGCTAATATTTCATTACAAAATTGGTTCTTTAGTGTGCCAAAGGTAATATGTTATCATTTATACCATGGTCCGGGCGAATTCTCGATTCTGATTGGCTGCTGGGTGTTTATTAAAAAGTGATATACCACAGTGATAACCGCATGCCTAATAGAGAAGTTCCGGTTACCTAACTTAAGTGTTCTATATCACTGAGCTGGCTTCTTTAAAACAAACTTTAGCTTCATCATCTGGACAAAAACAAGCGGTTGGAGGTGAACTTTCACTCTGAACTGATGCTTTATTTTACCATCGGGACGTTTAGCATAGATATTACTTTCATTTTGGCGCTGCACTCAAGGTCTGCGCCAGCTGAGCCGACAAAGGGGCCCGTTGTCACGGTAACTGCACCACGTAATAAGCAGTCCGCTTTTTGTAAAAAAAAAAAAAAAGAAAAAGCGATCCAAACCGGAAAAAAAAAGAATAAAGTCCTAAAAACTGGTTGAATGTTTATTTCTTTTGTAAGTGACCGTTGTATAAGCGCGTAAATGGCCTTCAAAGTGTGCATTGTAAGCATTAACGCGCTTCACGGAAGCAACCGTCCTCTGATTCATGTCAGACGGATCACGCTTCCACGTCGTGCGTTAATAACTGATAATGCCCAATTCGCCGGCCATTAACCCTTACATATATGGATGTAGTTAACCCTGAAAGGCTGAAGAAAAGCATGATATAAGCCCTTTGAAAGTTTGGTTTTGTCTCAGATCATTCAACAATTCTCACAACTTTACATTCCCTTTTATTCCTTTCTGCTAATTTAAAAGGACTCACAAATGATCAGGAAGGGAGGAAGTCAAAGGACAACAATGAGAGTGACTTGAATGACATGCAGAATGGGGAAGTTCATGACTTTGCGGTTGTGTCACTGCTTGAACTCTGTGTGTGTTTCTGTTCTGCTTTGTGTGGTGGAGTGGTTCCACGTGGTGTCATACGTACAAGTTGGCTTTGCGCGAGGCCCTGTCTGAGGAAGATGCAAGCAGGGCCGACTATGTTGTGCAACATGTTGCAGTTCTTAACCAGAGTACACAAGGGGTCATCAAACGCACGACCGCTCCCTCCTTCCTCCTCCTCCTCCTCCTCCTCGTCGGTGTCCACCTCCCCCGCCCCTCCCAGGGGACCCAGCATGGCTGAAGCCACTGGGACACCACTTCGCTCTGTGGGTGACGCTTCCTTAGACAAGAACATCCAACTGCATCATGAAAATCTATTTCTCAAGATTGCTCTCATGACAATCATCGGTGAGTTTAGGTTTGCTCCAAACAAAAACTCTTTTAAAAAAATCTATCAAAATGTCTGAATCTGTCTCAAGGATCTAATCATCAAGCGTACATTTCCTTACCTTCTCCCTTTTACTGTTCTTTTTGGAAGTTTTGTTGATGTTTCCCATCACCCTCTTAGCCTCCCTCCCTGTTCTTTCTTGGTCCTCCTTCTCTCAGAGTTTTATTCCCTTTCTGCTCTCAGATGTCACTTAAAAGCCCAAATTCCATGTTAGGTCCATGGCATCCCACGCCTGCAGCTCCATATAGTACAAGGAGGTGAAGGCAATCACATGCACCGCTGCTGTGAACAGCGACTCCTCTTAGCGCATTTGCTGCAGTCCCAGATCCTATTGGTCCGCTGAGAACTGCGGCAGGTGAATGATGCCACATTAAATCCTACTGGGCCGTCCTGATGAGCTTTGAGACGTTTGGTGTGATGCTATGGTACGGCAGCAGGGCGGTGGAGAGTGACGGGCTGGGGTGGGAGCGCTCGGTCATATCTGGGCTAAAACGACCTTGTGCTGCCAAACTCTGGCTCTGGCTCTGACTCTGACTCGCTATCATGTTTCTGTCTAACCCTTGTTGCTCGCACACACCAAACCTAAAAGCACGGCTTCCTGGGTTTATCTGTCACACCCCGCCTTCTCATCTGCGATTCCTTGAATTGGGACACACCCACTTTCTCTTTCAGCCTTTCAAACGTTGTACTTCTCAAAATGACTAGTCTGGCAGGACTGAGGCTTTGTGTGGGAGGGTGTGTGTGTGTGTGCGTGTGTGTGTGGGACAGCGAGGAACTGGAGGAGGGGAAACAGAATTATGGATAAAGGGTTGGCGGCCCGATTAATCCGAACAATTTCAGATTAGAGTGTAAGAGCTGTGTTGAAAGCTGATGGGAGTAGCATGAAAAAAAAAAAAAAACTCAAATGAGTCAGCTGCTTTTAAGGCTCTTAAACAGAAAAACTATTAAAAGACAGAATAAAGACAGTTTTATTTTTTCCCAAACAAAAGATATTTGCTTCAATACAATTGTTACTTTTCAAGGAGGTTGAGTGTCATAAATTCAACAAACTATTTAGACAAAATCACAATAAACCCTATGTTTTAGCCTCTACAAAGGACCGTATCCATGGTCCAACGTCCACTGTTCCAATTACCAAGTTTGATAAAAATGTTTATCACATAAAGAAACTGATAATATATCTTCTTTTAAGAATGTCTCCTCTAAGTCATTGTTTATGGTTAGAGTACGGTATTCCTGCAAAGAATTTTAAACCTTTTATTATTCTTGAATACCAATTTCAGTCAAGAAAAGACAAAGAAGGAAGATAAATGAAACTATAATGCACAAAAAAGGAAACCATGTTTGTGGGTAGGTTCACAAAGGTTCACTTCCTCCCTCTTTCAAGCAAGTAAATTTTTTTTTGATGGATTTAATGTATCAGGTGTTTGCACTGTAGGTTATGCAGAAGTTCAGCTATGCCTAATATGATTAGAAACCTTTATGATGTTGATAAGACAGCATCAATTTGTTCTGTTTAATTTTGAATCAGTTTATGAATCAATATAAATTGAACTGTCTGTGTATTTTCGTTTTTTTTTTATTTGTTTTTATTGTTAAAATTGCTTTCAATCAATCAATCAACCAATCAATCAATCAAAAGCAAAATTCAACTTTAAAGTATATATTTTCTAAAACAGGTCTGTAGACTGCATTAACCATCAAATCAATAAAATAAAATCTATAAAAACAAAACACTCAAAAAATAAAGTTTTCCAAATATTCACACATGAAGTGCCACTTTACTGTACTAAAAAACGGCTGTGCACCAAACAAACAGTAGAACTTTTTTGACTTCTTAGGTTCTGCTGTTATCAGACACCATTGTTGTTGTTTTTTTCCAAATACCTGCCATGTTTTGACGGACGTCTTTTGTCTTCGTCAGAGTCGTCCAAAACCGCGACAACTCTGACGAAGACGTCAAAACTTGTCAGGTATGTGGCGGGGAAAAAACAAAACCATGTCTGATAACAGAAGAACCTAAGAAGTCCGTCAATAATACAGACACTATGAACATTTTTGAGCTAGTAGAACTTTATTCTTTGACAAAGTGAATTCAGGAAAACCAACTTTTGATTTTTTTAACAGGATTCAACAGAATTAATGATCTAAAAAATATGACCAATCATTTTCAGAAAAGAACCCTTGTGACAAATGATGATACTTTACTAGTGGATGGATTAAACCCAGTGGTTATGAATGTGGGAAGAGTCCTCACAGTCTGGTTGTCAGTGAGTTTGTTGCATGTATAAAGAGAAGTGTGGGCTGTTGTTATACATGCAGTGTGGCTTTGGCAGCAGAGATTAGTACATGAATAAGGCTGAGGCTGCAGCCCTAATCCTTTGTGGTCAGTTTAGGACAACCAGCAATCAGCTTGGCACGTCAATATTTTCCTCTTCTAATCTTTAGACACTTTCATCTTTTCACTTGAATTGTTGCTTTACATTCATTTGGTTTTTCATGCAAATGTTTCCTTTTTGTGAAACTTTTTTGGTTGAGAGTTTTTTTTGTAACCCTCGTGCTATCCTAGACACTTTACCATTGGGAGTTGGGTCATTTAGACCCACTAGACAGTGCTCTGAACCTTTTTTCTTCAATGATTTGTGATTTTCACTGGTGTCCATGGATTACATGAAATCTTTCCACCTTTATCCACCTTTGTCATGGTAGGGAGAACATGTCAATGTAAGGGAGGGGTCATCTAAGATAGCACAAGGGATAATTGCAGAAGGCAAAGCAACAGTTTTTACAGTTTCTTTCGCATTTGGTTTAGATCCCAGAACCAATTCCAATCTGCACAAGTACAGTTTCTGAATCCTTTGTATCACCAGTAGAGTGCAGCACAGTGCAGAGTATCTATTTGCCCTCATCAAAAGTTCTCATGCTTAACCACTAGATGTCGCAATGCACCTCATTATTCAAACAGAGGGAATTCATTTGAACACAGAAAGCAAAGCAGCACAGTGTGAATGTGGAAGTAAAACATGACATTTTTTTCACTCTGAATGACTAGAAACACAAATTCATCATCTCATCTTGACCTTTTTGTGATCTGTGGTGGATAACAGATTTGTTTCTGTCAGAATCCAGAGAGGACAGAGAAGACTGACGTCCCACGCATTAAAGGATTTGAATCTACATTTATTTGTTTATGTAACTGCACCGCTGATGACAGATCCAGCTGATGCCGAGACAATCAAACATTTGAAAACAGTTCTGTAATGGGCTTTTCTGGAAACTGTTTTCAATTATGTTTCATGTGAATGCACACCGTCCTACAGATTTTCACTCCTGCTGATGTGGTTTCATGATCTGTTGTGAGAAGAAACTACCGACTATCCACATCATGTCCTCTGACAGAAAGGACAGTTAAATAATATAAATTATCATTCGACCTCATGACCATGTGGGTAACGGGAAATGGCCAAATCTCGCCGACTCATGTTGACCGGTCACAGCTGTCTAAACTTAGCTGTGTTTTCCAGTTGTCACTCTGTAACTTGCCAGAACTCTTCCCACCTCAGTTAGGGAAGAACATTTGCTTCCTTTTACAGTACAATACTTATAGGGTATTTTTGTGGTACTTTTTTTTGTACCAACTACAGGGTACGTGCTGTGTATGTAGGTGGTACTACGTTTGCTTCAGACTTGTGTGGTACCTACTTAATATTTATGCTGTTCACAAAATACCACAAGAGCCACATTAGCAGACACTCACACTCATTTCTTAAACCCAATTCCTGAGCATTTCATGTTGGGGTAAATTTTAGTTACTTTTTGGGGGGTTATAGGCATTTCATTTGAACCCAATTTAATTTTTTTTGTCAGTGAAAGAAACCCTTACAAAAGTAAATCCCTTTCTTACCTTAAAAGTTGGGTTAAAAACGATGCCACATGGGTTATTTGTGCTCTATACTCTCAGTTAACTGTTGACTCCATGGGCAACTCGTAGTCCAGTTCCTTTTTGTTAAAAGCATGAATGACCCCTGCATCAACGTGGTGACGGAAACGTCTTACATATCGTGAAGGACTTTAGTTCAGGCCACTGAAACCCTGAAGAAAGCTTCTATTGTTATCCAGCATTCACTTATTCACTTAAAATGAGTTCTTGATGCTGACAAGACTAAGTTGATGTTGTTTTCTAACTCCAAAAATGTTTCTAAAGTACTTTCTGTAGTGCCACTCTTGAAGGAAACATCATACAGCTAGTTCATGAATATAAGATCGATGACTTCCTCACTTTCAAAGAAATACTTGGGAAAAAAATTAAAATTAAACGTTTTTCTTTCTTTCAAAATAAGCATTGCTTTTCTTTTAGCGTGCAAAAGTGTCTTGTCACTGCCACCATTTTGCCTGTGATAGATAATGGTGGCATTCTGTCTATGAATGCTCCGTTGTCCTGTCTTCAAATGTTGGACACAGTGTTTCATTCTGCTTTGAGGTTTACATCTATGACACACCACTGAGACTTGTACACAACAGTCAGTACAATGGCCTTCTCAGGCTACTTGGAGGTTTATAAGGCCATGCTCGGGTTGCTGCCTCCATACATATGTTCCTTACTGAAGAGCTGAAATGATGAATCTCACTCATTGAGATTGAATGGTCGGACACTTTTGACTGTTTTGCTTGAACAAAGCTGGGGGGGAAAGCATTTCTTCACTCTGCCCCTGTTGCCTGGAATGTCTTACAGACAGATTGGAAGTTTACAGATCTGCTGCCTTTAAGTGATTTTAAAAGAGGTTTAGAAACTGCTTTATTAATGTTTTATTCATAAATGTAGAAAATTTAATGTAATGTCTTTTTTCTGTTATCTGTTTTATGGACTGTTGTTTTGAAATTGGTGCCTCTTGGTCTGGACTCCCTTGAAAAATAGGTTTTTACTCTCAGTGGGAGTAAATATCTTCCTGGTTAAATAAATACATAAAAAAAGATGACCCAGATGCAGAAATCAGGTTTGATGATTATAACTTCAACTTGGAAAATGAAACATAGTGTGAACATTAAGAAAACACAAACAGAAAGAGAAAAAGCTGCCCATTCCCAAAACCCCTAAATGAAATAACCCAAAGAAAACCTTTAAAGCTAAACCAAAGTATAACAAGCCCCTATAACAATACCAGAAAAAAAAACATTACTTGAAAGTAGTCTTTTGTTACCAGAAGGGCCTAAAGGATGCAATTAATTGGTAAATTTAGTGCCAAAGTTGCCTTTATTAGAGTCCGGCAGGAGCTGGATCTGGTGAAAGTAGTTTAGATTAGGCTCAAATATGGCTGCTATCTGGGAAAGCAGCTGGGTGAGAATTTGTGCTGTGCCCCTTGATAATAGTAAGCACAGCAGATGCCTGAACAACATGGATATAGCAAAGGCTAACAGGAAATCTGGTGCCTGGGCAGCACACAGCATGATGGACCCTTTCCAAAATTCAGGATTTTGACCGTCGCACTACACTTTGCTGTTGCTCAAGTCACACTTCAGAGGAGATTTGGTGTGTTTACGTGTGAAAAAGCAAAATCTACAGCACAGTCTGGGATTCATTGTGTTTCACACAAATGGTTTGCTGTTCAAAACTAAACCGTGACTTTTTTTTACAGCCACATTTGAAATAAAGGCAGTTGCAGAAAGAGATACAGGTACCTGTGGGAGTCCACATAAAATTATTTCTGTCAGTATAACAGACTGCAGTGAAATCCAGCTGCATTAGAAAATGTACTAGTAATGAATACTTGAACTTTTCTGTGTCAGAAAATGGAAAGATAATCTTTTTACTTAGTCCGTCTACGTACATTCCAGTCGTGATGCACATCCATCCATGCTCTCCAAGCTTTAAAGTAAAATAATCGCTCTAAGCTTTCCATCTACTAACTGGGCAGCTTGTCACTACGTCCCATGAGCCTCAATTGTAGTGTTCTTTGGTGTTTAAACATGTTATTGTTGCATTTTTCTCATGATGGGGGAGGTACATAAAATAATTTAAGCTTAAATCTGTGTTTATAAGTATCTCTTTATTTAAATTGTGGTGAATCAGGAGTAGATTAAAAATACAGTTTGAAAAAGCTCTCAGTTGTGATGCAGCACCTGAAATGGGCGGGCCATGTTCGCACTACACTTTGCTGCTCCACCCCATTCTGATGCATCCACTTACAGACAAATACTTCCATCAACGTTTTCATTTTCCTTATCAAAACTGTACGACTTGACAACGCCAATATTGGTCACCATTTTTGTTGCACTGCTAATGCTAGCTTGGGGTTGTGAACTAGCTTACGGCTAGCGGGAGAGAGTGTAGACAAAGGGATGACAGTCTACTCAGAGGTGAATTCCTAATGAACTACTGCCACTTGGTTTTGGCAAAAAAAAAAACATTGTCTTAACTAAAATACCACTAGGAACGTTTTTACAACAGATCAAAGGAAGAATGGGGTCAGACTTTGAGATGCAGCCGCTCTTGTTTAAAACCTTAACGGGCACAGAGAAGCCCAAAAACACAGAGTCAACCCGTAGAGGTGCATATGACTTAGGCATGATACATGACTCACATCAAAGTCATAACCTGGTCAAAGACGTTGAATCATTGTTAGGAAATCAGGGTGTTTGTTAACCTGACTAGTCAAAGCATTATACCCATTTACACGCATTACTAAAATAATGGATGTAAATGTTATAAAAACATTCGTGTTTGGCCTTTACAACTTCTGGAGAGAGAGAAAACAAAAAGTTGTATTGATTTTAACCACAAGACAATCCTTGAAGAACATTTGTGAAAAATCAACGCCTGTGCAAATGAGCTGCATTGTCTGTTGTTTCAGTTTTGCTTTCATCTCCAGGTTTGCATGTATTTTAAGAAAAAAGTCAGTCTTTACCAAACCATGTCAGCACAATATGGACTATCATTTGATTCAAGCCACACTACAACTTATAATGGTAAAATTAATATTGGTTAAAAAAATTATAAACACATTAAAAGTTACGTTTAAACACATTAAAACGTAATATATATGTTTTTAAAGTAAGCAGCATGTAGTTAAAACAAATACAATGTAAAAAGTAGTTGGACAAAAATAACATAATGAGAGAAGGAAAGCCTTAACAAATGTGTTTTGTGTTTAGTTTGGAAAAAAGGAAAAGAGGTGGTTATGCTCGGAAGTACATTCCAATGTGGGGGGAAGAGCCAAGTTTCACTTTCAATGCTGTGAGTCTTACAGAGGTGGACAGTGAGAGCGACAGATGAGGAGGATCTAAGAACGCTGGCTGCTATAGTGACCTGAAGGACTTCAGTGAGGTATGAGGGGCAACTTTGTGAATGATCTTAGATAAAAGCAATGTCTTGTTCTGACAGTGAAATGTGATTGTGAGCTAGAAGAGGAATGTGATGGTGGATGGGTTGGTTGGTTGGTTGGGGGGGAAGGGTTCTTGCTATGATGTTTGCTGAAGTTAAACTCAGTGACATGTGGTGAGGTTGATGACTGGTGAGGCACTGACTCCTCTGGAGTCAGATTTACAATGAAAGAACGGAATATTTCAGCATCCTTCCAACAGCAGCTAACAGGATATAAAATGCACACAAGAACATATTTGTCCTACAGAGACTATTTATTTTATGTGCATGGATAGAACACTTTTCTTGTGTATAAATTATTCATATATACTGTAAACAAATTAAAGTATAATACAGATGTGTTCAGCACACATTTGACCCTCAGTAACTATTTCTGGTATTTTTCCAACTTCAAAATCTGGAGCTTTAACGAGTTATCAAATGTTGTCTGTGAAAAATGATCAAAAAAAATAAAATAAATGATTTTACTTACATTTCTATCCACTTACTCCCATGTTATTTAAAAAAAAAAAAAACATTGAAAAACATGTTTGGTCTTACTTTTTAAAGCTGTCCGCCAATTCTTCTCCACAAAAAGCTCTATGATCTGTTGGTAAAGTCTTCCTTATTTTCCTTTAGTTAATATGAGTTTCTCCCTCTCAATGGAGAAAAATGTCTTCTGTCTTTTTCTATGGCACCAGTGTAGCTACAAAGCAGCTGTCACTTCACGTCTGCCCCCTGTCTGTGAGGCTTGCCTCACCTGAAGCCTTTTCTGCAGGTCCATAGCAGGGCTTCCACCGCACGCCTCTGTTAACATCGAGCCCTGCCATCAGACATGAGGCACAGCGCTTCAGAGCCTCACCAAGGCTTTCCGCTCCGTCTGTGATCGTGCAACACTCAAATTTGGCGATTTTAACCTCAGACACTGTGGAAAACGTGATGAGTTGACTGAACATGTATATTTAACACAGATCAGTGGAAAATTTACTTAATTTACCTTTTTCTATTTTATTACAATTATGACAGGTGAGGCTCGTCACTGGATAAACTGTAAATAGGGTTCTCACATGTTCTTAAAAAGTCTTAAATAACTGAATTCGTGAATTTAGAAACAATACATTAAAAGTCTCAAAAAGCCTTGAATTTTGATATCCGAACCTTAAAAATGGTGCTGTTTGAAACCTCATCATTTCACATTTCCCTTAAAAAAAACAATTTTTTAAACAAGGGTTCATTCATTCATTCATCTTCTTGACCGTTGTTCCCTTTCGGGGTCACGGGGCTGCCGGAGCCTATCCTGGCCGCTTGGGCGTAGGCAAGGGATGCCCTGGACTGGTCGCCAGTCTGTCGCAGGGTAGAATATCCTCAATCACACACCAATTCACTCTCACACTCACACCTAGGGACAATTTAGAGTTACCAATCCACCTATGAAGCATGTTTTTTGGACGGTGGGAGGAAGCCGGAGATCCCGGAGAAAACCCACGCATGCACGGGGAGAACATGCAAACTCCACACAGAAAGGTCCCCATTGATGTTGTGTTTTTCACGTCCCCCAGCCGGGACTTGAACCAGGGGCCTGCTTGCTGTGAGGCAAGAGCGCTAACCACGGTGCCGCTCTTCATTTTTATTTTTTTTATTAAAAAAAAAAAGGGTTATTTTAATAAAAAAATAAAAATGAAGAGCGGCAGAACCATTCGTTATGCATCGATACGCTTGATGCCCACCACCGCCTTAAAAAGAAAAGAAAAGGAAGGTCACTACAGCATCACAAACAACAAGGTAAGAAGCTACGTTTTGAACATTGGGAAATGTAAATTTAACATGGCCTGGATGGAGAAGTCTAATCAATAAAATCAATAAAAATTAAATTTGATTATATTTACATTCATAAAATAACTCAAAATTGTTCAAAGTGATCTTTTTCCAGAATCCTTGTAGGACATGAAAGTGATGATTAGTCATCACTGATAGTTTGAGTGGACCTCTTTTTAACCAATGTCCTCAGGGAGCCCCATCCTGAATTGTTTGCCTTATGCAGAAAAGTACTAATGCTCTCCTATGGCCAAGTTACAGTGGAGACAGAATTCTTTATTAACAAAGAGGTGGAGTCTGATAGCAGGCATGGGGACACTGTTGTCACACCAAGGCTGATGTGTGATTACATCGTACAACATGGAGGTCTTACCCAGGTTAGACATCTGGCTCAACTACAAATATGCTGTTAATCAACTTTATCACTGATTGTGATTTTCTTTCTCCAACCCTATAGCAAAGCACTGATTTGACAGCTACTGGTAAGCTTAGCAGCAGCTAGGACTAGATATTGGGTCGATTTGGACGTAGAATGAAGGAGGCAGAAGCCGAGGCTCCTAAGAGGAAGGGAATGGAGGACTATCTTAAGGAGCCAAGGATGAAAAGAAGATGTCTTAGGGTCTGGTCAGGGATGCAGTCAGGCTGGTAGAGAAGGCTGAGTGAAAGGCAGGGAGCAAGACGGCTCATTGTCCAACTCTTTAAGGAGAGGTCATATGGAGAAGTTGACAGTAGTGGCTCTATTGTAAACATCATTTACAATCCATGCATTATAATTGGGATATACACAGACAGTGCTCAGTGCAGCAATCAGGCTAAAAACATTTGGGGGTTGCTGCTCCTTCATATGTCTTGGGTATTAACACATTTTTGGGCACGCGTCATGGAGCGAATTTACCGGGTGTCGATGGAGAGGCGTTTGACGTGAATTTGACCCTGGAACTGTGTTTGGTGTAAACGCAGCTTAAGTAGCTAATAAAGCGCCGTACAAAAATGGTCCGTGCCATTTACCTTTTACATTGGGGAACCACTCAACGTGTACAGGCAGCTGGCCGGGGAGGCCTGGAGCATGGGGGAATGGCAGCGGTCGAAATAAGGGGTTATTCTGTTGTCCAAGACAACCAGATTTCACGGAGGACAACTAAAAATGAACCTGATGGTTGTCCGTGTAACAACCTGGTCTTTTGTTAAACATTTTTTTGACTATTTTCAAGTTTCAAGGGTTAGTTTTTGGCAACCTCTGAATTGAGACTTATGCAGCAAACTCTTTCCACTGACAAACGAAGCATGCTAGCGAATCCTGTCTGTTTCTACATGTGCACTTTTTCAATAAAGGTTATTCAAATAAATGTGTTGAACAACAGTACCTGGCGCGACCGCTAGTGGTCTCTAAAAACACGTTCAACATAATCAGCCCATTAACAGAAGATTTAAAGCAAATTCATAAAACACTATAGCTTTCACCTCATACCAGAACAGACTGACGTGAGCTGATAAAAACCTTTTTCCATGGGATTGATATGATAGTCTAATTTTTTACAACAGTCTTTGTATTTTATATTCTTTAAGAAACAATTATCAAAACCAAAGAAAAAAAAAAGAACCATTATATTTAAATCTGTGTAAAGATACTAGTTATAAAGATATTAGTTTTAAGTTTTTGGCAATACTTTGTGTAACCGGATGCTTCAATATTCAGTAAAATTTTTGTATTTAATATATTAAGAGTTATTTAAATGTCCATCATAAGAGGCAGTTGATATTAGATGTATAGAGGAAATAAATATGTAAGTACTGACATCTGAGTAGGTTCCGTTGCTGTTGAATATTGGTATTGAAGGGCAACCAAAAAATGGGGAGGACAACCAAATATTACTTGATATTTTTGTTCCTTATTTCTAACGCTGAATGGGTATGTCAAATAAACATTGGGTATGTCACTCTTTAAGCTTTTCCCGAACTGCCCTCCTTTCTCATTTGTGCGCTCATTTAGGGGCCTTGGGTGGGGGGTGTCCATTTGTGATTGATGCTGTACTAAGGGGTATGTGTCAAAAGTTATGTCAACCCATATTGTAACAGCAGCCTCTGCTCAACACAAGAGGCCATCAACAGTTACGTGTTACATACATCATTACAGACAGCTGTGTGTAAGCAAGGATTTTATTTCAAGAAGCCAGTGAGACCTAAAACGTATTTGCAAAAGAGGAAACTGGGAGTGGGGATGGGAGGAGGGGTAGCATCACAGGACCACACTGAGAATTGTCACACTGAGTCGGAGAATTTTTTGGGTCTGCACAATGCTTCTTGGTAGAGAAATAATGGGACAATTATCTCTGCTGTTCTTCTGCACTACTTGTGCAGAAGGACAGCTTTTAAAAGAAGAAAAAACAGCTGGCAGCGGATCTAGTTGCTATGATGTAAAATTAGACCTTTTAATAACTGAAATTTCTGCAACAATGGGGAGACTGAATTCTGAGAGTGACACTGAGCAAAACAGTGTTGGTGCACAAAGAAGAAGGTAATGATTTTTAGTGATGAGTGACTGAATGATTTTTACTGAGGGGGGTCTAAATATCAAGGTATTAAATTATTGATACCCAAATTTGATCATAATAATATTAATTGAGATTGATTACTAATTTAGAAATTGGAAAATAAACATGTATGTATCAATTTTGGATATTGTGGGTTATTAGGTGAGTTACTCTATTGTTTTTGCGTGAAAAACCCTTCAGCTCCCAGCATAGTGAACTGCTCCATCAGTAACATGGCCAGAAGAGCTGTGAGTCGTGTGCGCTACCTTAGTTCTTTTTGGATGTCAAATAATATGTCAGAAAATAAATCACCAAAGAATTTCCAGTAATAGTATCAGTAATAGGTTTACAAAATGTATGCAAAAAGGAATCAGTATTGTGTTGAATCTTAAATGTGTGTTATCACCCATCACTTATGACTATAACAATCTTTACATATGTTGAGGAAATAAGTCGACAGGTTTTGTGATATTTCTAAATAGAAAGAACAGAGTTTTGAATTTTCTTTGTAGGTTGAATTTGTTTGTGTAATATAGTCTTTGAAAACGTGTTACATTATAGCTCTGAATGCATTGTAAAACCAGTCTACCTGCACAGATGTTCCAGCTGGAATCTTTTGGCTTTAAGCTGTTTTACGGTGGAAGTGAATTAAGGAGATGATCAGCTGAAAGGAACCAATCAAGTTTTACATGGAACCAGGCTATGAAAAAGACTGGGAAGGTGTGCATTTATTGAGAAACCAGATCCCCTGTAGCTGAAACACTGTCAGTAGTGAGTAGGGAGTTAATGCCTGAAACAGAGTTTCTTAATTAATGTCTTGAATAATCTGGTAGGATATTAAATGTGGTAAATTTGGGTCTAAAAATGGTGGATTGACCCTCAATAAAACAAACTAGTGACCCGTTTTTAAATCATAGTCATCAGTGACTGTAGAGAGTGGATGCTTACAAGATGTCTGAAGAGGAAAACAGGACATATTCTTGACATAATGAGCGTCTTTGATAGCTTCCCGCTTTAAGACACTCACAGGAAGCTGGTGCCTCATTTTTTCATATAATCAAAGTGGTCAACCCTGTAGGTCATTGGTTACATCTGCCAAGATCTCTTCAGTTTCACCCCACATTCCATGTTACCGGGATCCATCTGCACTTTTCATCTTTACACAATCCAGTCCCTTCCTTGGTTGGGTTGGGGGGTCAGCAGTGTTTGGTGGACTGGGAGGGGTATGGCCCTGAGACATGGGTAAGGGATTCAGCAAATTTTTTAACACAGTCCCATAGGCTTCCTCTGGATCAACTTGGTGGCTCATCTAGCCCTTGTGCTATCCTAGACACTTTACCATTGGGAGTTGGGTCATCTAGACCCACTAGACCAGTGGTTCCCAAACTGGGGGGCGCGCCCCCTAGGGGGGGCGCGGGGTATTGCAGGGGGGGCGCGGCAGGGTTTAGAAACAAAGGATTTGTATGTTTGTGTCAGTGTGGGGGGGCTCGAAAATGTTCTAATTTTCAGAAAGGGGGGCCCTGCAGAAAAGGTTTGGGAACCACTGCACTAGACAGTGCTCTGAACCTTTTTTCTTCAATGATTTGTGATCTTCACTGGTGTCCATGGATTACATGAAATCTCTCCGCCTTTTTCACCTTTGACATGGTAGGGAGAACACGTCAATGCAAGGGTGGGCTCATCTAAGATAGCACACGGGTTACAACAGGATGTTGGGGGGAGGGGCTGTGCTTCACTTTGCACTTACTTTAGCACTATATGCCATTGGCTTCCAGAAGCAATTCAGACTCATGAACACCTGATAAACAGGTTTTTCCACTGAAAACCCCATGGTAGTTTGTTATCATTATTCAAAGCGTTACACTCACTGTTTGATGTCTAAAACTATTTATGCAAAATAGCTCAAACTATTTTGCACTTTAAACAGAAAAATGAACTTGAGACTCAAAAATGTGTGCAAACAAACAATTATACACTTGAAAATTCAAAATATGGGCAGTAAAAAAAAAATGTGCTTGAGTGAAATTTTGTCTCCTCTGCACTTGAAACAGAGCAGGGAACCCTGTTACAAATGTGTCACAAAAGCCAGCCAATCACAGACATGGACGTGAAGGTTGAAGCTGATTGGTCAAATTTTCTAATTTCCCACAAACCAGATCAGGTCTATGAGCTCGTGGTTAAGACAGGGACATTTTTGTTTTACCTCAAAAGGATTTTTAAAAACTGTATATGTTTCATTGTTTAGAGAAATATAGAACCCATTAGCATTTTAATGGTAAACGACTCATCTTAAAGCCTTAGTCAGATGACCTGTATGGATTCTCTGGGCCCGTAGAGGGTCGGATACAGGTACAGCTTCATCTTAAAAGGAGAGAGGGGTGTCTTGCAGTTACATTGAGGCTTGTACAACCACCTTAAGGGACGTAATCAAAAGTGTATTGTGAAGTATACTTAAGGATATTGTATTACACACACTTAGGATGTACAGGTGATGCTACTGAACAATCCGATTTGTGATGTCTGCGCATCAATGCTTGCGGCATGGGGTGTGACGGTGATGTGGAAGTGCCCTTGAGATCCCATAGGATGCCTAAACACAATACCCATTGTCTAATTTCCTCATTTCTAACAGCCGGGTTGGTTTTTAACACCTTTCACACTGAGCAGTGTGCCGGGTTCAGGGTGCGTCTCACCTACTTCACTCAAATTTACCCTTTCAGGTTGCTAAAGTGTTCCATACAACCTATGAAGTGATATTTATGCCAAGACCTTGCAAACAAAATGTTTTAAGTAGCAGGGAAAATAAATTAATTAATGAAAAAATTAATCTCATGTCTTTACTGGAAACTATAGAGACAAATAGAGTTTAGACTTCTTGCTGATAGAAGTATTGATTCTAGTCTAGTGCAGTAGAGGCATTTGTTGTTTATATAGCTCAAACTGTTAACTGTTGCTAGGGCATATATTATGCTATTTTTAAGTCTTTCAGAGTAAACTATATCCACATATATGATAATATTTTACCTTTGGCACAGTAAAAAAAGCGATTTTTAATGAGGTACAGTATTAGTTATTTTCGCAGTTCATTTCTCTAGCCTGAAGTAAGACGACTCGATCTTTGAGGCACCGCCTTTATCTACTTGTGGGTGGCGCCCATTTCATAACGCCCACGAAAGCAAACAACATCTGAACTTTTGCAAATATGGATGTACATATTGTTCAAAAAGGTTTTAAGAGGAATGCCCAGAGATGCATGAATGGATCAAAATACAGCTTTGGTATTGTTTTTTTGTAAGGACTGAGCATCATAACGCACCGAAAAGCTCCAAAAGTTGCTTATTTTATGATATCGATCCTTTTTAAATATCCCTGTTTTACTAAAATCAATCAAAAAAACTAAAAAAAAAACTTTTTTAAGGCTCTCCAGTTTGAAGGACAGCTTGTTAGCTATGGTTGATTTTAAATACGTTTTAATTTACATGCAATTCTCTAGAATGATTAAGTGCTGGAAAATACTCAGTTCCCGTTATTTACAACCTTACATCACCTGTTGAGAATAAAATCACAAAATAACTGAGTCAACAGCGAAACACATCAGAGAGAAAGCATAATGGATGTTTATTTAACCATTTCCTTTGGACCTGACGTCATATTTTAGAGTGTACATATGGCAGTGTGGATTGTCCCAGATTCTCTGCTCTCATTCTCGACCACCGACCCATTGAGGTAAGGGAGGATTATGCCTTTTGCACCTGTCTAGACTTTGTTAATGGATTTTTTTATGCAATGCATATTTTAGATATGAATTTCTCTTGAAGGCCCTGGGGTCCTATGGATTATAGTCTCTGTTGAAACTATAGGATGTAGGATGAGTGGGTCGTGTTACAGAGAAGTCAGAACTGCATGTTCTTTATCTCTGTAGCTGTGAGTATTGAAAACAACTGTTGCTGCCCACAGAGTCCGTCACCACGGTCCCATCAACTAACCCACTTTTAAATCTGTCTGGAAAATCTGCTCTTGTTTTTAAACCAATGTCCTCATTACATTTTGTGCAATTAAAAGCAAACCAACCCGTTTGGATTAAAATTGGTTTTGGAAAGGGTTTATTTCAGGCAATTGAAGCAGGAATTATACAAAAATAAGACACAACTGATATTTGGATTCCTTCCCTACAAAGATAGATTTATTAGTCAAAAAAATGGATGGCAAAATACACTTCCATTCACATAAACTAGTAAATAGTTCAGTTATTAATAGTAAACATAATTAAAGATATTTTCTCTTTTGCATATAGTTAAATATATAGTTAAATATTAACATTGTCAAAAGGAGTTTATTAGATGGCTTGACAGTAGGTGGGATCCCTTTAAACTTTTATATAATTTAAATGTTTTAAATATCTACATAAATTACAGTATAAAAGCAGGTGAAACAGCTTGTTAGAGTTGATAATGCACTAAACCTTATCTTGTTCCTGAAAGTTCAGCCCTTTCCTCTGCAGCATAAGCACACATTTATGTAAGCTCTAATCTCACTTTACATCGCAATCAATTCTTTATGACATTTGGTAATCCATCTCTTATTTAAGCCCTCTTTTTCTTTAGTTTCTCATTATTCAGTCCATCTGTTACTGACTGTATGGATAACTAATCTGGAAAATCCATGAATTCTTGATAGTGGTTTTGTGGTTTTTGACAAAATGACTGAAAGTTACTTTATAACACAGCAGCATGATTTATTCAAACCCCAATTGTTTGTAGTTTTCCATGCATCCATTCTCTAGCCTGTTTGTCTATTGCTCCTGACATAATACACTTGTATAGCCCTCTTCTACCTTCCTCGAAAGCCCTAAGCGCTGTACAGGCAGATGAGCGCTAATCTATAACTACCAGAGGCAAGGTGGGGCTCAGGGTCTTTCTCAAGGTTACTTTGATACATGAAATGGCAACGTGGGAATCAAACCTGCAATTTTCCGATAAAAAGGTTGACTCCCCAACCGCTGCACCACAGCCTTTCTCATTTTGCAGGGAAAGTTTCTGGTCTTTTTTTTTTTTTTTTTTACAGTTTTGTCGGTTGTTTGGATCTGAGACATGTATAAGCCATAGTCTATAAGCAGAGATTTCACGATCTGATCACGTGATCGGAAATTGGGCCCGATTTCATAGTGCAGACTCGATCGAAATCAGATGTTCTCTCCTAACCCTTGTGCTATCCTATGACCCCACCCTTACGTGTTCTCCCTACCGTGACAAAGGTAGATATTGTGGAGAGGATTTCATGTAATCCATGGACACTAGTGAAGAGCACAAATCATTGAAGAAAAAAGGTTCAGCGCACTGTCTAGTGGGGTCTAGATGACCCAACTCCCAATGTGCCTAGGATAGCACAAGGGTTACTCAGTTGATCGTACATTTAGTCTATTCTTATTGCGATTAGTGCTTTATATTTTAAGCTAATTATTGAAGATTAATATTCTACTAGAAGTCTGCATATCATGAACGGATCACGATATTTTATTGTGGCACTGGATTGATCAGGTTGCACACAAAAATAGTTCAGCTAAACTAAACTAAGCTAAGCTAGCGAGATAGTCACAGATATTCGGACTTCCAGGACCAATACCTCTTTAAAAAAAAGTTTTAAACTGACAATTTTCTCTACTAGTTTGTCTTAACGCAAACAACAACCTACAAAGGCATTTTAACAGAAAAAGATTGCTGCTATGTTTCTTTGACCTCTAATCAAAAATGGTCTATAGTTCTAAAGATAGGAAAGCTACGATCACCAAGCCTTCTCCTAATGAAATTTCTTTTCTCCTAACAAATTATTTTAGTAGGTAATAGTTAACTACCTTTACTAGTTGATAGTTTCAGTATTTTTGCTTGATTGTGCAAGCTGCTTCTCAGATAAGTGTTAAATAATAAAATGTTTATTAATACAATAAAAATCAGGGAAAACCTGGATCTGCATAAAAAAAGTTTTGGATTGGAACTCGGTATTGGCAGATACTCGAAATCAAGTGATTCTGAATTGGACATCAAGACATCACTATTGGTTTGGTTTAAAATCACTGCCAGTTTTTTAGTTTTTAGTGTATTTGGGGATGTAATGTCTTTGTTATTGTTTCTTATCCCATTGCTTTATCAATAATAATAATAATAATATTAATCAATAATATCTTAATTTACATTTACCTGCTTAAATTATTTATTTTAAATTATATTTATTATATAATGTAATATGACTATTCATTTTTAAATAATTTACATATAATGTTGCTCGTGAAAACAGGTATGGGATTATGTAATACCGTCTTTTCATGACCATAAGGCCCACTTAAAAGTCTTAAATTTTCTCCAAACTGTAGGGGGCGCCCTATGAGGCGGTGCGCCTAATATGTTTTTGTGATGGCTTCGGCAGAGGACGTAGGAGAAGACAGCATAAGAATGGGGGAGGGAAGTGTAGCTGAGTGAGGTTTACGTGAAGAGACCAGATGGTTTTTTCCACGCGTCACCGTCTCTGTTAATCTGTGACTCCATGCGCACACATCTCACAGACGCTGTGAAAAAAAACAAGTGAAGCAATTGAACTCGGAGCTTGCTGTCATTCCGGGAGGTTTGATGAAGGAACTCCATCCGCTGGACATTGATGTGAACAGGGCGTTCAAAATAAGGTTGCGAATGGCGTGGGAGCGATGGATGACGGACGGCGAACACATTTTCACAAAGACTTGAAGGCAGCGCCGGTCGATTTATGCCACAATCTGTGAACGGATTGTAGATGCTTGGCCTAACGGGTTTGCTTCCACTGTTCCTTGAGCTTTCGCAAAAGCCAGCGTCATTAATGAGGAGCCGCACGGCAACAGGACGGACTCTGACAGGGAACCTGGTCAAACCTGGTGTGTTTGACAAAATTAAGCCCAGGTGTTCATTTCAAATTCAGAAGATGAGGTCTTTGATGGATTTTTGGATGCTGATTGATGACTGAAAACATAAAAAATAAATCACAAACAACTCGGTTTTGCTCCTGCTGCTTTTTTTTACACACACACTAGCATGCATGTTTTACGGTAGGTTTTAATGTGCCCGCGCCTTAAAACCCGGTGCGCTTTTTGTGTGTGTCAAATTTGAAAAATCACCCACAACTGAAACTGCGCCCTGTAACCCAGTGCGCCTTATGGTCCTGAAAACACGGTACATTAAACGGACCGTCAGTTGAACTGTGTGCAAACGTTTCAGAGGCTTTGTACCTTTGCAACAGGATCAAAAGCCTGGACTTCTACGTAGTAACATTTGGACTTCTCAAAGATGGCATGTCAATTTTAAAGTAAGTTTTTATTTTGTCTTTGATGGATTCAGTTCATCAGTTAATTACCATTTCTGTATTTTTCTTATTTGGGTTTGTTTCTCTGAATGCTTTGCTGGGATTTGTGCCCCGTGGTTGGGTTCTTTTGAATAAAACCTGTTTATTGACTCAGATTCACAACATTTAATCTCAGGGAACGGATCTAAAAAAACCTGATTTTTTTGCACACTTGTTTTTTTTACTTTTGTCTACAAATATATCCCTTTTGTAAAGATGCAAATTTGACCCAAAATAATAAGGAAAGTTCAAACAGGCTGTAATTTCCAGTTTTAAGCAACAATGAACTTTTCAAAATGATTCCCTTTTTTTGAGGCAGTAGTGAAACCTTAAATAGATGTAGGGAGATAACGCAAGAATGGATGCCCAGAGTAACCTTTGTTTTACTCATGACCTTTTCCCAGCTAGAGTATTATAACAGCACATCAACACGAGACCAAACTCCATCTTTAGGGTCTTACATGATTTTCCAGCTTTTGAGCTAATCTTGTTCTCCAAATGGTCGTAGATTTTGGCTTCCTAGTCTCTTTTTCCTGTCATTATAGTATGAGAACCTTTGCTGTCATATTATTCCTTAGTCAATCTTCTTCGCTGTGAAATCAGCTGTTTTATTTTTTTACCTTTACTGCTTTGATTGATTACAAATTACTCGTTAATTGGATTTATGTAATCATTTTTAGCTTAGTAACTACTCACAGCATGATTCCATACAAGCGACGCTCATCACCTTGTATATTGAAGCAAACATCAATGAAGCAAGTGCAAACAAGAGATAAACCAAAAATACTGATATGACTTATCAGTATTTTTGTATGAGTATGAGTTGAGTATGAGTCCATTTTGAAGGATTTTTTTGATGTTATAGTTTTATTCCATTCAATTATTTACTTGCCTAAGACAGATCGATCTGGTTGGATAAATTAATTAATAGATTCATTGTTAACCCTTAGAAATGACCCTTATATAATCTTGGAATCTCTTTCTTCCAAGTTCTCTCCTCTTTTACACAAATACAAGGTGTGTTTCCCCCAAACACAACTTTGACATGCTATTTAAGAACAGACATGTGCAGTGTCCTACCTGTCCAAAGACAGACTTAACGATTGGGCGCAGCTTTCTTCTGTCTCCTTCTTGCAGCCACATGTCTTCAGGGTCTCCAATGGGAGACGAAAGGCTTAAAGTTTTGGCTTTGGGCTTTGGTGGCCTCTTAATACTAGCTGAGCTCCATCGCCTGAAGGATTCAATCTTCTTCTTGATTGAACCCTAGAAGATGGAAAACAGTGAGGTCAAACTAGAAACACCAGGAAGTTGGGTTTTACACATGTGAAAGATTGGAAACTTCTTTGAAGTGCTGAAACATTACACTCAGATCCTGATGTACAACCTAAAAAAACAGACAATACACTGGCAGAAAGGGAAATTTGTCAAACAGGAAACAGGGAAAGTCATGTTGTGTCTGGTCGAATCAAATTATGCAAAATCAAAAAGTTGGAGCCGTTGTCTTGCCAGTGGCAGCATTAATCGTGTTTAACCCCTGTTTTGGCATCCTCGTCCACTGACCTTTTTTATTAATTTTCCCTCTGGCGCATCCACAGACTCTGCTCTTTTCATCTCGGTCATGGTGACGGTCCAGCTGGAGCGCACAGAGATGTCGTCTGTGTCTCACTCTTGTTCCCGCCTGCTTATTTGTCTGTCGAGCAACTGACATCCGTTCATAATCTGAGGGATATCTCTGAGTGCTGTCGCTCCTCCTTCCCTCATCCCTCTCTCCATCCTTACAGCCCATCTGCACTTGACATTGAAATGCTCATCTGCCCACCTCTTCCCTCATGTGTGGTACTTTCAATGGTGGTGTCGTATATTTGACAAATTTACACCAACTATGATTTATGAAATGTGATTTTTTTTTTCTTTTCCAAGCAGAAAATAAACACTGAAGACACGTTTTATCAAAGTGTGTTGGTAACAGTTCACCAGTCTGTCATGAGCCTGACATGTTCCTGTCCATGTATATCCTATTTGCCATAATCCTGCATCATTTATTTATTTATTTATTTTTTCTGTTGCTCTTGGATGTCATCTGCTCTATTTCTAATGTTGGCTTGTCCCCAATCCTCTGCACTTGATGCTACACTCCAGATTTTTACAGTCACATTTAATGTATGTATAAACGTATGGCTTCCAATATGACAGAATACTCACATGGGACTGAAGCAATAAGTAGTAAAGTGGCAAACTAAAAACGCAGCGAGAATTTGATGATTGATGATTACCACAAGAAAAACAATCACTGCCAGGAAATTTAAATATGGATGTTGCTTACAATGGATTGTTGTTTGCAATCTGAGGCTCCGGAGCCACATGTGGCTTTTATATCCGTCTGTTGTGGCTCTTTGATTTTGAAGAAAAATGCCAGCAAATAACAAAATAAAATTGGGTTTGTAGTTTTGGTTAATATGTTTTTTATTGGGTTTTCTAAACACCCTCAAAGCACATTCTTACCTTCTGCAGTAAAGAACGTTTAGTTTCCATTCTGAAGCAAAATTCTCAGAATATGTAAATACAGGTCTAGATTAAAAAAGGGATTTTTACCATCTTTATATACTTTTTCCCATTATCTTTATATTAAATAATAAAAGGATGAAGATGCACCATTGTCACATCTGTAGTGTGTGTGACTTTCTTATATTTTTAACTGAAGTATATCTGCTGCAGCAGGAGGGTCTCATTTGACACGGTGTTTTATTTTGAAAGAGTTTTGTTGTAATGCTCATGCCAAATTAAAATAAGTTAAATTGTTACAATTGTTACATCTTTATTTGGTTGCTGGCCGATATGGTAATCTTGTGTAAATATTCAAAGAGTGCAGAAATTTAAAGCACAAATAAATAAAAGTGTTGGATTTTTCTTTTTTCAGGCATTTGTTTCAGTTTTACTTTGTACAAACTGAAAGCGGAGAGAGCCTTGCCAGAAATAGAAAATAAAGAAGATTTCCACTGATAATCCCACAAAGTGGAAATTATCTTGTTACCATAGCTCTACCACAGACAATCAATAATAATTAACAGTAAAATTACATAAAAATAATGCAAATTAAAATAGCAAATAAAATAGCAATAATTATTGGTCAGAGTTAATGATAATATGTAATAATTATAATTATTATTAAAAATGTATCAATCAATTTTGTTAAAAATATACTCAAGGACACATAAAAGAAAAGAAAAAATTATATTTATATATATATATATATATATATATATATATATATATATATATATATATATATATATATATATATATATACTACCTATATATATATAATCTACAAACAGAATAACTAGAAGCTGACAGAAAATCGCAGTGAAATAAGTGAAAAATGCAGATGGAAACAGATGAATTTTGAATTTGGATTTGAAGGTTGGAGGAGAGTCTGTTTCAAAGGTCAGGGGGTGGAGAATTCCAGAGTTTGGGAGTTGAGTGACTGAAGGCTTGACTCGCCATCATAACAAGCTGGACTGAGACTGAGCTGGACAGACGAAGACAAAAAAGAGAAGAAAGAGTGAAGTAGGACAGATGTAAGAGAAGGTCAGGAAGATAGGGAGGAGCCAGGTTACATGGGGCTTCAAGGTAAATGGAAGACTCGGGAATCTGATTCCACGGAGGATATGGAAAGCAAGTTTAGCTACTGGAGACTAACCAAAGTTTAGAGTTCTAGGAGAGTTCTGGACCAGCTATTTGCAGGGTTTTTTTTTTTTTTTTCAGGAAAATGGTGGACGGTGAATTTGGGAAGGCAAATAAGGTTTGGTAAATGAAAATGGGCAGACTAAGCTATGGTATTGATATGAGATTGAAAAGATAGTGAACTCTGCCAGGATGACTCCCCAGACAGAATCTTGTGGGGAGGGAGAGGACACTAAAGATGAGTCAAATAGAGCGAGTGTCATCGAGAAACAATGAAACTTTATAATAAACTTACGAAAATATTGTCCAAAAAGGTAGGAGGTAGAGATGAAAAAACAAGGACCCCAAGACAGAACCATGGTGTACACAGAAGAGAAAGATCAGGGTCAGATGGTTTCAGTCCTATTGAGAAGTACAGAACCAACCAATGGAGGAGAAGTGGAGGTGATGCTGAAAGAGTGTTTATGTGTTTATGCAGTTTCTATCTAAATGTTTTTGGTCAGAAGGGGAAAAAAACTCTTCTCTTGGACACATAAACATCATTACATGTATTTTGTTATTTTGAGATCAAACAACACCACTCACAAGTTAATTTTCTTTGGATATCTCCTTTTACACTTCATACAATAATAACTCCCTTCCTTTATTGTTAGCTTCTTTGACGTCACATCATTCATCATCAAATTTTATTTGTGTCCTAAACAAGTCCTTGCCGTTACAGTGTAGCGCTACAATCAGCCACCGCCAATAGAAGGAATATAAAGCAGAGAGTTGAGTAAAAAATGTTACAACTGTGCTTCAACACTGATCTGATTAATGAAAACCAAAAAGACTAATAAAATGTTTTTGGAAGCAATTTTTTCAGGTGTTCTAAAGTGAATTTGCTGAAAAATATACATTTGTTTTCTAAGTATTGCATTCAGGAGGTGGTTGATTAATTTAAGTAACTTTTGTGCTGTTGCAGAACCAGGGGCGTCACACACTTGCCTCTGGGCTTGCGGGCAGTATCCGGCCCGCCAGGTGGTTTAGTCCAGCCTACACATGAAGAGTAAAAATCATAAGGATGTTTAAAAAAGAAAGCAAGTTTTAGTCCATTCCTGTGGCGAGTTATGATTTTTAAAGAAATAACCCAAATGCGCAATTCCGCCACTGAGAACAAGGAAAAACAAAACAGCTGAAGCTCAACATATCTCTGCATGCCAAAAACCAATATAACAGCTCTGCGTCTGGGTAGGATGCACCTTGGTTCCCTATGAGCCGTACCGCTGTTATCTCTCAATAAGGGTGATCATTAGCGACACCCTAATGACCAAAATGTTGTCGAAAAGTGAAGTGAAGAGCTTTCCAGGAAAAGTGGAAGTTTTTTTCTACATGAAGCTGAATGCAAAACCCAAATGCTTTGTATGTCATCAACATAGCAGTGCTCAAAGAATATGACATCCAGCACCACAAAGAGACTCACCATAAAGAAAAGTTTCTGGATTGCTTCAGTGTCAGATGTAAAATATTCAGTCTGTATAAAATGGAATAGACCAACTTTTTTTTAATAAAAATTAATTCTATTTGAGATCCATTGGCCCCAAGTGATTAGGCTACTATGTTTATTGAGGTATTTTTTCCAACTGAGTAAAAAAACTAAAACAAAGCTGTTATTTTGCTTTTATGTTGCTGGTCCAGCCCACTTGAGATCAGACGGGTTGAATGTGGCCCCCGGACCAAAATGAGTTTGACACCCCTGTTGTAGACGGTCCCTGGGCACCCACTGCTGCAGGAAAAAGACACTGCTTTTGAAAACGCTCGCAAAACTATTCGGTTTCACAAAAGCTAGCTTGAAGCTTTTACGTTGCATTATTAGAATTAAAGTAAGCTACAGTAAAAGTGGAAACTAGAAAATCAAACATTAAAACCATAAATGTTTAAGTCTACTAATATATTTATCAGTGCATTTGTTTAGCCATGCATTCCTGAGCAAAAATGTAATTTTAATTTATTACTCATTTAATGCAACATTTATTTATCTATTTATTTTTACAAATGTTTTGTGTTTCATCCTGGAAGCACCAGAAACACGTTTCTAAAGTTGAGGTCAAAAAAGTTTCAAAGAAGAAATTGATTTAGAGGGAAGGAGATTATAAAATGAAGCCCAACATATTTCAATTTTTCCTTTTTACGTTTTATTTAATGTTAATAATGTTGTCTATCAGCAATAAAATAGAATCTCTTTTTTGTTACAGCTTATCTGTTTACACTGAAAAAATCTAATAACTATATGGCATTTCAAGTAGCCACTATATGGTATTTCAAGCAACGAACAAATAAAGAGACTATTTGGAAACTTCCCCATGAAGGAACACTAAATCATCTTTAAATGTTAGACACTTCTCGTCATTTCATGTTTCAGCATGAAGACTAACTGTACTTGTGGTTGGAAGTGTTCGAACATAACTGTGCAGGAAGTTGCAGCCCAATGTCAGCAACCAAAAGTGCTTTCTGGGCGGAACTGGGAGATCTTAAAATAATAAAAAAATCAGAGAAGTTTTACTTTTAGACACACCCAGATGAAAATGGGATTAAAAGGAGCAAGGAGGAGTTTTGGCTCAGACCATCTCAGCTTAGATCGTCACAGGATCCGGGGTCCAGTTCAGCAAAAGGGTAAGTCTGCATATATGTGTATATATGTGTGTGTACAAAAACGCCCCTGTCATCCTCTGCGGGTGGTTTGGGGTGTTTCTTTTCCAAACCCAGGTCCTCTACTGGAGGCATGGGAGTGTCAGGGTCCTGTGCAGTATCTGTTCTTAGCACTCTGTTTTTTTAGACTGAATGTCTGAGGTTTCTTTTTTTTGAGGAATCTGCTGCAGTCACTCCTCCAGTTTGGGGGTCATATCCCTGAGTCCTTTGATTAGTTACCCTCCAAGCTTTCTTCAGTCCCTGTTTTTTTTTTTTTTCAGTATCCCATTTTCATTTTTTATCATGTTGTCATAACATGCTTTAAATAACTTTGTTTTTTTTTAAATCATGTCAAAATACAAACAATATACAGTGTAAAGACAAATACAATTTAGAATATTTTATAACCTTACAGGAACGTGGGCTTCCGCTCTGTACCGAAACGGTTCTTCATCTATAAAGATCAGTAAATGCCAGAAAGTCACAGTAAATCCTCTATTGGTTGAAAATGACTTGATTCTGTCTCTCAAATGCGTGTCTGTGTTAATTACACACATGAACAATCAGAAAAAATGCCTCTTCGTGTGCAGGACTTTCTCTGAGAACAGTAATGACAGTAACTGACGTGTACATCATAACCAATAATACTCATTTTAGTTTAGCTCTGTAGCGCTCAGTCAGAAGATGTTCCAGAGTTTCATCTTCATTAAAGGAGGTCGTTGGACACATTTTTGTTTCGACAAAGCAGCTTCATTGAACTGTGGCTCTGATTTGGAGTCTGTGAAACAAGATAAACCAGGCATGCATCTTTGATGTTTTCTGTCAATTATTTTATTGATTACTTGGATTACTTTTTTCTGCATTACAATGTTTAAAGTTTATTTGTCCTC
>CM074490.1:4932149-5178401 GCA_037389245.1 Oryzias sinensis
TAGCTCCCCAAGGAGCTGGGAGGAAATGAGAAAGTTTGGAAGGTATAGTAAAGTAAAGTCCCACTATCTGTCACACACCTAAGTGTGCGAAATTTGTTCTCCGCATTTGACCCATCCCCTGGAGGAGCAGTGAGCGGCAGACGAGCCGCGTTCGGGAACCATTTGGTGGTTTAACCCCCCAATCCAACCCCTTAATGCTGAGTGTCAAGCAGGGAGGCATTGTCTTTGGTATGACTGGTGACAGTGGTGGTAATCTGAGTACTCGGGGCAGTAAATAAGTAAGATAATGTAAAAATATTTATTAATGGTCCTTAAACTGAAACCAAAAAGGGTTGATGGTGTAGAATAGGAATAGTTTTTGTTCTCTACCTAGTTTCCTTGAGTCCCAGAAACAAAATTAAAACAAAAAACAGACTTCCTTTTTAAATGAAGAGATAAGAGTGTCTGCACACAAAAATGTGT
This sequence comes from Oryzias sinensis, assembly GCA_037389245.1. Lineage (NCBI taxonomy): Eukaryota > Metazoa > Chordata > Actinopteri > Beloniformes > Adrianichthyidae > Oryzias > Oryzias sinensis. The sequence goes on from CM074490.1 coordinate 4,932,612, forward strand.
CTATCTGAGGCACCAAGATAGAAAAATATTCTATATAAATCCACACAGATGTTGAGGCCATTGAACTCCTCTACCGGCAATTTAAGACTTAAGAGTTCAGTTTGATCATTTACCTGTACAATCTTATAAAAAGGAATTAAAACTACTTTAAAAAAAAGTTTCATCACTTTTTGTGCAGCAAACTAAAAACACTTTTGAAGATGAAAAAGATATTTTCAGACAAAGCATTACCTCTACCTATAAGAGCAGCTTCTATGGGCACAACTGTTCTGTTCTGTTGTCAGCTGATTTAGTGACGTTTGGATCATTGAAGCAATTCTGGGGGAAGATCCCGTTAAATGAAATCCTGGACTTACAGCTAAACCATGAAAGCATTCCTGTTGCATTCTTGAGAATTTTCCATATAATTTAACAGATGTTGTTTTTGTTTCTTTTCTGTCAATTTTTTTACATGCATGCAAACAATAAAACAACAGATGTGAAAGAAATATTCAGTAAATGCTATTTCAGAATTCGCACAATCCAAATTCATCTGAATCACACAACAGAGCAGCTTCAACGATTAAAAAAAATGAATAAAATAGCCACTAAGGTACGTGTTTCACAACATTTCTACAAAAATAAAATTATAGAAAGGCATACTGTCATGTTTGGGATTGTTACGTCCCTCTTCAGGGAACAAATAGGTAACGTAAAGAAAAATAATCAACCGGGGAGGGTTAAGTTGTCCACACAGCCGTTTATTTTAGGGCCACAGGAGTCACAACACAAAACCCTAAAGATTTAACAAAAAAAGCCAACAAAGGTTTGACTTACTGTTTGAAATAGTTAACAGAAATTCTCAGGCTTTGTAGTACACAAATGAGTAACAGAAAAACAGTCACCAAAACACAACAACAACTCAAATTTTAACCAAAGATCGCAGCGTTAAGTTTGGAGACCACAAAGCTGGAATAAAACTAAGGAGAGGGAAACCACAGGCTTTCACAAGCTTTTGTCAGGCAGACAGCAATTCCTCTCAGGAATTCAGCCGCTACCGGAGCAGAGGTTCCTGGGAGCTTTGAAGGTTCCCTCCAGCAGCCTCCTGATTGGTGGAAAGTGCAGCCCCAATTAGATGGATGGACAGACAGACAGACAGACAGACAGACAGACAGACAGACAGACAGACAGATCTTTATTTGTCATTGTCATGCATACAATGAAATTAAAAGGGCCTTCTGGTCAGTGCAAATGATGTACTAACATAACATGTAGCGTTTGCCTGAAGGCAACGGGTCAAGCAGGGAGTCTTTTATGATGTTTTTTTGAGGCAGTGGGAGCTGTGGAGAGCTTCCAGAGTGGGGAGAGGGGCAGCCAACAATCTTTTGGGTGGTGTTGATGACCCGCTGGAGAGCCTTCCTTTGAGCCGCTGTCCAGCTGCTGCACCAAGCGCTGATGCAGTATGTTAGTACGCTTTCTATGGTGGCACGGTAGAAGGTCACCAGTGCAGTGCAGTGCAGGGACTAGACATTAAAAACACACAACACAAACGCACAAACACACCCAACACACACAAAATATGCAGGCCAGACCACGGACCATAAAAAAAGACCTACTTTTTGCCATAGACAGCTAAAAAAGGCTTCAGCAACCTCTCTGACTCTAAACAAAATAAACAGGAGATGGACGGAATTGTTTTTACTCAAAACATATCAAATCAAATCAAGCATTAAAGTGCTTTACATTAAAACAAACAAAAAAAAAGAATAAAAAAATAAGCATGAAAATTAAAAGCGCCCCCTCCCCATAACTACACACACCTCCCACCCCCTAACTGATGGGGAAATACAATGACAAAATAAGCTGAGCATGAAAACTGAATGTTTGTTATTGAAAACGCTAATAATAGTTGGAACCTCCCTCTCTGTGAACAGCTGCATGGCCAAATGCAGCATCACAGGTGGGGACCGCTCCACCACAGCTAAGTGGTGATGCAGGCCCCCGTGTAGAGCTGCAGCGGCTGAACAGCAGCCGACCCAGAGGGAGAGGTTCCAGCTGAGGAAGTACTGGTGATGAAAAATGAGAATTAAAAAGTAGGCATACTGATAAAAGCAAGAAACAATAAAATATTGAAATAAGATGAATTAAAATCAATCATTGATAACCTGAAATTCATAAAGCAAGATAAAATGGATAAATAAATACAAAATTAAAACCGTTAAGACATTTAAAAACTTAAAAGTATCTTAAAATCAATCCTGAAGCATATGGGGAGCCAATGCAGGGATATAAAGAAACTATTCATATGGACATTTTAAAAGTATGTGTGGCCAGTGCTGAACCTTTTTTTCCCCCACACTTATTTTAAATGCTGAAATTTGTCTGGCTAATCCTGAATTCTGTCCTTGGCCACACTTTCTCTGTTTAGGGTTGGGGTCAGGACGCTCCAGACCCGGAGGAAGGGTTAGGGTTTGAGTTTGGAGGCCTACAGGCTAAAACATGTAAAAACATCAACCTTTCAGCTGTGGACACACCTATGTAAAAGGATTGTGGGTAATGGCCTAATATAGCCACACTCAAAATAATTGCTGTCCCAGTTCGAAACCATTCCAGTTTTTACTATTAAACTACATGCAACCAACAACAAATGTTAAGCTGTTGGGGGTGAATTTCCATTCGTTTTTGTGCTTGTTGCTTGGAATAACATCAGCCAAAGACATATCCAGGAGTTGAAGATCACAGAGATGCAGTTCAGGTTGGATTTTTGCTCTTCCATAAAGTGTGATTCACCTAGTTATGGTTTTCATTGTGTTGTTGGATGCAGCAGCAGAAAGGCTTTGGTTCAAATGTGGGAAATGTCCTTCCAGGAGTGAACACCCTCTTCATGTGTTTGCATGAAACCCTCCTGGCTGTTCCCACAGTTCAAAATTTCTCAGACTTGTTGAGCCGATCCCTAACAGTCTGTGGCACCGAGTGCGTGTTCTTGTTTGTGTGTGTGTGTGTGTGTGTGTGTGTGTATGTGTGTGTGCGTGCGTGCGTGCGTGCGTGCGTGCGTGCGTGCGTGCGTGCGTGCGTGCATGCGTGTGTGCGTGTGTGTGTGTGTGTGTGCGTGTGTGTGTGTGTGTGTGTGTGTGTGTGTGTGTGTGTGTGTGTGTGTGAGCTGGAGACTTGACAGGGAGGAATCCTGCCTTTGTGCAATGACAGTCAGAAAAGAGGGAGGAAGTGGATACAAAAATTAAAGAAACTGTGGAAGAAAAAACGACTTTTTAGCTTTTTTCTTTACTGTAAATCTTTTCTAAGAAAGTTGTTACCCCCCCCCCCCGCCGCAAAAACAAAACAAAAAAACAGACAAATTTAATGCAAAAATGACAATGTTTTTTTTTTAAATAAATGTTAATAATGTCTTTTTAGTGTTTTTTTATTCTTGTGTGTTATTTGAGATGGTTTTTCTGTACATCCAGATCTACACAAAGCAACATATGCAGAGAAAAAGAGGAGCAGAGTCTAGTGGCTTTGGAGGATTGACGGGGAACTGAATCTTCGTCAGCCTGACCCTGAGTTTAATCCCGGTTTGCTTCATACGCTGCATCCTTACGGTGTAATATTCTGGCCAAATTACAACTACCTTCCTGATAATCCCATGCTGCTGTGGCCTACATTATATACCAGCCAGAGTGGAAGTGTGTCAGTTTGAAAGGCATGAAAATTAAAAAGCCATGATGGCGATGAGACAGTCAATCAAAATGGATAAAGGATATGAAGCAATCCAATCAGTCAGAAAGGTGCCCAGATTTGTAGATGTGAAGCTCTCCAGGATGACATGGCCTGAAAAGATTAATTCTGTTTTTGCGTTATGAATATTTATGTATTCAAGCCCACGCTGCCCTCTGGTGGTGCACATGAGGAAAGCCAAACACATTTTTACCCATTTGGATTTTTCTACTTGCCAGTTTGAAAATAATAACACATCAAGTAGCAGTGGATTCTTTAAACTCATAACCTTGAGTCTCTGGTTATTTGTTTAGTGTGAGAGGAGAAATAAGCATTTTTATTGTGGTTTGCCTTAAATAATACACAAAAACATCTAATAATGAACATTTTTTACTTAAAAAAATGTATTGTTTATCAAAATATGAATCAAACCTCCTAAACTAAGCTCCCTGCAATGCTGTACTGTTGTATCAAAACATCAAAAACAAAACACTTTCAGCAAAAATAAACATTTTATTCATAATTTCAGATTATAGGAGATGTTTGCTCTTTTCAGTTGTTATTCACCTCCTCTTGACCTTAAGATCCACATCGATGAGTCGATAATAATTGGTTAACTATGTTGGAACAAAAAACACAAACGCCAATAGCAAGACTATTCCTTTTGTCAACACTCCACTAAATCCTGCAAACCCACAAAGGGTCTTTAGTAGTGATTTTGCTGTGCAACCTGACTGGTTGAAATTAGAAAACTGGACAGATCATAGTTTGTGTGGGCGTCCTACAGGCACTTAGGTATCACACCCCGTGCGTGTAGAATTTCCCATGGTCGATAAGACGCCAATGCCTACTAACGACCAGAATGTGGCGAAAGGGCACTGTGCGACAGCATCACCCGTGAGTCACTACCATTAGCCGTACAAATCCTGAATTACAAATCCAATTCCTAACACACTTACTGCCTGCACCATGATTGTCTGTTCCATTGTCATGGCATCTGTAGAGGTGACCATACAGGTTGAGTGCATGTGATGTCTACCCTAACGCTTGTTTTTCACTGTGAACACAACATTGTTCTAAACAGAACACAACCAGCCCAGTTTAACAGCCCTACACTCAAATGGATGCCTTATTTTCAATAGTAACCATTAGTATGGTTTTTGTTCAAAGTGTACCAAAACTAGGCAAGAAAAATTATTTCTTCCTTTATTTAACATACAGAATTTACATTTTTCACATACAATAATTATCTAAACAAAGATACTACTATACTATAAGAGAGTCTGCGGGTAAAAAATGGGCCAATCTGTATGGTCTGTGAGATCGTAGAAAATGTTCATGCATATTTTTGTCTATGTGCATGTTGCGGGCGACAGGCTGTAGTGAACACTTAAGCAACACAAAAGGTGGATATGGATGATACACAGGCATGTCTTATGGGTTTTTCCTTTTTTTTACCCCCCATGAATCCTGAGCCCTGCACACAGAGCTTATTGGTGCTGTTAAAGGGAAAGGTGCGAGCTAACCACGCTGTTTGAAACGAGTTAATCAGACAATCAGAGAGTAGTTTGTGTGATCATCCCACGGACTTCATACAGGCACTTACAGTATGTTTCACTTACGCAAAGCATTTTCGTGCAGTCTGTAAGGAGCCAGAACACGCACCTTACTAATGGCTGCAGTGCAGCATAAGGACACCGTACAACAGCATCACCTGTATGTCATAAGTGGGTACTGCATTTTTATGACGTCCCTTAGCCTACGGTCACATATCACAAAATGCCAACACGCAACAACCTAAATGCAAGAATTCAGCAGGTGGCCGCACTGCATCAGTCCCATTTGTTGTATTTTGTTTGTTTTTTTCAGCCCCATTTGTACACGCTGTGCAGCGGCCGCAGAGGCCAGGACACATTTTGATGGGACATTGTGGCAGTCAAGTTATGGCCACAGTTGGTGGGGGTGGGAAGGAAGACAGCAGAGAGATAATTGACTGATAAGAGGGTTTCTAAGGTCCCTAAAATTGTCTGATGATCGGCCACCCCTGGAGACATGAACACAGAGCGGCTGCCGGTCGGCGATCCTGTTTCCACAATCCGGCATCATCCCTGCCTGACTGACGCCGTCTACATTCATTGCCACGCCAAAAAAATCGGGCAGCAGCATGAAATCTTGAAGATTCTACCGATTCCTCCCCATTAAGCGGTGGCGGTTGTATTTGTAACCTAGCATTAAGGTGGTCACTTGAGCCACAACTCCGAGACACACCTGCACTCCCTTTAAGATGGTGCAACACCTGTCTACGACCCGCTACGTACCCGGAAAACCCAAAACATCACAGCATCCATGCCGGGGCTTGCATGTAACTAAGGCTTTATTGGCATTTATTTACAGAGGCTCATGAAAATTTTCAAATCGTACATTTCTACATATTCAGTGTATTGCCTTCAACTTACGAAAAGCCCCTGAAATCACAGCGGGACAGAATAGTTTGTAAAACCTTGAATGTTTTTTTCACAAACTGCTTTATCTGATGTTGTAGTTAAAATTCTTTATTCCGGCCACAGTTCAAAGTTTTGAATTTAGAGTTTACAAAAAGAAAAAAAAAAGAAAAATGGAACAGATGCTTGTCCTGTGTTGCCATGTCACGTCTGAGAACTAAGAGTGAGATGATTGTCTAAGTGAAGAGGAGAACTTTGGAGATCCTGGTGTTGTGGCTGTGACATCCCGACTGCTCCTCCGCTTCATTTGAACTCTGATGGTGCTCGATGGGGACATTGGAAACCCCCCTCTCTCTTCCACCAGTCCGTCAAACACCGCACCCAGACTTTGTCGAATTCTCTCAAAAAGCTTTGGGCAGCAGAAGGTATACAGGATAGGATTTAGTACTGGGTTTAGGAAAGCCAATGTTGCAGCCAGGGGGAGCCACGTCTCCACCAGTTTGAGAGTTTCTTCATTATGCTGAGCTGTGAGTTCAATCATGCAGAAGATATGATAAGGAGCCCAGCAGAGTACAAACACTAAAACTGCAGCTGTCACCATTTTTTTGAAACTCTGGGAGAGCATGTCCTGACCATTAGGTCTGAGGGAAGAAGAGGGGTACAGACTGTTCTTTCTTGGCTTTGTAGGAATTGACCCAAGCAACATATTGTTTGTTTTAGTACTTGCAGTACTAAATTTCCGTTTTGATGCTTCATTGGTGCTCAAGGTGATCTTTTCGTCAGGTAGGAAAATAGCACTTTGCTTTCTCCTCCTGTCCCTTGCCTTTAGACTGAGAGCCATTTTAATGTGGCTTCCTGTTATGATCATCAGGGGGATCAAGAAAGCCAACAACATCTTGGAAATTGCCATTGTTCCGTGTCTCACATCACAGTCCCTTTGCAGAGTTCCATTGGAAGGCAAATACAGGGCAAAGTTGTAATAACATAACTTCCTTCCATCCATCTTTTCAACCACTGAACGAAACACAAAGTAAGGTGCTGTGTTTATTGCTCCCCACAGCCAGCCCAGTCCAGACACCTTCCAAGCTCCAGCCACAGACCGATGATTCTGGCTCCACGCTGGGCTGACCACAATAAGTAAGCGGTCCAGGGAAATGGCTACCAACAGAAAGGCCGATACAAACATGTTGAAAAAAAAAATGGAGGCTTGGACTTTGCAGAGAGGGTCGCCGAGCTCCCAACTGTGGGAAGAGTGAAGGTAGGCAGTGAAGAGGGGAAGCGTCAGGGTGGCCAGAAAGTCTGTAAGGGCCAGATTGAGCACCCAAACAGAAGTCACTGTGTCATGTGAGAGGCGGAATCCCACAACCCAGATGATCAGAGCATTTTCCAAGATCCCCAACATGGAGACCAGACCGTGGACACCAACTACTACCAAGTTAGCCTTGGTGTTGTTGTTGAGTCCGTGGACCATCATCTGTTGCAGCAAAGGGCAGAGGAGCGGTTCACCTTTATCCATTGTGGGTATCAGTTTTCTAAAAACACAAAAAACACAAAGATTAATCACACCTTATCTTATATATAACTAAAACAAAGAATGAGTGAAAATCTTGACACTTTGAGCTTAATTGATTTCCCATAAGATTGTATTTGATTCTAAATCAATTTTCATACATTTTTGTCTGGAGTATGTATTCCCTTTTGTATGTAGTAGTTTGTGGTGGTTAAGTAATTTGTGAGTTTATCTGGGAAAACCAAAGTTACCAAATAGTAGAAAAAGAGTTTTGTCAATCCTCTAGGAAGGTTTTGTGTAGAACAGAGGAGAACCTGGAAAAGCTCACTTGTGTGTTTGTGTACTTTAAACAACTACTATTTGGTTATTCTGTGACTGTCTTGCTTGTCATTACTTGCCAAGGGTAAACTGAGAGTTCAGTACAGAGGGAAAAAAAAGGAATTTTTAAAAGTTGAAACTCTTCCAAAAAAGAATGTGGCAACAGGACACACAAACACACACACTTCAACCCGCACACACCTGAGCACTTTTTGCAAGAAATGTTGGTGGTGGAAAAAATTCTTTAAAAAAACATCACTGCGCCCTTAGCTTTACCCCCATTTAACGAGTTAGTAACAGCCTGCCCTGCGGCCCTTAACAGTGACAATGAAAGGGGGTGTGGCTATTCTCAGGAGACATCTACTGATTGTAGTTTTCGTTAAAAACTGTGTCACATAGCTGGGGTTTCAGGGCCGCTAAACAATCACATACAGTAAATTCAAGAACTTGATAACACACGGGGGGATTTCTTTTAATCTGTAAGCTTTGAAGAAAAATAATGACAGGAAAACAAAACAAAAACTGTAGGTATCAATACAAGTCAAAACCTGTTCCTGCAATGTGGCAACATTCCAAACCCTGAGCAACGACAATTCTACAGAACACTACAACCACAATGCAACCTCATGCTGCTTGGAATTGCTTTGTTAGATCAAATTACCTGGTTCGTGATGTTTGAGCTGAATAATTTATGGTACACCACCTGATTGTAACACCACAAAATGTCAAAGCAGAAAGTTGATTTGTTGAGCAAGAAGTTGATTTGCTTAATCATCTTCCTGTCATTACAAGGGCTTTTGTTTTCTGCATCAGTCCCTACAGTTCAGAAATATAAAGGAATCCAAACAAACCAGAGTGATTATGGAGCTTTAGGCTACGTTCACACTGCAGGGCTTAATGCTCAATTCGGATTTTTTCAAAAAATCGGAATTGTTTGCTAGACCGTTCACATTTCCAAGTAAATTCGAACTTTTGTGATTTACAGTGTGACCGTGAAACGACCCAGAGTTGACCCGCATGCGCAGAAGAGTACTCAACGTGGAATGACGTCACTCGTTGTTTGCGGAAGTAGCTAACGTTAACATGGATGTCAACAACAGTGTTGTCAACAGCAGAGCTCTTCTTGCTGTATTACATTTATTTTCACAAAGGAGCCAGTACAATAACAATCTTTCCATTTTTAAGAAGGCATTGGAGCCGAGATCGTCTGTAACCACTGTTGTGGAATGTATTGGGCCCACGCGCGCGCGCGTTTGTGTAAGGGACAGGAAAAGAGCGTGTGCAGCGGGAGAGAATGGGGGGGCGGCAGTGTGTGCGCGCATTCATGTTGTGTGTTACGGAGGAAGGACAACGGTATTAAAAGAAAGTTTCCCCCAGAATAAATGCTATGGAATTCTTTATTAACCCATTCCGGAGAATCCTGGAGAATCTAAGGGTCAGAACAGGGAGGAGGAGGAGGATCCGCCTTGGGTCCCCCGCGCTTCTGTCCACGGTTGGGAAGGGGAGAAAGAAAAAAAGTACTCGCGGGAAATGTTCAACACCACGCTCGGCCATTTAGCTGTTAATTTTTTTCAAAAACCGCCCGGTTGCGATAAGAACCCTGGAGTTTGGCCTGAATAGTGCTGTAACCCCAAATATTAATCCAATCCGTGACTTCGCTTCCCTTCCACTGACGGGTCTCTGCAGCATCGTCTGCCGTGGTTTCGTTCCCACCTATTTCAACGCAGTATGATGACGTTTGTTGCGTATCAATGACGTACGATTCGGATTTAGGTGGCCTGGCCGGTCAGACGGCGGTCGCAATTGAAAAGATCGGCTACGTTTCGGATTCAGGACGGCAAACCCAAGTGGCCTGGGTTGCATTTGAAAAGATCGGATCTGTGTCATTCAGACTGTCATGAAAAGATCGGAATTGGGTCGCATAGGGGCAAAAAAATCGGAATTGGGTCGTTTTAGCCTGCAGTGTGAACGTAGCCTTAGTCTCTCTGCCTGCACTGCCAAACAATCATTAAAAAACGTATTACTTTACTGTTTACGATTTAAAATACTACCTTCCTGCTCCAACTGTTGCCCCAAATGTGTGATTATAAGTTCCATAAAACAATAAATCTGTCTTACCCTAAGAAGCTGAAAGGTTTGGTTAGCTTGGTCTTTAGCTTTGAACCGCACATGTTTTATCTGACTAACTCTTGCCGTGAATTTGACCAGAGGGGGAAAAAAACATGTGGCAAATAACTAATAGTTAGCTTTCATGATGAGTTCTATTCAAAATTGTTGTGTTGCATTAGAATGGAAAAGCATACCCAGACAAAATGTGTAAATTTAATTATTTACTACCATGCAGAAAAAAATTGAACTGGATAGCTCAGTTGACTGAGTGTAAGACTGACACAAAGACACCCGGGTTCAATTTCCACCGTTGCCATGGAAATACAGGGTTTTGTCAGAAAGCCCATCTGCCATAAACACTCAACTATCATAAAGAAAATCTACAAGTTTATTGTCGAGGCATAGAGAGAAGGTTACAGATGCCCATTAGCCAGAGTTGTGGAAACTACAGAGGGATAAAGCACAAGTCACATAATACATTTCTGGGAAAGAGTTGGGGATAGCAGTGGAACCTGGACTGAGCAAATGTGAACAACAGTATGGCATCATGTCGAGAAATACAGCCACAAAAGTCATGTTTGCTTTAAGGGTGCTTCTGAAGAAGAACAGAGAAGGTCGGAACAAGCTGCATTATGTTTTTATGGATCTGGGGAAAGTCTGTAGCAGGAGACTGAAAGAGGAACTGTGTGGTTTGTCTGAGAAAGCCTGGAGTGGCAGAGAAGTAAAGTTGGGGTTGTGTAGGTGGCCGTGGGGCTGCATCAAGGGTCAGCATGAAGCTTGTTCTTATTTGCTGGGGTGATGGACACACTAACTGGAATCTTTGTGGATCATGATGTTTGCAGATGACATTGTGATACATAGTGAAAGCAGCAAAACAAGTCCAAAGAATACATTCAAAAACAAAATGTAAATAATGGGAAAAAAAATGGGTGAGAAATCACAAATTGTCTTCATCAAAAATTCTAATAAAACTATTGGTAAAATTTGCCATTTGTCTCAAACGGATAGACATCAGAATGAGCGATCACTGGCTAGGATGGCTTGACTGCTTCTCTTTAGGAAATTTGATGGGTTTTTGGGGGGTGGACAGAACTCCCATCAGCCCTGATTGTTCAAGGTTCTATCTTCCTGAATACAAACATGGTAACATTCTTGGTGCCATTCCTCCACACATCTTAGATTACTTCGCGCATGTCTATACATTAAGAAACATTTTCTGTGGTCATATGAAACAGTGATACAGTGCTAGAACCATCATTTGTTTATACGGTCTTTTTCAAAAATAACTACAGGACTGAAACACAATCGTTGAAGCCGTATAAAGATCTTTCAGTGCTTTTCAACAGCTATTGTGCCAGTTGTGTCGAGTCATTTTGACTACATGCTTTGTAGTTAGTTGATTTTATGAAAGCTTTCTTTATAGTTGTCTTTTTGTATAATTAAACTAACACCTCTTACTTTATTTGTTGGGAAAGATAAAAACACAAGAAAGTCAAATTTATGATAGCTATTTGTAGGTGGTTTACTACGCGGCAAGCAGTTTACAGCTACGAATGGGTTCGATTGATGCAGTGATAGAAAATGCGGCAACCACAAAGCAGCTTGTAATCTACAAATGTATCTGATAGTGGCAATCACTGCCAACCTGCTCCTTGTTAAAAAAATAATCAGGCTAAATACATGGTGTGAAAACAAGGAGGAAACTCTGTAAAGTCTATGACAATTCTGTCAGTAAACAGTACTAGTTTAGAATTCAATTCAATTATTAGTTTAGAAGACAAACATGAGGCATTTACAACAGTAGATCCAATTAGTCATCAGATACAGAAAATGATGGTAATTCTCTACTGTACATTCATATTAATAGTATGATTAACACTCACCCGATACCTGGTTGAACCACAAAGACAGACGGGAAAAGGTTTCATGAATTCCTATCGAGCATGTCTGATGTTCCCTCCAGGTTGCGAGGAACCTCACCCTGCAGAGCTGCCACCTTCTGCTGCTCGTCAGACCTGCCCTCTGAATCACATTCTCACATACCTGTCTGCTCTCCACCCATGAGCCGGAATTTCTCCGCTGCTACCGCTCTGATGCAAATATCATGCAAAATTTCTAAAAATCATCAGACAGAAAGAAAGACAAGTTTTCATGGGAAACTTAGATAGATGTAGATTTTCAATACCCAGTTGTTCTCTGAAAACATGAATGTGAGCATGTGTGAACTTGTGACTGTGATGCTATCATTGCAAAGTATTTTTTTCTTTTTTTCTCCTTGACACACTGCTCCAACAAAGCACACCTTTCTAGGCGGAAACTTTACTTTTCTATGGAAACAGCAATTGCTTTATTGGCAGCTTGTAAACAACAAATAAACAGTTTGTTTTTGTTTTTTACCCCTATCAGAAAGACAAAAAAGGTGATTTGTTATTCTAATGAATTCTCCTACATTTTCTAAAAAGAGACAAAGTATAGGTCTGCATGCATGCTTGCGCACTAGGAATGACGGTGCTTAAGATGAACATAGTCATCACTGTCACAGCAGTGAAGTCTCACAGCGCAAATTCATAATTGTATTTGGGTTAAACTTATTAATACATAGAAAAACTCTCAAATATTTAATCAGGTCAAACTACAATTAATAAACTTCAAATGACTTATTCGAAAAAAAATGTAGCCAAGGATTCTAAATATGTAAGACTACCGGTATTTTAGGTACTCTTTTTGTTTGATTGGTGATTTGTACATTTATTTTCTGTTGCAAAACTGACGACTTGTGCATTTTACATATTTATGTTACGAATTGACATAAATACTGTTACTTAAATCTACCACGGTCAAAAGTAGTACAACAGTACAGCATAAAGTAACAAAACAGTTGTGAGATCATGCATGGTTTTTTCTGATATCCTAAAATGCAAAAATATATCATGTGTGCTTTTTGTTTTGAGTGATTATACAAAACATTTGTATGTTTTCTCTGCAGTGTCGTCATGTTTTCTATGCTGGGGGTATTCCTGCTGGCTTTGAATCTGCCATCATCCACAAAGGCTTTTAGTAACTATGGAAGTTCAGCCACCCACATGAGCATAACAAGAGATGTTATAATGCAAAAAGTGGCGGAAGTATGTCGGGAGGAGTTGGATGGTTTGGAGTTAAACCCCAGGGTAAGCTGTTAAATGAAAATCTTAAATCATGAAGGAATACTCACACCTTTAAATCAAAACTCCAGTGAAACATTGACACCTACATTAAAAACACTTTCATTATATTTTCATTACACACAGTCTGCATATATGTACAGTGGAAGGGGTCAATTTTCTGTTTGCAAAGGACAAAGAAACTATCTTCAGAACCCACTAAATCCTTATTGGGGTCATAGGAATACTGGAGCCAACCCTGCTACTGTTGGGTGAAGTTTGCGTACACCCTGAACAGACTGCCAGTCTTTTGCAGAGCTTTGTTAATTCCTGTTTCCAAAGCCAGTGATGAATTTTCTACTTTTTACTATTGTTATGTGAAACACGTGGTCAAGACTCCGGTCCAAAACTGTATGTATTTGATACATGAACAACACATTCACACCCCAACTCGTCACATATAGAGGCATGGTAGGGACCCCCCTCCGCATCCCATATCAACCCAGCTATGAACCCAGCTGTGTTCACCCAAAGTGTTACCATTTTCTTTTAGATTTTTTTTTTTTTTATTCCAATCTTTTACCTTTAGGATTCCTCACCTGAAGAGCTGGTTCAAGCTTGTTTGGGGCCAAAAGCAAAGGGAGAGGTGTCCAGTGTCCTGTTTCACAAAGCCCTTCGGGAAATATACTATCCAAACGGGCTTGTTGATCGAGACTTTGCCAACAGGTAAATTGGAAAAAAAGAAACTCTTGATCCAAAATAAGAAGTAATCTGTATGTAAAGCTGCAATCTGATTGTTTTAATCACATTGTCGTTTAGTTTTGCTCTTTAGATCACAGTTGTATGCTACAATATGAATGAACCTGGGTTATGTTATTTCTTATACCTCTGGTTATAACTAATATATCAAATCAAGCATAATGCAAATAGAAGACAACACTTATAAAGACAAACATTTACATTTATTCAGCTCTAAAGGTCATACATGAAACCTTTTCAATTGAAGCTGTTGTAACTTTCCTTTACATTTAAAATAGCAGAGCACAGAAAGAAGAAACCTCCCATTCTATGGAAGTGAAACTGAAACAACTTTTGTGAGAATGGAATTTCAGAAGCTCAAATTAGCCTGGAGTCTGAGAGCAGTGTTCTTTGTCAGTTAAGACTATAAATCTGTAGGAAAGAAAGTTAAACAATATTACAAGATAATGTTATAGTTGCTAAACTGGTGTCAATTACAAGATGTTCTGGGGGATTTTATTGCATCTGCCCCTGAAAGCTGATGGCCTCTTGAGGGCATCATGAATTCAGAACTGAAAGGAAGAAATGGTTCCTTCAGTGAAGTTAGTTCAATTCTTTCTTTTTAAAAATGATTTTGCAAACACCTAAAATTAGATCTTGGTTATGTGTTGCTGGTCAGTTAATTAATTAATTGATGAACCTTTTAGTGCCCCACATCACTTCCATTCTGAAGCCTTTTTGGAGGGACGCGGGATAATAACAGAGGGTGTGGGAACCATCAAGCAAAGCTTGGAAGAGGGAAATTTAAAAGCTGCCAGAGAGACACTCGGAAGAATCCTTCACACTCTACAGGTGAGATGAGCAAAATGAACTACTGGACATTTTAAAAGTTGTAAAAACAAAAGAATGGATCAGCGACAAGGGAAAAATTAAGACGGAGTCATTCTTAAAACCCATTAAAATGGCTTAAAAAATCAAATATCATTGAAAGTAAATAGCTTATTCAGTAACTGACTGAATGATATAGTAGTAAAGGGTGTACTGTGAGAAAAAAGTAGATCTAGAATGTCAAATCCAAAGTCACGTCAAACCAAAGCCTTTAAAAAAAGGGGGGATTGGATTACAGAGTTACCAAGGTCTAAAAGAGCAGCTGTGAATGCCGGTCCCTGCTACAACAAATATAAAAACTTTAACTTTTTTAATAGTCGTGATGACATTTGCAATATTTTGGAATTGTCTTATTGCAGTTATGGAGAAAAATGCATTGTTTGACACACAATTTGCTTTTTCATGTGAAAGCAGAAATATTTTTCATGAAACATCTATTTTTTGATGCATTAACAGGATTTTTACAGTCACAGTAACTGGGTAGAACTGGGCAACACAGAGCCGTACATCAATCTTATCCGCCCCTACCTTCCCTTGGAAAACCTTGCAGGTGCGTGTTGGCCACTCTGGCAGATTCAAATCTGTTTTGGAGTGTAAGTCATTACTAAATAAACGTTTGGCCTGATTTCATTGGTAGAGAAATAAGTAGAAAAATGTAGTGAATTAACTTGTGTCATTTTACGCAGGTGTGAACACCCCCACATGCCTTGACTGTGCCAGTGGAACATGTTCAAACCCAATCCTTCCCAACATCCTAAAAGAGAAAAAACTCACCTCAGGCTACCTTGGACTCTATTCTTCAGCAAAGCCTGAAGGTAACATGGTTCATGGGGGAACGTATACAGTACCATGTCTCAAGTGGACATTTGCAGAATATGGAAAGGAATCAAAGAAAATATTAAGCTCCAAGGGAAATAACAGAAGCAGAAAATGAGAAGGAGCAACATAAAACAGGAAGTCCCTGTTAATTCATGTCAACTTAAACATACAGGATTAGATTTATTTCATTCATCAGGACAATTGTCAAGGACAACAGTGGGCACCCTGCACCCAGAGTAGATGTTGCCAATATTTTTGATCAAACCCTGCATGAGTTTTTTTCGTTGAAAACAAAAAAACACACAAACATATTAATCTGGGCTTTTGGGCTGTGGCAGGTAAATGCAGCCATGGAGGTGAGGCCGACCAGACCAGCAAAACAATTCCACGAGGAGGTATTAGTAAAGATGAGCCTCGAACGGACAACAAAGCCCTTTTTGACGCTGCTGTGAAAGCTGCCACAGAAGCCACCAGTCAGCTACTCGATGACATCATCCTTTTTGCAGGGAATGAAGACTTTCTGAGGTATGAAAAAACCTTGTCTTCTCCTGTCTTAGTATATCAGAAATATGTACTTTGTAGAAAAATCTGACATGTATTTTAATGTTTCCTGCAGAATGATGGGCGTGGCCCGTGCGTCTATCCTGTCTTTCGTTATTGACACCACTGGGAGTATGTCAGACGAAATTGAAGAAGCCAGATCTGTTGCTTATGAAATCATTGATAGCAAAGAAGGAATGCAGGACGAACCCTCAGAGTACATTCTGGTGCCCTTCAATGACCCAGGTGTGAAACCACAGTGCATGTTTTAATTCTTGCTTCAACGGTAGGTCTTGGTGTTACAATCAGTAGCCTTAATATGGTTATAAGTTGGTGGAAATGATGAACACCAGATGATATCAGTTTTCACACATCCTAACTGCTGTATGTGAGTTTTATTTCAGATGACTATTTTAATAACAAGGCAGGGTTATGGGTTAGTACAGTGGACCGCTCAGACCTGGGTACATAAGCTGAGTTGTCAATGTACAGGGTTTGCATGGGGGGCCACGGATCTTTTCTTTTTTGCCTAAGCCAAACCAGAATCTTCTTTAATCTCCTTCATGTGGACCCAACCCAGTATTCACATTTCCATTCAAGAATTTTTTTTATTGGGTTGTGAGCAAGATTCTAGCGTTCCTACCTAACTGTTGTGATTCTCTAGTTTCCACCATCTGTTTCCACCCCCATGCTTCACAGTTGGTATGATGTTCTTTGGATGTAACTCAGCATTTTTTCTCCTCCAAACATGACGATTGAAGTTCTACCAAAAAGTTCTATTTTGGTTTTATCTGACCATAGAGCTTTCTCCCATTCCTCTTATGGCTCATCCAAATGCTCCCTAGCAAAATTTAGATGGGCAGACACATGTAATGTCTTTAGCAGGGGGAAACGTCTGGCACTGCCAAATTTGATTCCCTCCCTTGTGGCGTAGTCTATTAATGATGGCAGCCTTTGTTACTTTAGTCCCAGCTCTCTGCAGGTCATTTACTAGGTTCCCCCCTGTGTTTCTGGAATTCTTGCTAACCGTTCTTGTGAACATTTTGACCCCACAGGGTGAGATCTTGCTGGGTGCCCCAGATTTAGTGAGATTATTAGTTCTCTTGTATGTTTTCCATTTTTTGCTCTGACCATTTATTTCTTCACACCAAGCTGCTTACGTTTTGCAGATTCAGTCCTCCCAGTCTGGTGCAGGACAACAGTTTGGTTACTGGTGTCCTCACACAGCTCTTTGTATCTCGAATGAACCACCTTAAAACCTCAGCATAAGTACATAGTAACCATGCAAAGAACCAAACCCGTGCTTTCTTAATTCTAACATTCAGAGCACTGAGCACAAATCACATTGCGTCAGTTCCCGCCACGGGCCAAAGTGATGGTTTGTTTTAATCAAACAGTCAGATTCCCCTGATCTGCACCAGTTCTAAGTCAGCTGCTAGGCATCAGCAGAGGCAGCCGCCGGGGGAGGACCCCCGCTAAGACAGGGGACTGCCGGCTGGAGCCACAGCTGGGGAGATCTGTGAGAAGGGTTAGAAGTGCGCGTCCAGAGTCGTGCCATACCCGGCCGGGTATGGCAGATGCCAGGCACTCCTAGCGAGAGACCAGATGAGCTGGATAGGGGGAGACTGCAGGAGGGGTGAAAGGTCGGCCATTTTATATACCCCTCACAGTTTGAGGGCCATATACCGTGTGTAATTATTGTGCTGTTTATATGCAATCCAATAGAGATTCCTGTGTCAGTTTATGTAGTTTTAACGTGATATATACACTGTATACGCAATACCAAAGATATAAATTGGTGGTTCACCTGTGAAAAGTCTGTGGACATACGTGGAACAGTTGTGGACAGCCACAAATTAACATATGCGTCTTGCAAGAATCCAGAACAATTGCGTATAATTCAAATAATAATTGCGTACGAACTCTGTAATTTTAAACTGACTACAAATTTTGAACAGTTTATAACCAAATTCACATAAGAAGCCATTGGCCGAAACCCTCGACTGACATCTGTGCACATCCACAACTTACATATACATATATCATGCATGACCAAAATTTTATCAATGGACAATGCGTACATTTTCTAAAAAGAATGTGTCTATCTAAGGGCGTCCTTCAATAGTTGCTCAAGGCATCTGTTGTTTTCATCTCCTCCTCACTTAAGTTTCAGACATTTCTACACTTTGTTATACTCTTGTCCTCTTTTATTTTTTTGTTTAGCTATTGCAGGTGACAACAAAATGACACAAGCTCTTTGAACCACCATAGCTCTTTGATCATCTATGTCCCTACCAGTATTTAAATCTCTTTTAAAACCTACCTCTATAAGCGTGCTTTTAATGATTTTACTGGTTCTTATATGTAAACATTAGATTTTATTGATTTCATTGATTTATTGTTTTTTTTTATTTCGTTGATTTTATTGATTTTACTCATTTATCAATTTTATTGATTCTAACCACCATCACCGTTTCATGTGTGTGCTGGGTTTTATTTCTCCATACTGGAAACTGTTTAATACTGATTTTGTCTCATATTAATTGTACAGCACTTTGTAATCTGGATTTTGAAAAGTGCTATATAAATAAAGTTTATTATAAAGTTTATTATAATTCCAATGGATTCTGAAGCAGCAGCTGAATGGCTCAGTTGGCTGTGTGTAGAGACATTTGTATCACTTTGGGCCACTCCATATATGTTACTTAACATACATGTAGAGCAGTGGTCACCAACTTATTTAACACTGTGGACCGGTATGGTATCATACAAGGAACAGAGACATGATAAGACGAGCTTTGAGCTTTTAAATTGGCAGGCATGACATTGAACATCACACAGGTGTCATCACCCTCTCACCTTCCCACACTCGTGGTGCAAAAAATAAGTTCTGTCTATTAAATGTAGCTTTCTTTTTTTGGAGTTGAACGCTCCTCTTCTCTCTCCTAACTGGGCCTGGTGTGTTATATAACATGTTATAAAATTACTGAAAATTTTATAACATTTTTTTAAGAACTTCAAATGTTTTTCTTTTTTATTTTGTTACACATACATTAGTTTAAAATAAAAAAGAAAACCATTGTATTTTATCATGTGATTTTGATCTTTTTTTTTTTTAAAGTACTTTTTGTGAGGTATATTATGTTGGGTAAAAATCACCCGGCAAATGTGCTGGTGTAACTTTTTATAGTCAAAGTGGTCTAGGGTTAAGAGAGACATTGGTTTGGTCCAGCTTCCTGATGCTACACTAATTCTTATGTTTAATCTAATTTTTTTTTAGCTCAATCTTCTACGAAATAAAAGACTGGGGCACAACAGTGACGAACAAGTCTATGTAAAAGAATCGACAAAACTAAATTTTTCTTTGCAACTGAGGTTTTCTTTTTATTTTCCACGCCTGCATTCCGAATATGTTCAAATCATAGTTCATACCATTGTTTGCAGAAGATTCAAATAAAATCAAGCTGGACAATTAAGTTGTTTTTAATACACATTTAAACTTTTGCACTAAGCTTTTTTTTGTGTGTGGCAATTTGCAGATTTTGGGCCTTTGTTCAGAACAACAGATCCTGAGAAAATGAAAATAGAACTTTCAAAACTGACAGCAAAAGATGGAGGAGATGAACCAGAAATGTGCCTGTCTGGAATTCAGGTACACCACTGAACCATCGAAATCTTCAGTGTGACTTGAAAAATTTTATCATGTTACATGTAAAAATGTTTATTGTTTCATTTTACCTTGTGAAAATTACCTTTTCATGTTGTTTTTAAGTTGGCCCTTACGGGAGCATCTTCATCATCTGAAATCTATGTCTTCACGGATGCAACAGCTAAAGACATCGCCCTCAAGGACACCATTGATGCTCTCTTAATCAGCACCAAGTCAACGGTAAGCACTGGCCAAGACAGAGAAATGACAAATGTTTCAAAGTTTAAAGTGGTTGGAATGAAAACTTTGAACCATTATTTTTTTCATTAGATATCGTTCTTTATAACCAGCGCCACTGGGAGGCGTCGTCGCTCTCTCAGTGCTGCTAGCTTTGATGATTACAAAGATTTAGCTTTGGCATCTGGAGGTCAGGCCATCCGGGTTTCAAAGTCAGAGCTGCCTCAGGCCACAGACATTATCCGAGACACCTCAACTTCTGCTCTGGTAAGA
Organism: Oryzias sinensis; assembly: GCA_037389245.1. NCBI lineage: Eukaryota > Metazoa > Chordata > Actinopteri > Beloniformes > Adrianichthyidae > Oryzias > Oryzias sinensis. The sequence continues at coordinate 4,952,964 of CM074490.1, forward strand.
ATATTGCAATTTTGCACAAGTGCTAAACGAGCCTGACTTGTTAGAAAGAGTGAGGATAAGATACTCCTTTTATTGCTTTGCTTTATCTTCAGGTAACAGTTCTGCAGCGAGCAAGAAATGATGGAACTGAGGAGACCTTTTCTTTCATGTTAGATGAATCACTGAAAAATATCACTCTTTACATCACAGGAAGATCCATTTCTTTCACACTCACCAACCCTACTGGTAACTTGGAACCCTCTTTCTATACGTATTATTTGAAAAAGAATAATAATTGTTTCTACGGTATTTGTACCCTAAATTGTTACATCAATTAAATATTACAGCTGTGAGCCAGACCCACAATGAGGCCAATGGTAAACTTGCTACATTTCGGACTGTGGGAAACCTGTGGAGAATCCGTCTTAGTGACGACAGACAGACGGGAACTTGGCAGATTAGCATCAAATCCAATGGGCCGTACACACTTACTATCAGAGGTAAGATGGTTTATCTATCTATCTATACTTTTGGTTTGACTTTCACAGTAAGGCTCACTCATGAATAAATAATAGACTGCCTCTCTTTTTTTTACACTTGTTTTTAATAACTCTCTTTCTTGTTGGTCATTGAAGGGAATTTTAGCTTAGCTGGTTCTGGTAGCGAACCCTTAACAGCTATTGAATAGATGGAAGATCACCTCAGGAGTGTAACTGGCAAACAAAAGCAGTGTTGCCTTTGGTCAAAGCCCATTGTTCACCATCAACCTGTTTGAGTCTAAGACATTACCAGTTTCATAGTCTGGAACATGGTATTAGGGTCACCAGCGACCACTGTCAAATGCATTTCAGGGGGCCAAGCGAGTGACTTTAAATCACACCTGAGACTGCTGGCCAAGGATAAAAATTCAATACAATAGGTAATTGCAAAACTAAACTAAACAGACTAAGCTAGACTAGGCATCCCTGCTCTTAAACCATCCTTCTAAGGAAAAACTCCTAAAAAAATAAAATAAGGGATTCCTGGGAAAAAGAGGAAAAAACCTCAGGGGTTTCCACATAAAGGAGGGATCCTCTCCCAGGATGGACAGGCGATGGACCAGGACTGTTAAAGAACAATTAGAACAATTATCTAACTCAACAACTGCATGTCTAAATAGTGTAGCAGATGGGCTTCATCCAGATAGAACTGGTGGATGGCTGGGGGGCGCGAGACGAGCCAGGGGCGAGGTCCCTGACCAAGTACAGAAGCAGGAGTTTTTCAGGAGTTGAATATTAATTCTTACATAAACTAAGTAACGTCCTGAATGCGTAATAACAGTGTGATGGTTGACCCAAAGTGCAAAAGTTTAGGGACTGAAACATGAATGTAACTCTCTCATGACAAAACAAGGAAACAATGGAGAGATAAAAAGTTGATAAAAGGCAGATAAACAGTCAGACTCTTAAATATACAGAGAATTACAGAACATAATCATTGACCAAGAGACTTTTCCAGTCTGAATACACCCTCTGTAGAATATTCGTTGAGATAAGTCTTGCTGTTATGTCAGTTTTGTCATAAGCCATTAGAACTTTAGATATATTTTATCTCTGGTAACAGTGCCTGGTCACCAGGTCTAAAAGGGTTTTAGATTCATGTTTTAAATAAATGCTGTACTTGTGTTTCCAGGTCAGAGCACAGTTACCTTCATCTATGACTTTGTGGAAAGCTTCTCAGGACCTCATCTGGGGTATGCACCCCTCAGTGGGCGTCCACAAGCAGGTGCAGCTATCTTACTTACCGTACATCAGTTCACCGCTCATGTTAATTTATTTAATTTTGTCTGAAACACTTGTTGTAAATGATAATATGTGAAAGAATAAAACAAAGAAGGTTCTGATGTTTATTATGAGGAACATATTTAAAAAGACAAAAAATAGGGAAAGTTAAATCCCTTTTTTGTTTTACATACTTTCTTTAATAGTTCTCATATTTGTCTCATGGTCCTAAGATCAATTTTCCATCAGTGTCAGAGTAAATCTCCTGGTTTACTTTATTCCATATGTGTCTCTGTTTGAAAACGTCTCTTTGTCTTGTTACAAAAACAGGTCAACCGGCCTCGCTGATGCTCTTAGTGACTGGGAGAAACGGTCCATCCTCAGTGACCGTTAAAAACATTGACCTTGTTAAGGCGTCCAGTCCAGAGACCATTACCAGCTGTAAAATACAAAACATGGGCAATGGCGACATCCTGGCAACTGTTGATGCTGTTCCTAAGGAGAAGTTTGTGATTTCTGTCAAAGGAACAGACAAAGTTTCAAACAGCGACTTTCAAAGACAGTCCACCACTCGAATGTCCGTCTCCAGTGTTCACATCAAGGTCAACATCTCCTTTTTGCTCTTTTGTTTATAAAAAGTTATCAACTATGAATGCAATACCCCCCTCCCTAAAAAATAAAATAAAGAATCCACCAATGGAAACAACTAGGATAGCTTTTATGAAGCTTTAGTCTGTACTAAACCATGATAAAATGTTGACTATAAGGTTAAAATCAATCTATTCTCTACTTTCTGTTGCATCATTTCTTCAGGCTGTGGTGGACAAAAGTGTGGAGCCAGGAAAAACCGTAATCCTCCCCTTCAGTGTCGTAACACAGGGGGATGGTGGTTTGTATACCATAAATGCCAGAATTGACCGAGACTTTCCCATGAACTTCCCAAGCAGGTAAACTGAGGCTGGATGGACTGGTTCTGTTCTAAAAGACTTGTGACATTTTGGGATAAAGTCAAACTATTTTTCTGAGACAAGTGAACATTTTAGATCAGTCCAAGAGTTGATAAGAACTGTAAGAACTGGGATACCACCTAATAAAACGGAAGTGTTTAAACTCTTAAATGTACCTAAAAGAAAGTGTCTAAGATTTTGATTGTTGCCTAACATACTGTCTTGTAATTTATATATGATTTATAATCCCTGAATGAGCATCTCTGACTCTTCTACCCTCACAGCCTCACACTAACATCTGGACTGTACTCTAACGCTACACTGACTGTGACACCACCTGCCAACACGCAGTCAGGAACAGATGCCACTTTGACTATTGAGGCTAAATCCCCTGATGGTGCTGACTCCAATTTCATCATCCTGAGATTGTCTGTTGTCACCAAGGTAACTGAAAATATCCCTACATAGTTATACAACTGATTTATTAAAAGGTAAATAAAAAAAAAAAACCTGTCACTGACACAAGATCTAAAGATTATAGAAACCACTCCCCAGGTATGATAGGTCTGAATGGAGATGTTTTAGGGATTTATTATCTTAAATGTAATAATGTTTATATTAGAATTCATTTTTGTAATAGAGTTAAAAACTAGACCTCTTAAAAGAGTCAGGCTCAGGCTTTAAGAAGTTGGAGGTTCATTAAGAAGTCAGAGGGTGTAGGATTACAAAAACAGGTTACTAGTTGATGGAGGTTTATCATTATTATGGTCAAACGTACTGTAGAAGATCGGGGCCTGTCCACAGACACACACATCCACACACTTCAATATTACAAACATAGATTGGCTCAGAAAAAACCTTCACAGATAAACATGTCAACAAATACCCAATACAAATACAGATCACACTTACGCATACAAACACATATCAACCATATATCGTTCGATCATCCTCACTATTTTTGCAAATGTGAGCTGACACCTGTGCTCAGGTGAGTGGTTGTGTTTTACTGTGGTGCATGACAAAAGTAAAAAGATGCAGAGTTCCCGGTCACTGCCACACCAAGCTCCCCACCGAAGCAGCAGTGGCCTAGCCAGGAGACCCGTGGAGAGAGGACCAAAAGACCCAGGGAGCCAGGGGACAAGGCCACCGCCGCCTAGACTGACAATTATTTGTCATAAGGATGGTGGAAGCTGAACAGGAGTTAGAGAAGGCGGTTCAGCGACAGAGGAAGAAGAGAATGTGTCAGATGTCAGTGTTGGTTCATTGTCTTTTTTAATGTCTTGTAAGCCGTTTCTACAGTTTAAATCAGACCCTACCACCAGCCTGTTTATGTCTGTTACATGGCATTAATGAAGACAAGCTCCTTGCTCTTTGTAAAACAAGCTCCATCACTTTAATCCCCATAGAAAAACTGGAGTTTAAATAGATTGCAAAGCTGTTTTTTATATCCTCCCTAATACAAACAAATCCTCAATCTTGTCTTTTCTTTGTCCAGATTAAAGATTTTTTTCCCTCCACAGTGTGGAGACGTCACGGTTGTGGAACATCAGCATTATGACATTGAAAAGCATAACAACTGGTTATAAGTTGCTTTAAAAGTTGCTTTCTATTTACTGTATAGGCAAATCTATTAAAAATACTCTTTTTTTATTCAGATTACGGATTTTTTCCCACCACAGTGTGGAGACATCACGGTTGTGGCTGATGATTGCCCGCGGGATGCGTCGATGTGTGGGTCTTTCCGCTGGGAGCTCTCAGCTAACATCACTGATGACAATGGCACAGGAATCAAAAGCATTTCCCTGCGTCAGGGTAATGGAAACCTCTCACACACCATGCTGCCTGACCCCGTTGTCCAAGTAGTCTACAGCGCCTCCTGCTGCTCGCAGACTGTAGAGATTGTGGCTGTAGATAAAGTTGGAAATGCAGGCAGGTGCTACCATTCTATAGCTCGCTCAGGTAGCCCTCCTGCTCTACATCTGTCACTGCTGCTGTGGCTTTGCCTGCTGGTCTCAGTCTTCTCTGGAAAACCTTAACATGTTTGGTTTAACTGAGACAGTCTTTGAAAAGCTGCAGCTAAACTTCCAATAAGTTTTTATCAAAATAACATCAAGCAGTTGTCATCTTTTGTTCAGTTTGTTTTCTGTTATGTTTTTCTTTTCTGGACATATTGATAAATATGTGTTTCTAATTCAAAAGAAAGACTTTTCTCATGAAAAAGTCCTAAAATCATGGCAAAAAAAAAAAAAGCTTTAGCAAAAAATGCAGAAAACATACATTTCTACGGTGAGAATATTACAATAGGAGGCTTGTTATTTTAATCTGAACGTCTGCAATGACTACAATGATGAGTTCCATACTACACAATTTATTAAGAGACACAAAAATCTGTTCACACAATTGTGTAAATTTTTCAAACTCACTGGATTTTACTTTTGTTAATTTCTTTTTGTGAAAAACTAATAAATCCATACATTTTTTGTCTGTCTCTTGTCTTTCTTTAAAAGCTTTTGGAATTTTTTTGAGTTTATTTTAAGCTATTAGAAGACAAACGCCTTTTAGACAACGCTGGTGCTTGTCAGAAATCCTGTTTGCTCCCCATCCAAAATAAAGGGAGGATCGGTGTCTTCTCCTGACGGATAGATCCTCCTCTCACGGCAGCAGCGAGCGGGTCTAGAAACAACAATAATTTCAGTATTCTCTCTGTCACTCAATAAAATCTCAATCACATAGTCTTTGAAGTTTATTTTAAACTTAGTTTCATTCTGCTAATGTCAAAGCCGCACAGCAGGACGCACTCAGGGGTCATCTGGTTCCAAAGACCACTGTTGGGCTTCCCTGCAAAAGTCCTAACAGACCCAGGAGTGAAGGCTTCAGGTTTTCCTCTGCAGCTTCGGGTAGTTTAAAAGACTAGAGGCTGAGAGAATAAAAACCAGCTCCTGTGAGATCTGCTTCTTCATGAGAGAGATTCATGGCCAGTTTGCAAACAATTTTGTTTTCTTTGATTACGAATCCTACATTTACGAAAATAAAGTCATAAATTTAGGACTTTGAAACACATAAATTTACAAGAACAAAAGTTGTCGATTTATTTTGCTTGAAGATGAAAGATGTGGAGCATGTTTTGAGAAGCTTTGTCACCGCATAGAAAATAAAAACTAATAAAAATTCTGAACATTTTGGCAACTCAAAACCAAATTATTTTTAGCGTAGCCGGCTTTCTGGGGTTCGGTGTTGGTAATGTGGAGTTTCGTATGTAAAACAAGGAGCTCAGAGGCACGTTTGGCTGTAGAGGGTTTGCTAATCTATTCTCCTTTTCAGTCACATACCAGACGTCCGTGGTCACCTTACCTCATGAACCTGTCATGTGTACAAGGAACACAAAAGGGAAAGGAAAATAGTGTTACAGACGCCCTCTCCTCCAGATGAAACGCCTTGTTTCAACACACAACAACAAAGAGGAATGAAAAATTGTTATATTAGCATAAGAACGTTAAAAATACTGAAAACTGGGTCTCTTCAGACAAAAGCATCACACAGACTTACAGATCTTGTCTTTTGGTGGAGGAAGAAAGGATTGAAGTGGACATCTGCAGGGAGACCGATGTCTTCATCTACAGACAACAGAAATCCTGCAAGCCACCCATCAATAAATAAAACATTAGTAAATCGTAAATGAAACAAATGAGCTTCCAAACACTTGGAGCGTTATCAATAAACATTCAGCTCAGCTGCTCAACTCTGTTTAGTTTTGTCTGCTCTGCTGCTGCGTGGCGCTCACTATGACTTTAATCTCATAAATTTATGACCTTAAGTCTCAGAAATCTACAAGAAAAAAGTCATACATTTATGCGATTCAATTTTGAAATCTAGCTAAATTAAAGTAGTAAATTTCCGACTTTAAATCTCCTAAGATTACTTTTTTAATTTTGTTGGTGGCCCTAATACTCTGTAGTATTTCTTATTGGGCGGCAGTAATAAAAAAAATTGTGGTTAATATCTGCTCAAATATGATTTATTTCTTGTGGTTTCCTTCTGATGAGTCTCCATGTGTTCCTTTCTAACTGCAACAGATTTCTTTTTCTAGTAAACCACAAACCACATTTCCTGGTGGAGCAGAGTCTGTTTCCTGCTTGGACAGGTTAACTTGAAAGTCAGTGTCTTGTTAAGACTTCAGTGTTTCCCACTGCTTGTCATAATGAAGATGCCAAGATGAACTGATTGCAGATTAAAAGAGGATTTCCCCCATGGGGCATTGACATCCATCCATGCCTTTTTTTATAAGCACTTTATTCCTGCTCAGGGTCACCGGGATGCTGGAACCTACCCAACCACTGCTGGACGAAGGTGGGAAACACTCTGGGCAGTTTGTCAGACCATTGCACCAAATAGGGATTCAGGAAAGCATGTATACAGGTCCAAATACAAACAGGTTAAATGTTTAAAGTTTATTGATTTCTAGAAAACTGACAGAAACTTGAAAGAAAACAGAAAATCTTGTTAGAAGCAGATTCCTGACAGAAACATGAAACTGAGGGGTGCTGGTTGTCAAAGCTGATGTTCCATTTGAGGGAAAAATAGGGGTTCAATTGAGCTGGCAAATCCAAACAGGTTCAGTTCAATGTGTTTCCATGAGTTCACATTTGCAGAGATCAAAGGTGAATGAAGAAGACTGAGAAGATCAGGAAGCTTGAAAGATATGGCAATTACCACCAGAGAACATGATGACAGCGTTAGATCCCTGGTTCAAAGTTCATTTATCTTCTTAACCCATCCCATATTATTGTCATGTGTTTCCTGTGACGCAACATTCGCTAACTATGCCAGTGTCAACTGGCCTGCTGTTTTGAAATGGAGCACAAATGACACAAGCAGCTTCCAGTGAAACCTCTACTTAACAATCACTGTACTTAATGGCTTTAATGTGTCATGTGTGTTTCTTTTTTTTTTTTTTTTTTCTAACTTGTCCTGTCCAACAGCTGGGCAGGCAGATGAGAGCTGAGTGCCTGTGTTGGACAGATTTTACTTTAACAAGAGGGGTTATTAATCTTCAGACAAACCAAAGGTATGTCTTAATAAACCCCTTTTTGTAGTGAGAATAGCTTTATTAATTTTCAATCATGTTTGAAAATCTTTGGTGTTGGAGGAAAGAAGAGAGAGGCGATAGAGAGAGGAGGTTGGAGGGGAAGAAGAGAGGGCGATAGAGGGGGTAGGGGTGATAATAGGAGAAGGGGATAAGGCGATGAAGCAGCAGCATAAAGCTTAACAAGTTTACGGTTGTTAATCATTATGGTAGGTTCAAATGTGAGTACAAAAGGCGAGGAGCCTGTCCACACTCAAATGTTATAAACACACCTGCTAGCTGCAAAAAATGTCCACCTGTCGACATGTACACAAAACAGATAGTGTTCACGCGCATACTTATGCCTTAAAACCAACTGAGTGGTAATCTTTCATTCATTCAATCATGCAAACTGTTAGTGCAAGGTGAGCTAACACCTACCTGTGCTCAGGTGAGGGTGTTTATGTTCTTCTACAAAATGGATGGTGGAGCATTGAAAAGAAGGAGGAAGCGCCCAGCCATCCCACCCAAGACCCCACCGCTTGTAGCGGCGGCGAGGAATCCCCCAACGCCACGGGTTAGGCGAGAACAACCGCCCGCCCGAGCGACCAAGCCCGCCACCCAGGCCGGGGCCAGCAGGACGCGCCAGGCCCCCAGAGCCAGAGAGCAGGGAGGCACGGAGGGAAAGAGCGCGCCCCAGCCCAACCAGGAGAGCAGCCCCCCCCCGCGCCGGAAGAGCCCAACGCAGGGCCCCACCGGAGAAAGGGCAGCCCACAGCCCCAGACGAGCACCCCATCACCACCCAGGAGTTCGGGCATCCCCGCCCCAACCCCAGGTACGAGCCAGGACCCCCAAGGGAGACCCGCTCCGCACTCCAGGCAGCCATCCCACCCGGCCCGGTTGGTCCAGAGAGGAGCAAGGCAGGGGCCCGCCGCCCCCGCCCAGGAGAACCGAGGAAAAAGAGGGGGCCCCTAAGGGGTGTTGTAAATATAGCCCGACCAGGCTCGGCCACAGTTGGAAATTTGGCGGGGCACAGCGCTCAGGAGCAAGGACCAGAACCCACCCCCAGGGACACAAACACCCCGGCTCAGATGTAATGTGAACCCCCACACGCGGAGAAGAGTACGCCGGACCCAGGAAACGGCTCCCGGGACATAGCGCCGTTGCAAAGGGAGCCGATACCCCACCAGAGAAGAGGCAGGGGACAGATGGTCCTAGGTCCCACCTTCCTTGCAAAAATGTGTGTCTTGTTATTATGTGTGTTTAGAGGGTGTGTGTTGCATGTGTGTGTGTTTATGTTGGGATGTATATATTGAGGGGGGAGGGGTGTGTGTGTACACTAAGGGCGCAGTTAAAATTGGCGGGTAGGGCACTAAGGGGACATCTCCTGATTACTCACAGTGATGTCCCCTCACCCTCCCAACCAAGGGGCCCTAAATGTCTAAGGTGCGGTTAAAATTGGCGGTGCCAGAGGTGCTGGGGACATCTGCGCTTGCTGGCAGTGATGTCCAACCCCTACCAAAGGGCCCTACATGTCTAGGTGCAAATAAAACCGAAAGAGGAGACTGACCCACTCCCATACGACAACCATAGGAGGGGGGCCACTGCCTAGTAACCCCCCCCCCAAGGCTCATCGCAGGCTAAGCCCCCACCCCCTCACCCTATTATGAGGTTATGTGAGGAAGAGGGGGTAAGTTGGACAACTGGAGGTAGGGGCCTTCAATCCCCGGTGGGTCTAAAGCCGACTGTCCACCAAGCAAGGGGCCAGAGAGGCCCCTGACAGGGCCACGGACGCCGACATCAGGCCTTTCCACCACCCACACAGAGAGAGAGGGAGCCAGCGTCCCGAACAAGCCCAGGCCCCACCCCCAAGCGCCCGGCCCTAGAAGAGCTCTGGTCAGGCCTCGGCGGGACCCGAGGCAGCCAACCGGCGAGAAGCCGCCCGATGGCCTCAGCGGGAGACCCCGACCCGTCAACCCCTGCCCGTACCAATGAGTGCCCCACTCCCCAGAATGCCCCCAGGACATGGCAGACAAGACCCCCCACCCCACCCCAGACCCCGCAACGAAGCGGATGACACTTAGAAGCGACCGGGGAGCACAAATGACATGCAGCTTCCAGTGAAACCTCTACTTAACAATCACTGTACTTAATGGCTTTAATGTGCCATGTGTGTTTCTAAGTGTGTGTGCGTGCGTGCATGCTGTATGAGTAAATATACGTCTCTTTGGTATTGTTTACCTTTAAGCATGTCCTTTTTGGGGGTTACCAATGCAAATCAGCTTCCACTGATTTGCACAGTTTGTTTGCCCTTCCTGACACAACCCTATATTGTATCCATCTGGAAAACAACTGGTCCCCAGGCGGTTCACAGCCTGGATAAATTACAGGTTGGGGACCGAAACAGCGAGATCCAGACCTGGGCCCCATTGTGGCTATATAGTTAGTCAGTAGCGTTAAGGGTCTTGCCCAAGGACCCACACTGGACGAAGCTCATCGGGGCTCATGGGAAACTACGGTTTGTTTCCCATGAGCCAGTCCTACACGCATATAAAATGACTTAAATCCTAGCCTAGGATTGGTATAGCTATGATTTTCTTTATTCCTTGAAATAAATTGTCAGTTCGCCGGTGAATGCTGTCCCCAGAGTTCTAGCCACACTACAGCTCCCACTATGCCCAGCGCACATTTCCTGGATGCTGCACACCTGACTCATTCATTCAATCAACTACAGCATACTTAAGCACTGCACTGAGTGAAGCTCAGTGAAAAGTGTTGTTTCATTACCGAGCATTATATTTGGATCTAATCTTCTGACAGAATGCTTTGCCAAACATGGATCCAGCAGCAGGAGTTCCTAGCCCGATGAACCTGGCGGGATTTCCTCTTTGGAACCAGCAGTCTGCCCGTTCTTGTGACATAAACAAATAAACCAATTAAATTTTCTTTTACATTACTTTTTTTTAGTCCCATTCTATCCCATTCTATATAACTGGTGTCAATTAACCCTATTGTCCTAGAGTTACTAGCGTAGGTTTTCCCTTTTTCCTGGAATGAACCAGGAACCAGTTTGTTCCATAATGCACGTCCCTATCGAGGCGTTTTCAGTGAGAGGATAGGAGTTTTGGTTGTACAATACTGTTTATAGATTATAAAAGAGGTCAGACGTCATTGTATAGAACTAAATCCTTATCAGAAAATGGCTGAGACAAACCTTTTTCAGTGAAACAGTCATCTATCAACTCGCTTGTAGCAAGTGAACATTTTACTGCTCAGCTGCATGGCACTTTGAACTATAACCCCCTCAGTCATGTCGTATAGTTTTTTACTGCAAAGCTGGGAAGAAATGAGTCATTTCTGAAGCTGACTCCCTGTGTACTTTTTTACTACTGTATGTCCTCAGAGGATATACTAAGGTAGAGATTTTATAGAACACCACAATTGCCTATTTTTTTCTAAATGTTCCTCAAGCAGTGACAATTATGTAATGTTGGGAATATCCTGCCCCCTCTAACAAGATACACTTCTGGGTTTATCAAATTTAGACACCCGTGATTCAGTTCCCACCCTTTAAGTCAACAAGCAGCTGTATTTATTTGGCACGCGAGGTTTGGAGGGACATCACTTTTACTGAAGAGTCATTGAAGCAATCACCTCAAGGAATTCATAGGTAAGATGAATTAATATTATCATATTTCACCTACTGTCTAGAAATTTGGGGGAATCATTCTAAAACTTCACTACATCCTCTCTTTTTTCATCCTCCTCAATCTTTTTACTTCAAAAACAAGCCATCAAGGTTGTACATATTTTGATCATACAGACAATTTATTTTATCAATCCAAACTTTTAAAACATTATGACCTTGTTGATTTTTACACAGCAACAACTTCTATAAAGAGCCAATGGGAAATCATTGCCTTTCAATATCCACAATGAAGGAAGCTATAAACTGCGGGGATGTAGGAACTTCAGGATCAAATTGATAAGAACCACAAAGAAACGTTTCTGTGTGTCTCTGTGTGGCACTAAACTTTGGAACGGGTTCAGTAATGAGCTCAAACAATGTTCAAATATCTAAATATCCAATATAATGTATAAAGAAACTCTGATTTAACGATAAAGATAAAATTAGTTAAGGATCAACAGGTGTTTGAATAATTAAAATACATGTGTGAACTTGATAGGGGGGAAATAATCCAAGCTGTTTTAAGTTTTACATTGTGTAATGTGCAATAATGATTACTGAAATGTTTCAACTACAATCAATTAACCTTTTTTTTTTATTTGTTCAGCATTGTGTAGTACTGGTTTAATGTGATAATGTGTTCTAATAATAATCAATGATTATTTCATAATGGTTATCTAAAGTGTGAATCAGTAATGTTTACTGAAAATATGTAAGAATTCTTTCTGAGGATAATCAAAAAGCACTCGATTTTGTTACTTGATCTGCAATATTTGGATTTTATGAAATTGCATTCTGATTATAATCAATGAGTGTCACATATCTGTTACATTGTGTGTGATTCACATTACTGTTTACTGAAATCATGAATGAAAGTTTTCTGAAGATAATCAATTATGACTAGGGACTACATTTTACCGGTATTCTCATTAGAACCAGATTACAAAAACTATGTTTGTTGGACCGCTAGTGTTAGGTTGAGGGACTGTAAGCCAGTGGGAGAGCACGGAAACAGATGGATGATGGTAAGTGGGGGCGGGCCTGCTCCGTGCCGACGGTCTGGCCCACAATTCAGAGGTGAATTTCTTATGAACTACTACTGATTTACAGAAACTATGTTCCAGAAAAGTACACAATGTTTTTAAAATTTGGCTTAAAACAGCATAATCCTAATTAAAAGACCACTGGGATCAATAGATCAAAAGATGAGCAGAGTGGGATTATAAGAGCCTCAACCAAACTCAGTGGAACCATAACATGTGAAAAAACTACATTTTGTCTCTACAGAGGAAACATGTCTTCCTTGGTGGGTGTAGTCCTGCTGGTCTTGGCTGGGCTGACCCCCTCGCAGGCCTTTGTTCCCATTGGGGGAGGGACCTCCACCCATGTCAGTATTACAGGAAGTGCTCTGCTGCAGAAAGTGACAGAGACATGTCGGGCTGTCGCTGAGGAGGCTGGTCATGAATTCAACCCCACGGTGAGGTGAAAGGTCATGTTTAGAAGCAGCAACAGATGATGTGGGGGGGGGGTTGTAATATTTTTTTATGTGTTTGATTAATAATAAGTATAAAATGCTTTATAAATCATTATGTTCCAGCCAAACAATAAACAATATTTAGAGAAAGTTCTTCTACTTCAGAGGTTTGCAACCTTCAACACATGATGATTTTATGTCACTTTTACTATTATGATAAATATTAATGAAGTTTTTTTTCTGGCATGAGTAAAACATATAAATATAGAAAATATTGTCTTTTCAAAATAAAAGACAGTGTTACATAGGATTATCTCACTGTAGAGATCATGCAGTACAGTAGTTGGTATTGTGATGTCAGCAGTGGTTTTACTGTTTGTGATACATCTCAGTCAGAAATTCAGAAATCTAACTAACTTATAATGCGGTGTGCCTTAAATTCCTGTTGTGCTTATTGACCTAATTTTCTGTGGTACAAAAATCTATCAAAGCGTTTTTGATACCTACAGTCCTTCAACTGTTTGTGAACGGGTTGGATACAGTTTGAGTTACTTTATTTTACTAAACTACATACTTTTTACTTTAAAACAACTTTTAAAAATTATAAAGGTTTATTTTTTTATGACCAAAGAGTCACAAAGGAGAGTTAAAAGAGACGCTTGTGGCTCTGGAGCAGCAGGTTGCAGACCCCTGATCTGGTTCTTCATGTTGTTAAGTCATATTTGGTACCGCTAGTTAATCTTATTGATTTTCTAAAACAAGGGATCTGTGCCCATCTTTGCTTCCCGAAAACAGCTTTATTCGGAATATAGTTTGACGTTCAAGTCAACTGTCAAGTAACACTCCTACCCCCGACCCCCCACTCCCAGCACATCCTTAAGGGTTAAGCAGGGATGCTTTAAATTTTCGGTTTCGGATCCAAACATGTAGTCTATCAATAGCAAAACAAACTAACTCAGTAAAAAAAAAAGGAAAAAATTAACTTTGGTTAAATGCAGCAAATAAAACAAAAGCGCTTTAATTTCAAATAAGATGTTTTATTGTGAATGTTGTCCATCTTTATGGCAGCACATCATTACGCATTCATTATTCTCAGAGAAGGGAAGTCCGACAAGTGCTTTTGTGATAAAACCACTTTATTACTGTGTACGAGAACCATTACTCACACAAACGATCTCAAGTAAACTCAGACTGTTCCAAATATAAGCTTGGCAATGCAGGTTTTATTATAGCACTGCATGTTCAAAGTACCAAAGAATGTGCTGGAAATCTTAAAGGGAGCCCAATCTAGTAAAAGAAAGATAACTTAAATGTACTTAACCTTTGTGCTATCTTAGATGACCCCACCCTTCCATTGAGGTGTTCTCCCTACCATGACAAAGGTGGATAAAGGTGGAAAGATTTCATGTAATCCATGGACACCAGTGAAGTTCACAAATCATTGAAGATAAAAGGTTCTGAGCACTGTCTAGTGGGTCTAGATGACCCAACTCCCAACGTTAAAGTGCCTAGGATAGCACAACGGTTACAAGAAATGTACCGGTACTTTTCTTTAACTGTTTTTTTTTTAGTTTTACTCAAACCTAACAGGCTTTTACTTGAATGGAGCAGCTTTGAGCAATCTTTTAACATCCTGTTTTTTTCTTCCAGGGTTCCTCTCCAGAGGAGCTGGTCAAAGCTTGTCTGGGCCCAACAGCAAAGGGGGAGGTGTCTGGCGCTAAGTTCCACTCAGCTCTTCAAGAAATCTACACTCAGAACGGACTGGTGGATCGGAATTTTGTCAACAGGTTAGTCATCCAGACCCAACTAGATATGATTACATATGTTCACCTTTGTTTGTTTATTTTTTATTAGTTTATTTGACAATGTGAAAAAAACATGAAATTTGCTTGACACCAGATTATAGCTGAAGCTAGTTTCCACCTTTAGTCCTTAAACATGTGAAAATACAATACAATACAAGGCAAACACCCAAAACCCCGCCCATGTCCAGCTTTGGCCTTTGCTGTCTCTAAAAACAAGCAGCATGCTATTTACTTTATTCAAATTGCATGGACTGAGTACAATTATTTCTGGAGATATGTTTCTTTTAATTGTTTAGCAGTTCCTATCTCTACAACCTTTCAGACAACAGGAAGTACATTAATTGGCCTTTAACTACACAGACTTGTTTAATCCCCTGATTTTAACACTGGGGTAATCACTGCTGTTTTAAAGGCAATGGGAAATGTGCTCTCCTCGATTGATTGATTCTTTGTTATAGATATGATAGAACACTTCTTTATGTCGTTTCAGGAGTGCATTATCTCTTCCTGAAATATCTGTACATTTACAGTTTGTAAATGCCTGCAAGATGTTTTTTTTTAATTCATTAGTCTGTTTAAGATTTTGCAAATTTGGTCATTTAAAACAACTAAATCAGTGCCTGTTTCTGTAAAATTCCTAAAATCTTTGTTGTGAACTTCAAGGTCTTTAGGTGATTTTTAAAAAGTAATTCTTGAAATGTTTAGCAACCATTAGAGATTCAGCCTCGAGATTTTCATTCATAAAAATTTCAATTTTTTGGCCACCATGATTTTTATCATTTTATTGATGGTTTGCCAAAACCTTTTTACTATTTCCTTTCGCCTGTTCATTTAAATAAAAAGTAATAAAAATAAAGTTAGCTTTATTCCTTCATGAGAGTGATGTAACTTTATTTCTAA
This sequence comes from Oryzias sinensis, assembly GCA_037389245.1. Taxonomy (NCBI): domain Eukaryota; kingdom Metazoa; phylum Chordata; class Actinopteri; order Beloniformes; family Adrianichthyidae; genus Oryzias; species Oryzias sinensis. The sequence goes on from CM074490.1 coordinate 4,968,582, forward strand.
GTTCTTTAAACAAACAGGCTGTCTTCAGAAATGTTTTTAGTGCAGCATATCTTTGCTTCATGAATTCACTGTCTCATTAATCCAGGGTAAATAGGATAATTAGGTTTGAAATTGTGGCTTTTTTGATTATTTCTGTACAAGATCACTAAAAGGTTTCATAAAGTTGATAGTTGCATCTTGGCAGTTTTTATAGTTGTTTGATCACTTTGGATTTGTTGTATTTATTATAGAATAATTCCAAGTCTCTTTTTGAAATACTGGAGGTCACTGTATCTAAATGAATACGACTTGAATTTTTATGTCCTGTTTCTGATGAATTTCTGTTTTTAAAAGTGAGGTTGTACTCAGAAAGACCTGTAATATATGAATTTTTTGTAACTCATTATTCTTTATTATTAATATGAAATTGATAATTGTTTCTGAAGATTTGGTTATGCGATTTTCCATTTTCACCTTTGGAATTTTGTTGGTATTAGCTTCAGTTTTTTAATGCTACTTTTGTCCAGACAATTAATATTAAAATCTCCTGGCAATACAGTTTCCTTATAATTACACTTTTTAAGTATCTCTGAGAGATGAGTAAAGAAAACATCCTTTGCTGGAGGTGGTCTAATCACAATAACCAGAAATTCTATTTCCAATTAAAGTCTAACGGTTACACATTCCAACGAATCATTGAGATTTTTACTGATTGCACAATTCAATTTCCCTTTCACATATATGATTACATGTGTGTGTTACATTTGTGTTTGTTCCTAGCGCCCCACATCACTTCAATTCTGAAGCCTTCTCTGAAGGGCGTAGTCTGATCACGCAAGGAATGGTGGCAATCAAGGCCAACATCCGAGAGGAGAACTTTAAAGCTGCCAGAGAAACACTGGGGAGAATCCTTCACACTCTGCAGGTGAGAAGAGTGAAACGAAACAAGCAAGCTGAGCAAAAAGAAAGCTGTTGGGGACGGGAGAAGAAAGACTAATTTAAAGAAAGGATGCTGATCATGTTGAGTTTGGAACCTGTAAATCCTGAGTAGTTTAATTAAGAAACACAAGAACCTCTATACTTTACAGGACAATAGAAACATGTTCCAGATTTAGCTAACCACAATAAAAACTTAGTTCTAAACGGAATTGTTGTTTCACTAGCCTAGACCCACAACATATTGAAATTTGTAAATGTGTTCTGGAAAGGAAACATTGTAATTTTTCTCAAATTTACTACAAACCTGGAGCCAGGTAATCATTTATATGGAGCAACAAACGTATATGATACTGATTGTTTTGAAGTTGTTGACCTTCTTTATGCTTTAAAAAGATTTGCTTCAAGTGAACCAGATGCCACTTTTGAATTTGTTTTTGAGGAAAATCTGCTATTCTCTGCACACTTTCTGCCTAGAAACAGTACGAGCTGTCACAAACTCGTCATATTAAAATATATTTATAAACTCCATCAAATTGTAGGTTATTGGTCAACCCTCAGGACCAAAAGTCATCAGCTGACAAATTCTTTGCAAGTTGCAGCATTTTTCTCCAAATGACATCAGAACCATTCCAAAGGACCATTTAGGCGGCCAACTGGCTAATTAGCCAGTATTTTAAAATGCTCCAAAAGTTTCGTTGTTGTTGTTTTTAGAAACGCGACAAAGTCCAAACTTGTGCTTCCTCCCACGTGTAAAGATGCTGAATTAAATCCCTCCTGGCATTCACTGAGGACACGACCTTTCTCTGTGTTTTACTTTCCTCCTTCTGAACCTTTTCTGAAAAGCTATTTCTTATTTTTATAACTTCACGGGTTCTTTGTGTTTGTTCTTTTTTTATTTTCATTTTTGTTTTAGGAATTCATTGTACGCCGTATTGCTCACTACAGTGCACATGCAAAAAGTATGTGTTGACAGCAAGTCTTGCTACAGTTTCTGATTACTTGTCTCCTTAGGAATCTAGTTGGGGCCAATCATATGTCCTTATTTCAGCCTCTTCCAGGAAACAAAGTGATTGTTGGCAGGACTTTGAACCTTTTCACAATGCCTCCATCCATCCATTTACAGCCTTTGCTGTCATTCTTTGTCCTCTTTCCTGAGAAAGGCAATAACCATTTCCTCAATTTGTCAGAAAAACTTAGATGTTTTAATGATGCATTGAGACAGCAGATTCATGCAATGATGCAAAATCCATTTAAGGCGATTCGTTTAAAATGATTTTAATTATCAGAATTGATATGCTCTTTTGGGTTAAGAATATGCTTTGTCATTTGAACCGTTGGAAATGTGTGATGACCCAATGAACAGCTGACAGCATCAAAAATCTTCATTTGCAGGAACGACTTTTCTTTAGGATTGCATTTGTGTCAGCTGATATATAGGGTCCAGGTTTATACAATATTTTTTGTGTGTATTTCTCCATACAAAATTAGGATTTCTACAGCCATAGTAACTGGGTGGAGTTGGGCTACACAGAACCATACATCAATCTCATACATCCAAGTCTTCCCCTGGAAAACCTGGCAGGTGAGTGTGTGTAATATTAATATTCAGGACAAAAGGCAGTAGGGTAGACTATTTTAAAAAATGAAAAAGCAGGATGTTACTGTCATCGATGATAGATGAGAAAATCGACTTTTAACTTTCTAGCTTTTTGATCTGATCTATGCAGAATGTAAACTTTTTCTACGCATTAAACAAACTTTCTTTTAAGAGACTAAAAATGTTCTTTCTTTGGTCTTCACTTGTATGAAAAGATGTGAACACTGCCACTTGCAATGACTGTAGCAGTGGAACATGCCCCAATCCAGTCCTCCCCAACATCCTGAAGGAGAAGAAACTCACGTCGGGGTACATGGGAATCCACTCCTCTGCAAAGCCTAACGGTACCAGCTCACATGTGTGAAAACACAAATGATACACTCATTTGGCTGCAGAAAACATGATTGCATCATTAAGTTAGAAAACTGAAGGTCAAATGAGTGAAAACTGTAGAAATAGCCATGGCCTTTAAATGAAACATGTATCAAATGCAAAAAACCCAGTTTTGTTTATTCAACACCAGCTGTCACTGAAATGTTAACTCTTTGTGAAAACTCTCCTGAAGTTCACCTCCAATCAGGTTTTAAACTAGTGTAAAAGTGTTCCCGGTGGTCTTTTAATGATGAGTATCCCGATTTTAGGCTAAACAAAAAACAGTTGTTTTCTAGGACAAAGTTTGTTCAGTGTGGCATTGATTCACCAGAAATTCCCCTCTGAGTTGTGGGAGTTGTGGGACAGTTGGCGCGTTAATATCCCATCATCCTTTTGTTTACACTCTCTCCTTCTGGCTTACAGCCCCTCACAACCACAAGCTAACATTAGCGGTGCTACAAAAATGGTGAGCAATAGTGAAGCAGGTTTGAGCCAGATTCCAGCTCAGACAAGAAAAACAAAGGCGTAGACGGATCAATTTGTCTACGAGTGGATGAATCAGAATGGAGCAGAGCAGGGAGACTTTGGCTCATCTATTTCACTTGCTGCGTCCCAAAAGAGACCTTTTTTTAAATAAAAAAATCATTTGCTCCTAATTCGCCATGACTTAAATAAAGAAATACTCAGAAACGCACTTTTAATCTTTAATTCTTTCATTTACTCTATGTCCTACATCATGAAAAAATGTTACAAGAACATGTTAAAAACACCAAAAACACTATTGAAGTCTTTAAGAACGTCAAACCATAATATTTTTATTTTTGTGCGGTGGCAGGCAAATGCAGCCATGGAGGTCCAACGGATATGACCAGCAGTGTAATTCCACGGGGCGGCATCAGCAAAGACGAGCGTCGGTCAGACAACAGCAACCTCCATGATGCGGCTGTGAAAGCAGCCACAGCTGCCAGCAGTCAGCTGCTTGAAGACATCCGCCTGGCAGTTGGGGACAGTGACTTTTTGAGGTAAAAAAACAAAATATGAAAACTCAAAGCCCTATTCATAAGTGAGTCAAAAGTGTCCAGAAGCACCAATTGTACAGAGGAAATTTTGAATCCATTTTTATGTTCTTCACAGAATGATGGGGATTGCTCGTGCGTCTGTCTTGTGTTTTGTTATCGACACCACCGGCAGCATGTCCGACGACATCGATGAGGCCCGATCTGTTGTTTACAAAATCATTGACAGCAAAAAAGGAACACAAGACGAGCCTTCGGAGTACATCCTTGTGCCCTTCAATGACCCAAGTATGGAAGGCTCCACATTACTAACCTTTGAACTGAACCATCTGACTATCACAATTGGACCAAAGAGGAATGGCATACACTTGTGACCAGCAGTGTTGGTACTTCTCTGTCAGTGTAAGAAAAACTTGCAGAGGTGACTTCAATACCCTGAAACTGATATGAGTACAATTAACTCGAAGAAAAAAAAACCCCACTGAAATCAGTCAATAAGGAATAGACATTGGATTTAAATTATTAAATAAAGGCTTTTTTGAATAAAAAATAAGGTACCCCGACTGTATAGAACATCCTGTATATTATATCTCTCATGTTGTCACTGTACTCAGGTTTTGGACCTATGATCAGAACCACAGACCCAGAGAAGATGAAAGCTGAAATCTCTAAATTGACAGCAACAGGTGGTGGAGACATCCCAGAGATGTGCCTGTCAGGACTTCAGGTAGAACACTGAATGGCGATAGATATCATAGAGAGGATAAATGCAATTTTTCCAGGAAGAAAAACCTAATTTTTCATATAACCTTCATTTTTCCAGTTGGCCCTTACTGGCGCACCTTCATCCTCTCAAATCTATGTCTTCACTGATGCTACAGCCAAAGACATTGCTCTAAAGGACACCATTGTTGCCCTCATCAGAAGCACCAAGTCAACAGTAAATACTATCTTACTCCAGTTGTCCAATGTCCTTCAATAGTAAAGAGATGAGTAGTTTCTAATCTTATACTCCTCATTAGGTGTCATTCTTTATGACTGGAACCAGCAGTAGGCGCCGTCGTTCTCTTAGAGCTGCTAGCTTTGAAGATTACAAGGACTTAGCTTTGGCATCTGGAGGTCAGGCCATTCAGGTGTCAAAGGCGCAGCTTCCTCAGGCCACAGACATCATTCTTGACACCTCAACTTCTGCCTTGGTAAGAACACGGCGCCTTAAAAATATCACTGATTGTTAAAATCAGAGATTCATCCTCCATGTTACTCTTCTCCTTTTTTTGTACTTAGGTAACAGTTCTTCAGCGTGCAAGAACTGCAGGAACAGAGGAGACATTCCCTTTTACCCTGGATGAGTCACTGCAGAACGTCACTATTTACATCACAGGAACATCCGTTACTTTTACACTAACCAACCCTGCCGGTAACTCCAAGCTTGATCTATTTTAAAGCAGCACAATGGAATGAACACTGAACACTTTGCATATATGCAAACATTCCAGGTCTGAATCAGAATCAAGGTGTGGTCAGTGGGGAACTTGGGACCATACAAACTGTTGGAAATCTGTGGAGAATTCATCTTAATCCTGATAAGCAGGCGGGAAAGTGGATGATCAATATCAAATCCACTCAGGCTTTCACACTGAAAGTCACAGGTGAGGTTCTATTTATTTGTGAAATGAATATGCAAAGACATTCGTAGGCACCTTCGTGAATTTCTGTATCACAGAGCACAGCTTTGCAGTTTCAAATGTGAATACACTGTGCCTATAAAAAACATGTTTCTTCCATTGGCACACCATGGAAAATGAGAAAGGACGTGTCTTTTTCTTTAATTTTTGTTTTCGTGTGTTAAAAAGATACCTTGCTGTTTAAAAGTAATGAGTCTTTTTCATGTCCTCCTTCCTTTGTTTCTTTTTTTGTGCCACTCATTTTCAGTTCACTTTCACTTCCTTATTTTCCTTAATAGCTTTGCTGCACCAATACTCACCTTTGAATGGTTTTAATTTTAAAGAGAATTAAGTGAAAGTATGAACTGTTGTTGTGTCTACAAGACACAAAGCATCGCAAGGAACCAATAGCAGCCTTCTTAAAATGAACAAAAGCTAAAGCAGACAATGTACAAAAGTTTTAAAGCTTTTTCCCTAGACCACTTTAGAACACCACTGCTTGTTTAAAGCCAAAACCAAAAAGAGAATTTGAAGATTGAAGAAGAAGATTTTGATTTCTTGTGTGGTAATTTTGTTGTCCACACTATGCAGATGACAGGACTTTGTTATTTACAAAAGCCTGGTACTTTTGTTAAACCAAAGAAGAGCTCAGGCTCATGGATAAATATTTACGAGGCTGAACCATCAGCACTCCACCAACCTCCAGAGCTGCGCTTGTTTGCATTTCTGATTTGGTTTGAACACATTGAAATAAATATAACAAATATATTGAAATAGACTTCAAAATCTTAACAACAATGACATTGCTGAAAGAGATTTTGTTATATGATGAAATATAAAAAAAAAATTATAATATAAAAGTTCATGTGTTTCCAGGTCAGAGCACAGTCACCTTCATCTATGACTTTGTGGAAAGCTTCTCAGGACCTCATCCGGGGTATGCACCCCTCAGCGGGCGTCCACCAGCAGGTGCAGTTGCTACCATTCGACAGCTTTATGTTTTATGTCATCAGCCATTTTTAATTGATATTAATGTGTTGGCAATATGTCTAACAGTAGGCTCTCTCATTTATGTTAGGTTAGGGATGGGGGTGAAAAAGAAAACTTTTAAAAGTTTCCAATTCCATGCAGAAGTCTGAAACGGATGTTAATTCCGACTTAATCATATAAATCTTCAAACTGTTATCTAAATTTTGAGACAGGCTGAGAGTAAAATTTGATGTATTAAATAGTTAGAGCTCTGTTTTGTTTTCTCTTTGGAAAAACAGGACGACCTGCCACAATGATGCTGTCAGTAATTGGTAGAAGCGGTCCATCCTCAGTGACTGTGAAAGAAGTTGGCCTTGTATTGGTTTCTGGCCCCGAATCAACCACCAACAGCACAATTGAGGACATGGGCAGTGGAGAGATCCTGGTGACTGTTGATGCAGTCCCGGAGGGGGAGTTTGTCATTATTCTCAAAGGAACAGACAAAGTTTCAAACAGTGATTTCCAGAGACAGTCCACCACACAAATGTCTGTCTCCAACGTTCTAATCCAGGTTGGTCCATCTATCTCCTACGCAGATTTTCAGACAGAAACCCATAAGTACTGACCCCAAATAATCCATATGTAGTTACATGTAATACTCTTGTAAAATGCTTACATTTTACACTTTGATTTCTTCTCCATCCTCCTATGCAGGCTGTGGTGGACAGCAGTGTGGAGCCAGGAAAAGATTTCACGCTCCCCTTTAGTGTTACAACTCAAGGTGCTGGTGGTGTGTACACCATAAATGCCAAAAATGACAGAAACTTTCCAATGACCTTCCCAAACAGGTGAGATGTGCTCCCTTAGGGTTGAAACTCATTTATTCCATTTGTTCTATGGCCGAGTTCTATGATTTTATTTGGTGTGACTAGGTCTGACACACAAGAAATTTCTATTATCTCTGCTGATAGAAAAAAAGATATGACATAGTTTTTTGGTTTTTTTTTTTTTTTTTTTTTTTTTTGAAATGGTTTATTTCAAATTTTTAAATCTATTTACAGAACATTTAACGAGGATATATACTTTTATACCAAAACTTTAGGTCTTCTCCTCAGGTTTAACCTCCTAATAATGTTCTATGTAATGTTACATCTAACTTCACAAAATTAAATAACCAGTTCAAATAACAACAGATTAATGTGCAGGCTGTAAAAGCAACTTAAAACTATTGGTATATATAACTTTATATAACTATATCTAACTTTTGCCAGCAGGCAACTAGGCTGTCATTATGGAAATACAACCAATGTTGTTCTTTTGTCTATCATGGTCCATCAAATACTAATTTTTATGAAGCTACTAAAAGTCAATCATAGTGATAGCTTGGACTGCATAAGAGAACTGGACTTAGTGACCCCTCCCTCCTTACGGTCCAAACAGGAAGTACCCCCCCACTCCAAGAAACCAAAATGCCTTAGACTTTTATAGAGAGAAATAAACCGCTATTACTCATTGTATTTGTCAGAATAACCATACTTGCTCTGATACTTTTTAAAATATATTCTTGATAATCCTCTTTTCTTCATTAATATTTCTTTATTGCAAGTTATTCCAGTTATAGATTAACCAATCAGATGTCATTGAAAATTTGAAGCAATCGATTGATAAATTCTTCCGAGTCTGCTTTCAGTGGAATGGGGGTTGACGACCAACAAGCTCACTCTGAAATGGCGACAGTAGTCACCATAGAAACATTGATTCAGACCGACTCAGACCATTCACTGCTCACTAACCTTGTCTGACTCCAAATGGCTGCGTCTGTATCGCAGAAAAATGGCGACTGAATTGACCCTCTTTAGCTGGAGCCGGAAGGACGGTGTTTTAAATGGGTAGCATAACACTCGCTCAGTCCTGTTCTCTTGTACATTCAAAGAATGTTGCTAAAACATATATTATTATCACCCACAAGGAGCGAAAGGCAGTTCCTAAGAGATTGTGTCGTCTTACTTCCGGGTTAGAAAAGAGCTCAGGAAAATATCTCACATTTAATTCTAAAAATTTTAGTATTATGTGCCAAAGGTAATATATTATCATATAGATGGGAATTATTGACTATAAATATGGTATAAGCCCTTTAAGTTCAAAATATGTCACTTAATCTAAAGTAAACTATGACAGTCATAGACAGAACTTAATTTATCCCAGGTGGAAAAATCATAAAAATAAGCTGGAGAGGGGGTAATTCATCCCAAAATCAAAGTTCAGAAAGCCCATTCGGTTGAAAAGGTGCAAATTCAGTGAAAAGTAAAATACTTTCATTTCTTGTTTCAATAGCCTCACTCTAGCCACTGGACAATATACCAACGCTACGCTGACTGTTCAGCCACCTGCCGACACAGAGTCAGGCACTGACATAACTCTGACTATTGATGCCAAGTCTTCCAGTGGAGCTGACTCCAATTATGTGGTTCTAAGATTGTCTGTCGTCACAAAGGTAACCTTATCCTCAAAACAATTAGTCTTTAAAACCCTTTCTCAAATACATCGATTCCTATATATATTGATATAAAAAATCTTTTCGAACATCACCATAATGACTTTTAAAAGCATGTTTAAAAGTTGATTTCTAAATACGGTACCAGATCCTTAATATTGTTCTTTCTTTCCAGATTACAGACTTTTCCCCTCCACAATGTGAAAACATCATAGTTGCAGCTCATAACTGCCCAGATAATGTGTACATGTGTGGGCCTTTCCGCTGGGAGCTCTCAGCTAACATCACTGATGACAATGGCACAGGAATTGAAAGCATTTCCCTGCGTCAGGGTAATGGAAACTTCTCACACACCGTGCTGCCTGACCCCGTTGTCCAAGTAGTCTACAGCGCCTCCTGCTGCTCGCAGACTGTAGAGATTGTGGCTGTAGATAAAGTTGGAAATGTGGGCAGGTGCTACCATTCTATAGCTCGCTCAGGTAGCCCTCCTGCCCTACATCTGTCACTGCTGCTGTGGCTTTGCCTGCTGGTCTCAGTCTTCTCTGGAAAACCTTGACAAGAACTGGACTAACTGTTTTTTTCTGGTACAGATATTCTGTGGTATTGACAAAATAAAGTTTATTACAAATTTTAGAGGTGGAGTTATGTAAATGTGCTTCCTCCCACTCTGTTTCAAGCAATTACACTCTATTTGACAAACGTGTGTGAGTCATGTACGGTATATATAAGTGCATGTATTTCTATTTATGATTAAGAGTAATTAAACCGGCATCATTTACAAGTGTATGTGTAAATGTGGTTATGTATGTGTGTAAAACACATGTATGTATGGATGTGTGGATGTATAAATATATGTGAGTATTTATCTTCTTTAATCTTCTTTTGCTTTTTTTTTCATTTTCCAACCAATCATGACTAAATATCCCAAGTTTGATATACATATACATAAAATTAGGGATGGGTACCGAGCCCCAGAATTGAATGAGCCCCGGGGCAAAATTCTTCAAGACCGCAGTATCGTTAAGATCTGATCTCAACGGTTCTGCTATCGGTATTGGAGAAATCGCATTTTTTTGTGTCCCACAAGATATAAACGTTTTTTGACATATTTAACTTACCAAGTCAGTCAATATTCCGTTACTTAATGATGACATTATTATGGCCCGCAGCAGCAGTCACTGACTCCAAGGACCATATTGTTTTCGCAGTTGGAATGACGACTTCGCCGCCTTTCAGCAAGAATTTGACCCCCGCCGCATGCTCGAAAAGTCACCAAAATGTGCACACACCTGGGATAAATGGCGAATGAATTTTCCACAAAGTCAACGTCACCCCCCCGAAAACGATGACATCAAGGTCCAGCGATCCCGTCAAAAAAATGAATGGGCCAAAAATCGCGTATGGGGCCGAACAAAATGTACTTCAAAATACAGTTGCGAAACCCAAACACACGTGTCGGGGATATCCCACACAGTTAGAAATCATTACGGGACGGCCACACGACCCACGGCCTGGCGGCCATTTTGTGGCGAACTCTGAGAATCAGCGATTTTTGTGTTTTCCCACGATATGGGAAAACGACACTTTTGTTTGAGCGATTTTCACGCAGTTGCACACACTTGCTGCAGCTCCAGTCTACAAACAGCACAGAATTGTCGTTGACCTTTGACCTTGGGAAAAGGCCGCCATCCTGCATTTTTAAAAAAAAGCACCTTTAGCGCCACAAACAAACGAAAACTCGTCCTAGGGATTTTTTGCCATTGTCTCGTAACTTCTTAGGCATCCAAAGCAAGGTGATGCGGACAAAATGTTTGGCGGCCATTTTGTGCCAAAATCTGCCATTTTGAGATTTTCGCGTTTTTACACAATATGGAAAAAGGAACTTTTTGCGAGGGATTTTCATTAAATTTGACTTGCGTGTCCCTAGCCTCAGTCTACAATAACCTCTGGAGTTTCGTTGACCTTTGACCTCGGGAAAAGACAGCCATCTTGAATTTTCTATAAAAAACACCTTTACCACCGGATTCAAACGTGAACTTGTCGTTGGAATTTTCATCGATCGTCTCGAAACATTTTAGGCATCAATGGCAAACTACTCTGGAAAAAATGTTGGAATTAGAAGTTGTAGATTTTGAACGGCGTGTTCTTGGCAAGCTAGCAAAGTGGCGCACTGTTGTAACTCCCATGCATTTCAATACAATACAGTGAAAATTGAATGCATGCATTCATGCCTGAAACAGAATACATTGAAAAAGACTGGAATGGACATATAAGGAATGTGGGCGTGGTTAGCATAAAACCACTTTTGCTAAGGACAACAAAAAGTTTACTTTTACCGATTTGTCCGAAAATGACGTCAATCTGTTCGTCCTCCCGAGGGGACCAAAACATAAAATGGTTGCTATGCAGATAAAATCAACAGAAAAGCCACCATTTTGGAAATACTGTTTTTTATCAACTTATGACATATAGCTCTCACCAATGGAGGAATGTGTTTTTCTGAGTCAGTTGATGATGCTGATCGCTATGCTAGCACTTTTAGCTATGTTAGCATAACTAGCATAGTTAGCATAATTAGCATTTTAGGTAATGTGTTTTTCTGAGTCAGTTGATGATGCTGATCACAATGCTAGCACTTTTAGCCACATTAGCATAGCTAGCATAGGTAGCATAATTAGCATTTTTAATAATGTGTTTTTCTGAGTCAGTTGATGATGCTGATCGCTATGCTAGCACTTTTAGCCACATTAGCATAGTTAGCATAGTTAGCATAATTAGCATTTTAGATAATGTGTTTTTCTGAGTCAGTTGATGATGCTGATCGCTATGCTAGCACTTTTGGCCACATTAGCATAGTTAGCATAATTAGCATTTTAGGTAATGTGTTTTTCTGAGTCAGTTGATGATGCTGATCGCTATGCTAGCACTTTTAGCTATGTTAGCATAACTAGCATAGTTAGCATAATTAGTATGTTAGGTAATGTGTTTTTTGGAGTCAGTTAATGATGCTGATCGCTATGCTAGCACTTTTAGCCACATTAGCGTAGCTACCATAGTTAGCATAATTAGCATTTTTAAAAATGTGTTTTCCTGAGTCAGTTGATGATGCTGATTGCTATGCTAGCACTTTTAGCCAAATCAGCATAGCTAGCATTGTTAGCATAATTAGCAAATGCCGTTTTGACTAGCCTTTATCAAAAGTGGGCAGTGAGGGAGGCGGTGTTGCATAGAGTTGAGCGTGGAAGGCGGGTTGCGTCTGTGGGCCATACAACGCCGCTTGCGGCTTTAATAATTTTGCTATTGTTGCTGAAGAGGAGAGGTCTGTCTGGCTATTTGTGTGCACGGGGGGCGGGGCTGCTGTCCAGACAGTATCGGCGCATGCACACATGAAAAATGAAAAATTGATGGCTTTCTGCATTCTACCTGCATTCTCCACCGTGTTGCCTTATGCAAATGTGTTTAACAGTTTATTTCCAACCCTTGTGCTATCCTAGGCACTTTGACACTAGGAGTTGGGTCATCTAAACCAGCGGTCCCCAACCCCTGGTCCGCGGACCAGAACCGGTCCGTGGGTCATTTGGTACCGGGCCGCAGAGAAAGAATAATAACTTACATTAGTTCCGTTTTTTTTAGTTTGGAATCGGAAAGATGTTTTATTTTGAAAAATTGCCCGTTTCTCTGTTACATCTGTCTATGTTACTCTTGACGTAGGCCAAGGCGCTCTTCTCGGTCATGTGATAGTTTACTGCTAAAATAAAGCCCCGGAGCTAGCAAAATGAACAAAAAACAAACGTCTTTGGAAAGTGTCTTTGCCAACGGGAAAAGGCCCAGCCAGGAGACCGAAGAGGAGCCTTCCACTCCCAAAAAAGAAAGCTACATTTAATAGACAGAACTCTTTTTTGCACCATGGGTGGAGCATGTCTGGGATAAGCTAAAGCAGAGACTGGATGATTGAACCCCACTCCCAAGTGACCTGGTAGAACTGCATGTAGCTAGACCAGTGTGCACCCCAAAGCAAGGCCAGGGGGGGCGCATAAGACCCCGGGGAACAGGCTTTGCTTTTTGCCGTGAAAAATGTAATTGTACATCCCCGACAGCAGGTGACACAGTTGCGTGCTTATAGCCAAAGTCTGCGTGAGAGTTTAAAACATTTCAAATGTGTCAGCAAACCCCGCGAAGGACACAATGGAAAAATTTGTCACAATAAAAAAGGGAAAGGCGGAATGAGACTGAGGTAACCAGACAAATAAAATGTTCCTAAAAGCTAAGACAAGGAAGTATGATAAGTCTTATCTAGCGCTGAGATTCGCGGTGACGACAGTGGGAGATAAGGAAAGACCCGTGTGTGCTGTGTCTGAAAATAATGAAAATTAAGACATCACCTACAGACATTACACCCTCAACATGTCGACAAGCCGCTTGATTTTTTTCAGCGTACATGTGCGGAGTATGGCCAACAATCATCACACTTTGAGAATGCTTCAACATTAAACCAGCGAGCACTTTTAGCCTCATTTAAAGTGGCGTACCATATTGCGCGGAACAAAAAAACCTGCCTGCAGTATCAACGGTAGTCATGCTTGACAACATGACTGCTGCAAAATTAAAAACCTTCCCACTGTCCAATCACACGATCGTAAGACGCATGGATGACATTGCAAATGATCTCCAGGAACAGCTGATAGATGAACTCAAAGACGAAAAAACGGTTTGACTTACAATTTGGTGAAGCAACTCACAGCAACAAAGACTGTTTATTCATTGCTCATGTGCCTTTTGGCATGACAACCTGTGTGAGGATTTGCTCTTCTGTAAATATGTCAAAAAGTGAGCCACAGCTGAGAAGCTGTTTAAAATGATAGACTGCTTCCTAACTGAGAATGGGCTGAAGTGGGAGAACTGCATTGGGGTTTGCAGTGATGGTGCACAGACTATCGCAGGGACAAGAAAAGGACTGCAAGCACTCATCAAGAAAGCTTCTCCTAATGCTGAGTGGACATAACTGTATCATACACAGAGAAGCACTGGCATCAATGCTGATATCATAGGTGTAGTCAATTTTATAAAGACCAGACTACTAAAATCCAGAATCTTCTCTGCTATATGTGAGGAGATGGGAGCTGAACACCAGGCTGTCCTCTTTCACAGTGAAGCAAGGTGGCTGATACGAGGAAAAGTCTTACACCGTGTTTTTGAGCTCAGAGAGGAGATACGAATGTTTTTGGAGCAGGAAGATAAGTGTGAAGATGCAGCAAAATTTAGTGATGAGAACTTCCTAGCAAAACTGGCCTACCTGAGTAACATGTTTAGAAAGTGTGAATGAAATTGCTTTATTATTATCATTGTTTAAATGTATTTAAATGTTTTTAGACAGCTTTGTGTGTGTGTTCATCTGCGTCCATCCCCAGCAAGGATCTTGGGTTTTACGACACACTGTCCTTAGCAGATAAGGAATACTGTTTGAGCTTAGAATCCTCCCACTTGAATTCTTAATAAAAGGAGCACGGGGAGAAGCAGTTCTTTGAGAAGAGCAGCCTGGTGGTTGTCGTATGTCACACTGGCTTCTTCTCCCTCGTGCATGAGAAACTTGATTCTTGTTGTGGTCTGTTGTTTCTAATTGTGTTTTTCTTTAATGTCTAGATGCATATATCTGACAGAAAGCTAAATGAACTAAATTTACAGTTACAAGGGAAAAATAAACACCTCCCTCGGGTCACAGACAAGATCAGCTCTTTCACTCGAAAGCTTTCTATGTGGGGCAAGCAACTTGATGAAGGAAAAAGTGAAGAATCTGCATGACTTTGTTGACACCACTGACTATGAGGCCACCTCAGTGAATCCAGTTATCAAGCAGCACATTACATCATTGATGGGATTCTTCAAAAATCACTTTCCTGAAAACCTGACTGGCTGAGAGATCCTTTCAATGCACCAGCTCCAGCTGCTTTCACCTCTGCAGAGGAGGAACAGTGCATTGACATGATGTCTTACTCCACTTTGAGACTGAGCTTCACATCACAGACACTAAGTGAATTCTGGCTGAGTGTAGAGAGGCAGTATCCACTCTTAGATACTCTGTCAGAACTAAAACATGCGGCGAGGCCTCATTCAGTTATACGGACCTCGCCTGTGGAACAGCCTCCCAGAGAGCCTCAGGGCCGCAGCGACTGTTTTTTAAGGAAGGAAGGCTTAAGACCTGCCTTTTTAATTTAGCTTTTAGTTGAATTTTAGGAATTTATTTGATATTTTGATTATTTATTTCTCTTTATACTAGTTTTATATGTATATACATTTATTTATTTATTTGTATTTATTTTTAATTTTTTAGTCACACTTACCATTTTATAAATCTATTCAGGCTTATGTAATTATTTGTTTCTTGTTCATGTTTTAAATATATTTTAATTTTATTCTTTTTACATTTTATTTGTAACTCCAGTGTTTTCCTCTGAGGGATCCTCCACATCGGTGACTGACCCTTCTCAGTGAACGGGGTCGCTGCACTTTTGATCGCATCTGGGGGGCCTGTGGTAGTGTACTCCGTAAACTTGGGTGGGGGGGTCACTGATGTGGACATGTCCCCCAAAAAATCGTTTCCCCACTTCAGGACAAAGCCAGGTCTCTACATTCCATCATTTTATCACAATTTTTTATCATGGTGTGTATGTTTGTCTGTGTGTGTGTGTGTGTGTGTGGGGGGGGGGTTGTCAGCATTGTTTGTCTTGTCATTTTGTTTTTAAATTTGATTATATTTTATGCACAGCACTTTGAGTGAAATGTGTTGGAAAAGTGCTTTATAAAGAAAGGTTGATTTGATTTATGTGCATTCTTCTTGTCTTCGAGAGATGGGCTTCTCTGCTATTGCTGACCAAGTACAGGTCCCAGCTGAACATTGAACGTGTCATACTTCACACCTCGCTTTGAAAAGCTGTGCTCCGCAAAAAGTGCCCATAGCCATTAAACATTACTATATTAATGTGCGCAAAACATTTTGTTTTTCCTTGGGGGGCCTCGCAAAAAATAATTGAGAAGCACTGAGCTACACTAACGAGGCTCGTAAAGAGCATGGGACGTAGCTGTCAAGGTTATTTGGGCCATTTTTTATTATTCTCTTACGTTTTGAGTTAATAAATATCAAAACAATGAAAACGTTTCTTTAAAATTCATTATTAGTAATATCAAAGAAATTTTTTTTAGTACAGTGGTCCCTCGTTTACTGCGGGAGTTCCTCATATAGGTGAAATCTGCAAAGAAGGATTACAGATGTTTTAGGCTGTAAAACCTCTAAGGACATACACTTTTCACAATTTTTTCTCTTGTTTAAACCTTCACAAAAGTATAAGTCCACCAATATAGACTTTAAACAAAGATCTGATCCTAATTAAAGATCTATGGAAATTTTGCAAACTGAAATGAAGACACGGCACGGAGGAGACTGATCGACAATGTCATTAGCTAATCAAAGTGCAGAACGCAGTGTGCTGTGAAAAAAAAACATGCAAAACTGCACTGAAAAAAATCAGCAGAAGACCAGGACCGCAAAAGGTGAACCCCAATATTGTGAAAGAACACTATTTCAATAAAAATTATAGCAAAAAGCAAAGGCGCTATTTTCAGTAATGTAATTCAATCCCATTATTGTTTGCTTATGTGTTATGGCCTCAAACTTCCTTTTGGAAAAAAATAGACCACTCAATAACTTTGGTTTTTTATGTATGTTTTGTAAATATTATCATGGATGTCTACATGATAGATTTACTAGAAAAATTACGGATTAGATAACTTGATGCTGTGACGCCTGAGGAGAACAGCCAGCAAAGAAACACGACTCGATGCTTTTTCACATCATTCTTTTGTTTCAGCTTAATTTCTACTGGTTTAGTAAACATCCTTTTGAAATAGTTTTTATAGACATGAGCCTTTGTTACTGTACTGGTGGTTATTTTCTTATGACGTGACTGGGAAAATAAAAGGATGGAAGCAAAACTGAGCAAAGTCAATAATGATTGGGAATTCCTCTCATCAAATCTCTTCAGCATATATTTAATTTTTCACACAAATTCAAGTTCATTTTATTTTACAATCATTTCCTAAAACATCTGCAAGACTGCACAAACTTTGTAGTTTTTATGTACATTCAAATAAGCAAGGCATTTGCTTCGCATTAGAACATTTCTTCAGTGAAACAATCCTTTATCCCTTCAAAATAAAGTGTGATGCTTACATGTTGTGCATCTTGGGACAACAACCTATGTTCAATTGCCACTTAAAAAAAATTATTCATCAGTTTTTCTTTTTTTACATTAAAACAAAAGTTATTGGCTTTGAGTAATGTACTGTTTTTTTTAAATCAAATTATAAGTAAAAAAATGATATAGGGTACATACATTTTTTTGTAAAAGCTGCTTAGCTGTGGTGAACCCTGAGCGCATTTGCCGAAAGGTGAAGAACAAACTAAAGGTCAATACTTTTAAAAACAGTCTTATTTAACTTAGTAGATGGAACTGCATACTTTCATGAAGTCATGATTAAGGGGGAAAAATCTATTTAATAATCCACATTATTTGTTTTGCTACTGCATTCCATGCCTACTGCAGCTCTATCTTCATTTGTGGCACTAAAACTAAAAACAAACCTAAAAAAGGCGTAGCAATTCCTGTCACAAGTGCAAATGCCGTCCAAATCAGTCAGGTATGAATTTATAGTTCAGATAGTGTGACCATGTTTAAGTACACTGACTAAATGTAAATTTTTGGTAATTTCAAGGACTAAAGAAAACACATTTTAAAAACACAATTAAAATTGTTTAAGAAAACAAGTCCACACTTTAAAACATTTATTATTCTCTTGCAATAGCAAAGTATTTATTCGGCAAAACCTACTCAATTAAATCTACCATGTAAACAATAAAACTGTTATGAACATGAATCCTCTACTTTTAGATTAAAACGTCTTCCTGTTGGTGAAGTTATGGCTTGAACTGTCACTTCAAACAGTTAAAAAATTGTAAAAATAAAAGATAATTCAGGTAAAATCAAATCAACGAAAGATAAATAACTTTGCCCCATTCGTCTGACAAGTTTTAAATCTTATGCTCAATTTTACAAAAGCAACCACATCACCCCTTAATGGCATTTGTAACATTTCATGATTACCAACATTTGAAACAACTCATTTCATAATTGTTCATTTAAGTTGCATCACACTTAAGAACATGTTTATTTACACATCAAATAACATACATTCTAGCTATTGACATACAATGTTTAAAAATATAATTTCCTTTTACCTTTCCCATGTCGGTTAAGGAACACACAATGCAACCCAAATAAAAGTTAAAGCAAACATCTTCTTACTGCCAACACATAATTCATCTATTACTTTGATTCCTAAAGACTATTAACCATGTCGAATTTTATGTAGTGGAAGTGCACAACTTGTTGAGCATTTTAGTAAATCCCTCCAATATTTTACATTTACCACAGAAAAATTCCATCTGTAATAACGTGCTCAAGAATATCAGAAACCCCTATTTTTTTAAGCAATTTTTTACTTTTAAACTCATATTCTTAGACATCAAACCATTATTACATAAAACTGTCAAACATCTTGTAATAAAACATTTCAAAAAGAGCTATTGGAAGGCCGACTACCCCCCGCCCCTCCCTCCTCAAAAAAGTCTACATTGTCTTGGCTTTTTTACTTAAAAAATGACACTACAAATATTTTGTAGATGTTATGCCACAAATACAAAGGAAAAAGATGACATTTTAAATGCATTTTTTATGGACATTTCTAACATGTTTCCTTACGTGACCAATCTGTGTGAAATTCTTGGGGCAGTATGGACAGGAACATGGTCTCTCTCCTGTGTGAATATATTTGTGTCTTTTGAGGTTATTGTAGTCTAAAAATCCTTTATCACAGTATGGACACCAGTGTCTCTTCTCACCGTTATGCCAGCGCAGGTGCACATTCAGTTTCACCTGAGATGTGAACTGTCTTTCACAAAGGTTACAATGAAAGGGCGTTTCTCCTGTGTGACTTCGAATGTGAATTTCTACATCTCGTTTAGTAAAGAACGTTTTATTACATGTCTGGCATATAAAGCGCTTTATCTTGTCGTGGACCATTTCAAGATGTTTGGAGAGCCCAAATTTGTAGACAAACCCCTTTCCACATAGATGGCAGACATGGATCCTACCATTGCGGTGTACACGACCGTGCCGTTTCAAACCTGCAGAGTCTAGGAAACTTTTACCACAAAGTGAGCATGAGAAAGGTTTATTTAATTCATGGAGGCTGACGTGAGTCTCTAAAGCAGCACTGCTGCTAAAGACACGACCACAAACCCCACACTGATTCCTCAGCAAAAATTTACCAAATACAGCCAAGGGCTGTAATGGCGATACAATAGGTGCTTTATTGAATGGTTCAAATGGAGGTTTGTCTTTCACCTTTGCAGGGGGTTTCGTCGTCTCTCTTGAAGGCATTTCATTGGGTGGCAAGGTGGGAGGATACCACACTTTCCCAATGCATTTCTTTACAACTGTAGAACCTTGTTGGTCCTTTTTCACCAGTCTTTTTGGACTAGTCATACTGTTTGTAACTTTTGCTTGTTTATCATTTAAAACTTTAGATTTGGTTTTGTATTTTTTGATAGTCCTCTCTGAACTACTACATTTTTCTGTAGTCTGTTTATCACTGTCACTGCCTTCATTACGACCATCATAAGTGGAAAAACTTTCATCCATATTAAACCTTTTATCACAACTTGGAGATTCTGATTTTTTGCTTTTTGGATTGACTTGTTCTCCAGCAGACTTTTTGGGACTCTGTCTGGATTTTATATTTTGAATGCTTGACACTTTTTTCACAAATTTAGGATTAGTTTGATTTCTCATTTGGACAGGACTCTTAGAAACAGATTTCCCAAATTCTGAATTTCTATTGTCTTTACTTAATACAGAGTGTCTAGTACTCATAGAAACTGATTCCAGATGTTTGTGATTTGATTTTGCTTTAGTGGATTCAACCTTTCTCCAACCAACAGACTTACAATTTACATTGTTTGAAATTGCACCATTTTCATCTAAATTAGACCTGAAATCCCCACTGTCACTTGTTGACCCATATCTATGATGCCATAAATCTGATTCATATTGACCATTTTCAATAGCATCACCAATCAATACAGATCTGGAGTGAACAGAAAATTGGCAATTGGCTGTTTTCTCTGGGGAAGCAATGCTATCTAATGCATCTGGTTTAGAAGAGCAATCAAGTCCTGAACTAGTGTTTCCATCACAAACACGGCCATTCTCCAACCTGGGTTTCTTGGAGTTTTTGGTGGTAGTCTTTGTGTCAGATGATGGATGTTTTGTAGCACTTTTTGATTCCATGTGAGCTTTCAGATGACTTTGAAGGCGAGAAAATATGGAGGATTTTTGCTGGGATTTCTCCATGCCACTTCTGCATTTTATGGCACCATCAGCATTCCTTGTGCATGACTGTAAAAAATACAGAACAAATTCCTTAATATTAACTTCTTAAAAATGCATACATAGTGCTAAGACGGATAAAAGATGTTTACCTCTTGAAGGTCTGTCATTGGCGATATTGACAGTTGATCAACTGCCTTCTTGGATGGAATGGAAGTTGACTGTGGGTGACTAGCTGATCTTTTTGATGGTTGTTTTTTCATAGCAGGTTTATGTGAAGAGTCTATCTTGTTGCAGGAAACGGATAATTTTACTGAGCCTTTTATTGACTCTGAGAAAGGTTTGCCCTGCTCCACATTCAAGATGGGTGCTTCTCCTCTTGTGGTGGATGATTTAAATGACACTTTTGACTTGTTTAATTTGTGGGCTTTTTGAGAGGCAGTTGAAGTGGAAATGTCAGAATTGTTCTGCACGATGCTTTGCCCTACCTTGTCCTTCCTGCTTATGAATCTGTCTGATGATAATTTTGAGACTAAAAATGTCTCTTTAGGTGAAACAAAAAACGGCAGTCTAGTTAATCGAATCTCTGGTGATAGATTTTGCTTAGTGGGAGCAGACAATGTTGAAGACACAGATCCTGGTAGTACAGCTGACTTATCCGAACTTGAACATACTTCTGTAGAAATGTTAGCTACTTTGGAAGGAGAAACAGTCTGTTTGGAAGACTCACTGCTGTGAATTGCATCCACTTTTTTAACCAATGGCAGATCATCTATACAGGACAATTTTACCTCCTGTGATGTGGTCCTAAACTGCATTGATGAAGCCACATCCACATTAGTTGGTTTTCTGTATCCTGCTTTTCTGTAAAAACCGCTGAATGTGTCTCCTCAGATAACTTTGGTTCATCAACAAATTCCTGTTTCTCGACTTGTTGTGGCTTCTCCGGTGAATTAGGGATCTCCAGTGACTCAGACTGAACCATTGAATCTGGAATCTCCGATGAATCGGGCATATCTGATGTCTCAGGTTGAACAACCGCTCTGGCATCTCCAATGACTCGGGCATATGTGATGTCTCAGGTTGAACAACCGACTCTGGCATCTCCAATGACTCGGGCATATGTGATGTCTCAGGTTGAACAACCGACTCTGGCATCTCCAATGACTCGGGCATATGTGATGTCTCAGATTGAACAACTGATTCTGGCATCTCAAATGATTCCGGTTGAACTGGCTCTGGCATCTCAAACGATTCAGATTGAACTGACTCTGGCATCTCAAATGGTTCAGATTGAACTGACTCTGGCATCTCAAATGGTTCAGATTGAACTGACTCTAGCATCTCAAATGATTCCGATTGAACAACTAGTTTAGGGCTCTCCAACGACTGCGGTTTGTCTGGTGCTGCTTGGCTTTCAACAGCAAGCTTTTTAAGTTGTGGAGAAATTGCCAAGGGGTGATGGGTTGAAACATTTTTTGTCAGCGAATTCACATCTGGAAAGACTTGTTTGTGACAAACGTTGACTGTTTTCTTGGGAGCTTTGGAGGTGGAAGGGGGTAAAAGAGGTAAATCCATAAGAGTGGAATTTTCAGGCAAGTCACTCTTTTGGTGATCTGTCATAGTAAAGGAAGAAAGTTTTAGAGGACATACTCCAGTTGTCGTTTCAGAGGCCAATCCACGGTCATGCCTTGGCACAAGTATGATTCTCGTTTTTCTGCTATCTTGCAATATTTTTATGGGTTGTGTAGGAGCTTGTGACATTGCATTGGTTTGAATTGGTGCCTTCTCTGGCAATACTGTCACCGGAGAAACGCCATCATGAGCAAATGTTTGATTTCTTCTTGGTACAATAATTATCTTGGGGATTATAGACTCTCTGGAGGTTGTTGCACTTTTATTGATAGAAGCATCAAGCATCAGACTTTTGAAAGGCTGCAGCAATATTTTTGGTGCCATCTGCCCAACAGCATTTGTAGTATGCTTGATGGCAGAACCGGGGGTCTGTGATTGAGCCACGTTCTGAGGTGGGGGTATTGTATTTTCCACAGTTGATTGATTCATGGCTTCAACTAGTAAGATTGCATCTTGAAGACTAGGAGAAGTGTGACATTCTTTTTGGGAAGAAGACTCCAGATCTAAGGACTTAAACGGTGAAGTATTTGAAGTTTCTAAAGTGGATGAAATCCCACAGATTCTAGGTGTCGTCTTTTTTACTTCTACTAATGCCTTTTTAGATTCAGTGGGTTTTTGCTTTTTAGGACCCTTCCCGTTGCATTCAACAGAAACTGGTAAGTAACAGACTTCAGTGTTTTTCTTGCTTTTGACTAAAGTGTTGGAACTCTCTTGAATTGGCTGAAGCTCGGTTTGAAGCATTTCTGAAGACTGTGATGTGACACTATCTTCTGTATAAATTATAGGAAATCCCTTAGTTGCCTTCTCTTTAACTAATGGGTCGTCCAAGTCTGGTTGGACTGGCAGAACTTTGGACGAGACAGACTTGGCCTGTTTTCGTTGCTTTCTTTTTTTCTTTGGTGGCCGACCTCTTTTACCACGAACAACTGAAGTTGGTTTACAATTTGTCTCTGTTGCACAATCTTCAGGCCCTTTCTCCTCCACTTCTCTGTTGACTATAGTCTTAGTTGAATGAGCTAACTCGCCCTTTGTGTAACGATGATCATCAACAGCTGACTTGTTTATAGGTGTTTCATTGGTTGGTTGACTGTCTTGAAGGTTAAAATTAGGCATTTCAGACGTTGATAGTTGTTCCCCTGTTGCCCTTGCCATAGTTTCGTCTGCACTTTCAGTCTCTTCTTTAATGTCACCCCTAAATACATCTTTAAGTGAAATAACGATAGAATTCTGAAGGTCATATGTCTGATTATGGGCTTCCTGTAAATCAATTTCATTTTTTGTTTGGGTTTCCGCGGTTGTAGAACCTATGTGTTCAGCTTCACAGACAGGAGTCTCTTTTGAACCTGGGCAATATAATAAAGAAAAGAAATAAAGAAATAAGAACATTTGTGTTTGAAACAGATAAAAGAAAACTCAGAAAATTTGTCAAAAATGATTCAAAACAATCACCTGTATCATTCTTTTGTCCAGTGATCACAGCAAACTCAACATTCTCTAGCTTCAAGAATGACTGTTCCGGAGAATCGCCATATGATTCCTGCAAGATGGATGACAAACATTTTTATAGGAAGAAAAAAAATCATACGGTATAAAATGAACTACATGCAAAAATTTTAAATTGTCTGACCTCCTGTTTGACATCCATATTCATGTTTGTTATTGCGTTACTTGGAACAACATAGTTGTGCTCCTGCAAATTGTATATGATCTGTTCACGGGGGCACTGGAACTCTGCACTTTGCAGAGTAAGGTTTTCTAATGGTTGACACTGCTCCACTCCATTTGTGTCATCAGAAACAAAGTCTGCAAAGTTAAACACAAAGAAGAAAAATTGCAAATGAAGATCAAAAAACAACTTCTATAGGTAAATTATATATAATTAAACTGTACAACTCCTGTCGCCTTTTCCATCAATTCATCTCCATTTTCAGTCTCTTCTTTGATGTGATGCATTTTAAATGAAAAAAAGGATACCTGAGCATTTGAGAAAAAAATGAGGATGTGCAAAATGTCTTTGATCTGATTACAATTAAATTGTGTACATGGGCCCAGAAAAAAACTTTATCCAATTATAATAAACGTTTGCATGTGCTACACTTTTCAACACAGAATAAATCATTTTGACATGCGCAGTACTATCTACAATAATGAAAACGGTAAAAGAAAGAAAGAAAATAAAGAAAGCTGCGGCACATATCGACTATAGAGCAATTCTAAATGTGCTTTTATTATGGTTATGATTATTATCAAGTGCCCGTTCACTCATAATTTTCCCAGGAGACTTGCCCTTCATTTCTAAAATCCTAGAAAGAGTTGTAGTTAAGCAGCTTTACTGCCATCTACAGGACAACAGCCACTTTGAAGACTTTCAGTCAGGGTTTAGACCCCACCACAGTACGGAAACTGCACTGGTTAGAGTCTCTAATGACTTGTTATTGGCCTCAGAAAAGGGACTACTTTCTATTCTGGTCCTGTTGGACCTCTGTGCAACCATCTGTCCGATAAGTATCAGTTCGTTAATGAAAATGGCCATTCCTCTCAGTGCCCTCGAGTCAACTATGGAGTCCCACAGGGCTCAGTCTTGGGACCGATCCCGTTTACGCTTTATATGCTACCCCTAGGAAACATAATCAGGAAACACAGCAATAATTTTTATTGTTATGCCGACGATACGCAGTTGTATTTATCCATGAAGCCTGACCAGAATGACCAGATAGAGAAACTGAACGCCTGCATCAGTGACATCAAGACCTGGATGACAATTAATTACCTCCTCTTGAACCCAGAAAAAAATGAGGTCATTATACTTGGTCCTAAAAACCTCGCATACCTCAGAGATGCTCTGTCTGCTCAGATAGTCTCCCTGGATGGCATAAGTATAGCCTCTAATTCCACAGTTAGAAACCTTGGGGTTTTATTTGACCAGGATTCATCATTTAAGGCTCACATATCTCAGGCGTGTAGAACTGCCTTTTTTCACCTGCGGAATATTGCTAAGATCAGAAATATACTTTCTAAGAATGGTGCTGAAAAACTCATCCGTGCATTTGTTACGTCGAGGCTGGATTACTGTAACTCTTCGTTAGCAGCGTGTCCTAAGAGTTCCTTAAGAAGTCTCCAGCTTGTTCAGAACGCAGCAGTTAGATTGTTAGCTGGAAATAGCAGAAGAGATCACATCACTCCTGTGTTAGTTTCGCTCCATTAGCTCCCAGTTGATTCTAGAATCAAGTTCAAGATCCTCCTGTTAACCTATAAGGCCTTACATGGAATGGCCCCGTCCTATATTAAGGACCTCATAGTCCCTTACCATCCAATGAGAACACTTCGCTTGCAAAATGCAGGACTGCTTGTGGTTCCTAGAATTAGTAAAAGTACGGTTGTAGGTAGAGCGTTTAGCCACAAAGCCCCTGTTTTATGGAATAAGCTCCCAGCTCATGTAAGAGAGGCTGATTCAGTTTCTACATTCAAAGTTAGACTGAAAACATTCCTCTTTGGACAGGCTTATTGTCAGACTAGTTAGTATTCAGAGATTATTTAACTTAATGTTAATTTGTTTAAATTAAACTTAATAATAACTATTTCTTTTAAAAGGCTACTAGAAGTTGAAGCTGGGGTAACTATGGCGCTTCGGGGTTCTGTCCTCTTTTCTCTTCTACTTCTACCCTTCCTCTCCTCTATTCTTGATCATAATTTATCATTTAGTTCTCCATGCCTCTGTTTGGTGCAGTGTGATTCATGTATTGTCCCTCTTTTCCTATCCTCCCTTGGGGAGTGGTAGAGCTTCCAGACTCCAGTTGGCTCATCCATGCTCCTGTTCCTGACCGTTTACCTCGTCTCTGCTCCTGCTCCTACACCTGGCTGTGGTTTCTGTCTCCGGCTCAACTCGAGCCTTTGACTGTCCCCCTACCCACAGCTGGATGAAGCTTGTCTGCTGGACTTTTATATATGTATTGTAGATTTAGATAAGTTAATTCTTCTCTAAGAGTTCTGGTAAAACGCCTGTCCGTCCTGGGGGAGGATCCCTCCTTCATGTGGGCACCCCTGAGGTTTCTTCGTTTTTTCCAGAATCCGTTTTTTTTGGGAGTTTTTTCTTACCGCGAAGGGGGGTCTAAGGGCAGGGATGCCAGTATAGCTTAGTCAGTTTGTTAGTTCATTTTAGTATTTTCCTATTGAACTCTTGTATTCCTGATCCTTTTGAGTTCATATTTTACTTCGAAGCCCATCGAGACGACTGTTGTTGTGATTTTGGACTATACAAATAAAATTGAATTGAAAAAATTGAATTGAGACACGGTTCTCCTGAGTCAGGCAGTTGGATGGACTGCAGTCTGAATCCTCCTCTGGAGCGCACATTGTAACAAAGAACCCCCCCTTGCCCTCAAACACGATGCTCTGCTCAGAGACATGGCTTTCTCGCGCAGAACAGTCGGTCAGTCCTAGTCGCGCTGCAAAACCTCCTCTGGAATGCCACACCATCAATGCATGACGTAAAAGCCAGAGCGGTAATGACCACAATGGGACTAAATTGTTTACATGCACCACGATCAGATCAACAATCAGCATAACTCACCTATTTCGATTGGAAGAAATTTTGATCTGAATGAGTCTGATCGGGGCAAAGTATTTTGAACAGTGTTACATGCTGCCTTTGTATTCCAATCAGGCGTTTATTCCGATTACTTTTGTCAGCTAATGTTTAAAATTATATTCAATTATTCGTGGCTTATATAACTAATAAATACGACTTAACTATTCGGAAATGATGGTAATCGGGTTCAGTCTTTTCTTTTGAAATGCTTCAAAAATAAGACTATGGTTCAGATGCAATAACACGTTTTGAAGACACACATGACCTGGATGAATGAGAATCTCCATAGATATATCAGGATAACTTGATTCAGGTTCAGATTATCTTGCAGAGCAGGGAGATTAATGATAATTGGTTCGTTAAAGTTCATTCTGATTTTTGAAAATTCAAAGTGACTACAAAGGTAAAATACACTTTTCTCCAAAATGCTACTTTGGAAAAATATATATCTACTGTTCAAGATTAATTGAACAGTAGCACTGCCCCCAGGCTAACACACACACCGTGCAGTTAGCGGTGATCAACAAAAAGACTTATTTTATACACATATCCATCTTTGCAAAAGTTTGGACGTCGTTTGTTTTTTTATGGAGCAAAAGACAGTGCCTCAGAGATCGCATCGTCTTACTTCCAGGTAGTAAAATTAGGTTAGAAAATAACATATTTTTCATATAAAATTATCAATCATTGAACAATTAGTATTTTGTTATTCATGCAAGGAATTTTTTATTCCTAAAAAATAATAAAATGATACTGGAAACTTTGTCTTTGGTCCACCCATTGTTGGGACATATGAGACTTCTGCTGTGAAGGCACAGACTCCTTGACATAAAACATATTGAAATCCACGTAAAAAGTTCGCTCGGGTGAAAAATTGCCAGACAATGGGCCTCTAGGGTAAAACTTGATTGCAATCAGGGGGGTATTCCAGGAAACATGTATTAACTACCCTGACTTTAACCCTGAACTAAAAAACTAGAAAAAAATAGCGCTATACTTCAGTGAGATTTTAATGACAGCGTATGAAGATTATACACCCATCAAAAAAGTAATACGGCGGCATCAGCAAAACCTTCTGCTTGTAGAAAAAGAACAAAGTAAACGCGAACATTGTGATACATACATATATATAAGGCCTGCACAATATACCGCAAATTTATCGTTATCGCAATATCCAGCTCTGCAATATGCATATCGCAAAAGATGACGAATATCGCAATAAATCGCAAGCCCAAAATGTGTTAAAACAATCTTCTAGCAGCTTGAAGCATTTAACGAATCAAATAAATCCCTTTATGCTTTGACCAATCAGATGGTCGCCTTCCTATTGTTGACCAATCAGATGGAGGCCTGTTATGTTAGATGTTTGACCCCCATTTTGATGAAGGTCATTTGGAGTATAATTTTAAACTGTTGCAATGAAATGGGAATGATGTTTTTGTTTATTTTTCTATTTGTTTATTTACCACAAATTTATCGTTATCGCAATATTGATCACTAATATCGCAAGTTTTCCTCATATCGTGCAGCCCTAATATATATATATATAAAAACTTATCCAACTTAATTTAATAGGTAACAACTAATTGAGTTACTTTCATTGAACCTAATTTCTTACGTCTATCCAGTTCAATATTTTTTACAACTCAAATTTACATATTTATCTAACTAAATGTCATATTACTCCAATTAATCTTTTTTCCATCTTAATTTATTGTAATTCTTGAACTCTCATGTCTAAATTTGAACCTGCAGATATTCTCATTTTTATAACAATAAAATGAATGAAACAAAATGGATTTGATTCATGTAACCATATTTTATATCTCTGAATTTATCACGACACCAATTCACCTTAGAGGTGCGATATAAACTCACTCATGGTGCAGAAAGAATTAAATATAACAGTACAAATAACTGGGCAAAACACAATAAAACAGCTAAACAACTACACATTTGGTCAAAAAAAACCCACTTAAACCCAAATCCGTCCAGACAGGCAAAGGGAATGGTTTCCCACAATTCCTTGCGGTGCCGATCTAACAGCAGCACCAAAGTTGCATCTACTTAATTGAATTAAATCAAGTAAAAATAAATGTCTGATATCTACGTGTTAAAAATTATTTATCTTAACTAAAGCAAATAATTAAGTTAGATCAAAGTAAAAAGGGTTATCTTTCCAACAAACCCCCCCTTGATGGAAAAAGTATTATCTGAGCTTCGTCATTCACTAAATCATCTTCAAATGGACACGCCATGCTGCTTCATCTCTCTGTAAACAAACTGACCTTCAACTGAACCTGCTCCAGACCAGGTTACGTTCAAAGCATGAGTTGCCAGGGGAACTAAGCATACCCTGAAGCATACCTCTGTTTTTGAAACCAAAAGCTGTAGTTGTACACTTCTTTAGCCTCAAACTTACCGTGGGAGCTATATATGGGAGCTAGCATATCCTGCTTTCTGGAATACCCCCCAGAGCCACTTTCTGTATTTTAACCTTCAAAAGTAAACAAAAAGCCTTAAGTGTCTTTTATGTATGGGATTTTTTTCCCTCAATTTCAAAACATAGTGATCTTATTGCATATAATTAGAAATGCATTGTACCCTATCAAACCTTTAAGTTTACCAGCACATCATTGCCCCTGAGACTTTAGATATCACTGCGACAAAATGGTAAACAAAGTCAAAACTGCAACTGAACTATCACACAAATGTGAGGCCTTCATTTGGTTTTAAACAGATGCCCTTTGTTCAAGCAGATTTATTTCACTTAAAGATCAAATATTTTGAAGAAATAAATGGTTTGAGTGGCCAAATGGGATTAACTGGCGTCATGCGGTTCAAAACAAAAGGAGTCAATCGACAGGAACAATCAATACATTGCGGAATGATCACCACGTAGGTTAAAGCGTGGGAAAAAAAATGTCTCCGCCGCAATACGGACGTGTTATTCGGTTTCCGGTTCGGGTGTCCCAAATACGTTTGTTACAGGCGAAACTACAGTATGGTTTCCCTCCCTTTTCTGCGGCCTCCGCTGCAAGACCAGTCACGTGCTCGTTACGCAACCGGAAAAGATCGACGACAAAGCGCCAAATCCCTTTGCTTTACTGCGCCTACAGAATCAAAATCCACGTCGTAATATTATTTTAAATTACCAACGTACCACATTGGACGGCACTGTCGCATTTTGTCGAACCGTCGCCGTCCACCTGAGCGGACAGGCTGTGTCTCGAGTGGCCATCCGCAGTCGCAATCTGGATGCATCTCTTTTTAAGATCCTCGTTCTCCTTCCTCATCTGGGATATTTCTGTTTTCAGTTCATTCACCATGTTTTCAAAAAGTTTCGTGGTCTCAGCCACTGCGCTCTTCAACATGCTCTCCATTACAGAGGCATAGGTCTTGTGTAAATCCTCCGCAGACATCGTTGACAGGTTCCCGGGGTCCCACAGGCTGAAGTTAGACTAGACTACCGTTCTCAACGCGCCCTAATTAAAACAAGAACACGGCGAGCTGTAACCAACATGGCTCCTCCATGAACGGACGCCACGCTCTCTCTTTTGTGACGCAGGCAATCCGACGTCTGGATCTGACTCCGATATGTAAAGAACAACACTTCTAACTTCAGCTCTTTTCAATAATGAGTTCTTGTGTCCGTTTTGAATTCCATCGCCGATGAATCGAAGGACAGTTGACAAAGGAACAAACACACCCAAAGCAGCTTTAGACCACCTTCTTCCTCTAATGGGTTGTTAACGGGTGACATTGGCAACTAAGCGGCGCAGTACTGCCCCCTTATGGATGGAGTGTGTAATGCATCATCTTCAGAAACCAGATGAAACTCGTGAAAATATGCCGGTAAAAAAAAGCTTGACTTGTCATTACCATTAGGTTTGTTATGAAGGAACTCTTAAATTTTCAGTTTGTACGTTTAGACTCATCCTGTGACAACCCAAATGTAAAAGAAGATGACCTTCGTTCAAGTATGTGTTTCATTCTGCGTAAAGTGCAAATCACATCAACATATCACTCAAAGCAAAACTCATTTTAAAGATTACAACTACAGCAAAAAATTAAAAGCAAAACAAGTATTAAAAAATAAAAATAATGAATTATATTTAACAAAAACAGAACCACATTTTCTCATAGATTTCCGAGGTTAGGACTACAGGAAAAAAAAACGTTTATTACGAGAATATAGTCAGAGTGAACATACAGTACAGCCAGTAAACACCATGCAGCAGCAGAGCGACTTCTTGTATGCTTAATTTGGCCAAACTGTCTCCGATTTGAATAGGAAAGCCACATGTTTACTGATAACAGTACAAAAGTTTGGAAGCTCCTTTGTTTGATTTACGGTTTATTGATGTTTTATTCATTGCCGGGTGGCTTGCTCTCTGCAGCCTGTTGATAAAGCCATGGATGTCCCTGAAGATGTCAACTTCCAATCCTTCATTCATCCATGAATGACAGGATTTCTAAGTCTGTGTGATGCTACCGTCTGAAGATGCCTGGGTTTCAGCATATTTATTTCAATGTTCTTATGCTAGTAAAAAAAATTATTTTGAGTCGGCAAAAGGTTCAGAAGGAAATAAAAAGAAAATAAAGCTTCACGAAAGGCTCCACGTCTTTTATCTTCGAGCACGGCTCCAATAAACAGAGAACTTTGGTGTTTTTTTTCATTAATATATGACTTTTCACTCATAAATTTATGTCTTATTTTCATGTAGATTTATGTGTTTAATAATTGTATATTTACGACATTTACAGTAATAAATTTACAAGATAAAAACATTTAAATTTACGATAAAAAAAGGTCATACATTTAGCCTATGACTTTTAGTCGTAAATTTAACAGTTACAACTTTTTTCTCGTACATTTCCGATTCTAAAGCTGTAATTAAATGAAAAAAATGTTTTGATTGTGAACTGGCCCTAATACTACATCGTATATCTTTAATGTCTGCACACTAAAAAGTTTATTATTAGTACAGAGCTTAACCAGTATCGCTTCATGCTAAATAACTTCTGATTGAAATGACAGACAAACATTATTGCCCAATCACAGGTGTCCGACATTACCTACTTTTTCTTGTCTTTTTTTTGGTTTATGTAAAAAGAAAAACATTTTAGAAAACAAAAGTACTTTCTAGAAATCAAACTGAAATTTAAAAAAAAATCAAACCAAAAAAGAAGCCGGAAAAGATAAGGACATTCCTGATTGGATGATGACATTTGTCCATCACTTCAACCAAAAGTTATCCAGCATGAAGCGATACTGGAAATGCCCCATACGATCTTAAAACCTTTATTAATATGCAGACAAGAAAGACACATAAAAAAAATAAAAAAAATCAAGTATCATAGTCTATTCAGCAATGTCCCATAGTACACATATCTTTCAGTTTCTAATTATTTAACATTTTAACATTTCGTTTGAATTTCTGGAAATGAAATTTGTTTTCCCAAACGTTTTCTTTTCCATTTTTGGGGATTGCGTTTTGGTTTCAGGAATTTTGTTTTGATATCAAAAATATTTCTAAAATTGTGGGTTTTTGAGACCAAGCTTTCTGACACTAGGCAGCACATTTCTATCCAGAATGCCTTGATAATCTTGAGATTTCATTTGACCTTGTACAACTTCAAGACACCCTGTGGTCGATGCAGCAAAGCAGCCCCAAAACAGAACTGAGCCTCCTGCATGTTTCACAGTAGGGACAGTGTTCTTTTCGTTGTATGCTTCATTTTTGAGTCTATGAACATAGAGCTGATGTGCCTTACCAAAAAGCTCCAGTTTTGTCTCATCTGTCCAAAGGACATTTTCCCAGAAGCTTTGTGGCTTGTCAACATGCATTTTTGCAAATTCCAGTCTGGCTTTTTTATGATTTCCTTTCAATAGTGGTGTCCTCCTTGGTCGTCTCCCATGACGAATGGTACGATCTGACACCGATGTACCTTGATCTAGGAGTTCTGGGCTCTTTGGATACAGTTCCAACTATCCATCTCCTCAATTTGTCATCAATTTTCCTCTTCCGGCCACGCCCAGGGAGGTTGGCTACTGTCCCGTGGGACTTAAACTTCTGAATAATATGTGCCACTGTCGCCAGAGGAATTTCAAGCTGCTTAGAGATGGGGTTTTTTTTGCCTTTACCTTTACCATGTGTGTCTATAATTTTGTTTCTAATGTCCTGGGACAATTCTCTCTTTCGCTTCATGTTGTCCATGTTCAGTGTGGTTCACACCTTTTCACCAAACAGCAACGTGACTATTTGTCTCCCTTTAAATAGGCAGACTGACTGATTATGGGTTTGAAAACAGCTGTGATGTCAGTTAAAGGACATACCTGAGTTCATCATGACCCCTTGGACAATTTGTTCTCAGTCTTTTATGGAGGTATCATCATTTTTGTCCAGCCCCATTTCATTTTTGTTGCACCGCTAATATTAGCTTGGGGCTGTGAGGGTCTGTAAGTTAGCGGGAGAGATTGTTAACACAAGCAATGATGGAAAGGTTTACTCCCCACCAAACGTCCCACCCACAACTCAGACAGAAATTTCTGATGAACTCTTGCCGCTCTACAGAAACTATGTCCTAGAAAACAACACCGGTTTTTAATTGTAACTAGAAATGGCATCATCATAATAAAATACAAAAACACTGGAGATGCTTTTACAAAAGATTAAAAGGTGATTGTAGTGGAACTTTAAACAACTGTTCATATGTTCAAAACTACAATAAGAATTTTTTGAAAGTTGAGTCACAGATCCCAATTCCTGCTTTAGAGTTAAAACATCGCTTTTTCCCCCCTGTAGTAAGGGGTTGTAGATAAAACTTGATTCCACAACGTGAAGATTGATTTGTTACCATGGCTCAAAAAAAAACACCAAATAATAACATCAGGTAATAATAAAATCAACAGATAAGAGCGGTCATGGTGCAGAGCGGTGGACCTCTGATCAGAAGATTGTTGGTTTGGTAAAAAAGCAAGTGACATTTTGAAACAGGAATGTGATCAAAATAATCAATTGAAGAGATAAAATGGGGAATTAAAATTCTCAAACCCAGTAAATCTCCAGGCAATGATGGTTGGACCTCAGAATATTATCACTCATTCTCAACGGATGTTTCCGAAATTCCCCTGGCTCTTTCTGTCACAACTACATTTTTAAGTATCTGGGTTAAACCTAATTTTAAAAAATGTGCTGCTAATGGAGTTTGTTGTATTCTTGTGAAAAATGTGTTACATATAAAGATATTAAAATATCAAAATAACACAAATATGGATGATGAGTTTACACCTATTACTGAGACTATCAAAGCAAAGTTTAAAGGCTGCTTAACCAGGGACTTATCAATACTTTATAGAGTACTAAGTAAAGCAGAAGGGATGTCTGGAGCTTCTTATGTTTTCCTGTCACTAGATGTCACCAAAACTAAATGTTCCAACTTGAATAAGATTTATTCAATTTTCTTCAGAAAAACAAAATACATAAAGTCAGAAAAAACTGTTCTCTCAAATTCCTTAGTTGATGGAGGTTTAGGTGTTTTGGCAGTCTTAAATCAAATTCTAAAAAAATATTGGATTAAAGTATTTTGCTAAGAATCCAAACAGTTCATGTGATACTTTCCCAAATCCCCCCTATGATAAATGAGAATGAAATGTCAGTTTTCTGTTTGGAAGCCTTCTGTCAAGTTAGCTCATTTTCATCAACAAGTTCTATTATGTTGGACTCTTTTATTTAAACTTTTCTTCTCACAGTTGTCTTTTGTGGAACAACTCATAGACTTTACATTTACACAGGGGTGGAGCTAGAATAGTTTATATGGGGGCAGATGATTTTGGAAAGGTGGCAAAACACCAGAGTGGTAGACCATTACAAATGAAAGGATCAAAACTACATATTTCTAACAAATTTACTATAGATAGTCTTTTTGTTTCATTTAAAAATATTGCTTTTGTTATTTTTGCGATGCTTAAAGAAGCTTGTATTCATAACTTTGTCGAAAATTATACTAACATTATACTCAAAATTTTTGGGGGCATAGCTTTGCGCCCCCGTAGCTTTGCGCTTGTATTTACATAATTGGTATGTTACAAAAAATATTACTGTTGATCAATTACTTCATGATAAAGGATATTAGTACACATATAATCATTCCTTAAGTAAATACATCGCTGTGGCTCAAAAAGATTTCAAATTGGTTATTACAACAATTCCACCTTTTTCACATTTAGTAGCTCGAAACATAAAATTTGAAAAGTTAAATGTAATTCAGAATAGAATTTCAATTGGGGCCCTCAGCTCTGAACCCCTTCCTGTTTGCAATAGTGATGAGTAGCCTGACAGATGGGATTTAACAGAAATCACCGTGGACTATAATGTTTGCAGACGATATTGTGATTTGTAGCGAGAGCAGGTGGAGGAGAAGCTATGGAGGTGGAGGTTTGCCCCGGAAAGAAGAGGAATGAAGGTTAGCCGTAGCAAGACGGGGAACATGTGTGTGTATGAGATGGATGCAAGTGGAAGAGTGAGATTACAGGGAGAAAGGTTAAAGAATGTGAAGGAATTGAAGTATATAGCACCAACAGTTCAGAATAATGGAGAATGTGGGAAAGAAGTGAAGAAGTGAGTGCAGACAGGTTGGATCGGGTAGAGAAAGTGTCAGATGCGATGCGAGATGGAAGAGTTTTAGCTCAAATGAAAAGGCATAGAAGACTGTGGTGAGATCAGCCATGTTATTGGGCCTAGAGACAGTGGCACAGAGGAAAAGACAGGAGGCAGAGCTAGAGATAGCAGAGATGAAGATATTGAGGTTCTCTTTGGGAATGACCTGGATGTACAGGATCAGGAAGGATTACATCAAAGGGGCCACACGTATTAGAGGTTTAGGAGATAAAGCTAGAGAGGCTAGACTAAGATGGTTCGGACATGTCCAGAGGAGAGACTGAAAATATTGGTAGAAGGGTGCGGAGTCTAGAGCTGCCAAGGAGAAGGGCTAGAGGAAGACCAAAGAGGAGGTTTATAGATGCAGTGAATGAAGACATGATGGTAGCTGATGTTAGACAAGAGGATGCAGTAAACAAGGTTAGATGGAGGAAGGAGTTGTTGTGGCGACCCCTGAAAGGAAAAGCCCAAAGAAAAAGATAAGAAGGGTACAAGCATTAGAACTCATTTAGATAACTGTTTAGTCTCTGTCAACATAGATGGCCTTAACTTGAGAAAGTCAGTGGAATACAATCCTTTTTACCCTACAAATACTTTATAAATAACAGAATCAAAGGATTTACAGTAAAAATTGCACGTAGATGTTCCCACTGTTGTTTGTAAAAAGTATTCTTAAAAGGATCTGCAGACATATCTCACGGGCATCTTTGCGTTATAGGATATTGTTTTTCTTTGATGACTCAATCTTTCATTCCAGCAAAAGGTATATAATTAATCTAACTATAAGCAAAGTGTTACATAAACAAAAGGAAATGGTCAATTAAAGTGCCTTTACTACAAAGTAATTAAAGAAAAATATTTTAAAATATATTTGGCCATATGAAAAAAATGTTCAATTACAAATTATCTAAAAAAATAGCCTATTAAAGGTTTCTAAATTTGGTATTTTTAATTACCAGTCCACGATTTTAATTTAAATCATTTTTTATTATTATTATTATTATTTCACATTATCCTTTTATGTTGGGTTGTTTATTTTGTTGTAAGATATTGTTCAACTTTTATATGTATGTGTACTACATGTAGTATTTGGAATTTTGTTAGTTTAAAAGGACAGGTTTCATGGTTTATATACAAATCCGCCTGAGAATTGCGAGTATTTACGAAGATTGTCCCAAAGTGCGACCCGTAAATCCGTATCGGAAGTGGCGTTGTTGACGGAATCTGAGGAGGTTCATGTTCCGCGGCTTGACTTGCCCAGCAAAAACAAATTGCAGCGGAAGCCTCTGACACGTTGTTGGGTTTTCTTCTATGATGTATCTGGAATTTTGCATTTTGAGCAAAGTTCATATCACGTCGTAATAATTAACAAAGCAGTAAAGGGGCTGCATTAACATCGTTAGCTAGTTATGCTAGAGAGGAAACAGGTTTTCGTGGTATAAACGCGCTGGTACAGTGAACGCACCAACCTGTAGACGTTATAGTGTCGCATCTACGACAAATTAACATCAATGTGGCTGATAAGGGCTTGGTTGCGCCGTCCACAGCGTCGTTTTTTATATTTAATCTAACGCTTTCCGTGAACACGTCGAGCGTACCGTCGGGGGGGAAATGGCTGAAACCATTGTAACGTTTCAGTCCCAGCTCTCTGGAGTGATGGAGACGGTGTTCAAGGCTGCTATGTTTGAGATCACCCGTCTGGTGGAGGACAGCTTCCTGGAGGAGGTGACCCGCTGCAGAGAGCAGGTCGAGTCCCTGAGAAAGCGGCTGAGGTGGGCGGAGAGTCGCAGCAGAGAAAAGCAAGACGACACGCGGGACACCTGTGCTAAATGCGGGAGAGCAGGCCCGAACAAACCCGCTGCCGCAGGTGAGTCGCGTGCTCATTACTGTCTCAAGAGAAGACCCCCCCCCCTCTCCCCCCGGGCTAAAGGAGGCCAACCTGTCGGCCTTTAAATTGTAGACCACAGTCTGAGTCTGACTCAGTCATTTTAACATGTAGTAACACGCACCTTTGAAAAAAAACCCTCAAGGCAGCCACAAAAATGCAAATAAGACATGATATAATAAGATATATTCATCAAATATTACTACTCATCAAAGCAAAAATTAAATATCACATTTTATTCTTAATTGATTCAAGAATGATTCGGGCTCAAGCTTTAGGATTTCACCATTGACTAGGGGAAGACAGGTTAGTAGTCATAATTTTTTTTTATCATTGCTAATCTTAAAAAAAAAGTGTATTTAAATTATTGGCTTTTTTTAAAATTCATCGTAACAAGAAGTAATCAACTATTCAAAACATTCTGATACGGTGTGACAACCAACTGCTTGTTGGGGTTAGTTGTCCCTAGAGAAGTTCAATAGGATTTCCCTAGCAGCTGTGTTTCCATCAGACACATGCAAAACTTTATAGAAATTCGTAATTATCTGAATAAACACAAACAAACTTGCGCGATAAGTCCTTCAAAAACATGGCAACGTCTTCATCTATCGAAGAAGACGTTGGCGTCTTCTTTTTTTCATGCCAATTTCGATACAACTCAAAAACCTTTTTTTTATTTTCTTGTTTCCATTAGGCAAATTTATTATCACAAATCCAATTTACGCACTTTCATTGTCAATGGAAACGCAACTAGCAATGAATTAGGATTTTAAAAGATAACATGCATTAAAAACGTTTTCTTAAGATATAAACTGCAAATCCTTTTTACCATGAATACCACTCAATAGTTGTTATCAATGACCCTTATGTTAAATAATAGGACTAATGGTGGCAAATAGTTACTTGAAATGTTTTGTGTTTTGGTAAAAACTATTTTCAGTGCTAAAACTTCCTGCCTAACAACAAGAAAAAAGAAGCTTAAACAGCTGAAAAAGGTCTACATCTGAGATATTCTCAACAATATTGATACTGGTAATAAAAACTGGTATTTTAAAAGATGTCCTATTATGTTTAAACATCTGGGAACACCATCATCTGTAAGGAAGGAAACTGTAAAGCCGGAAACCACAAGCTGTGTGTCGTTCAATCCGAGTTGATAACTGTATGTGTGATATCAATGCCTGGACACCCACAGTTCTAAGGGGTTGGTGACATGTAGGGCTGCACGATATGAGGAAAACTCGCGATATGCGATATAGGTGATTAATATTGCGATAACGATAAAATTCGCGGTATATAAACAAACAGCAAAACAACCAAAAACATAATTTCCATTTCACTGCAACAGTTTAAAAATTATACTCCAAATGACCCTCGTCGATGTAGGAGGCAAACATCTAACATAAAAGGGCTCATCTGATTGATCAACAACGTAAACAGGTCCTTCCGATTGGTTAAATGCATAAAGGGATTTATTTCGTTTGTTCAATATTTCAAGCTGCCATGAGATTGTTTTAGCACATTTAAAGGTAACCATTTATTGCGATTTTCGCCATCTTATGCGGTATGCATATTGCACAGCTTAATGTCGCGATAACGATAAATTTGCGGTATATTGTGCAGGCCTAGTGACATGTGACAACCAACCTTCTTGATAAACTTGGTAAGCTAGCTGCTACATGGCTTTAGCTTGATAGCTTAAAGATGACACAAAATAAAGCTATTACTTTTGCCTTTTCAACATTTTTATGGCAGCTCCTGTCACGAATCGGGAGTGAGCTTTTTGAAGTCCACACCCCTTCCACCCAAAGTGAGCTTTGGAAGAATCTGTCAGTCAAATGTTTTGAATGTTTGAGGCGGGGGCAGGTGGGCACCTCATGCTTTTACTGAGGCATTTGAGTAGCCATTTCATTTAAAAACAAATAGTTGAGGAAGAATAGTTATTCTAACAAATATAATACCTAATAGCTGCTTATTGCTCAATAGAAGTCTATGGGATCTGGGAGCCGCCAGTTACTTCCTATTTGGAGTGTGAGGGGGAGGGGTCACTCAGTCCAGTTCTCTTTTACAGTCATTGGTTTTCATTTAATCCAAGACTGATGATAGCCAAAGATCCTCAGTGCCGGCTATGCAAACAACAGTCGTAAGTGAGGAGTATATATTTTTATATTTTTGTTTAACTACCTGCAGAATTTTCTTCACCAGAGAAGAATCTGAAGCAGGAGAGTGTGATTCCAGAAGAGGAAGCTGGATCTCTGGAAAACTCTGCACAAGTTCACAACCAAGATATGGAAGAAGCTCACTGCACAGGAAATGCTATGCATGTAAGATTTAGGATCCTTTATTTTTAGCTTTAAACCATGTAACTGCAATTTCATTCAGCTTGCAGTTGTGTCTGAAAAAGAACATCAGATGCTTTAATTGCTGTTTTGGAGATGGAGAAAACCGGACAACATATAAGGAACTTCTTACCTTATTTTAAGTTTGATTGACTCTCAAAATATGAAGTTCTGAAACGGGATAAATCAGAGGTATTCATTAAATTAAAGCGATTAAATACAAACAAAATTACTTTAGTCCTACAAAACATCTTTTTTTGAACCACCAGCTATAGAAGCTTCAGAGCAGAACCCTGACCAGAACCAGCCAGCAATATCAATATATCAGATTTGCATAGATGGTAACCATTAGTGGATGATTTTAATATGAACAAGTTTTGCCCTTTAAGCTAAATAACTATCTTAATACAAATAAAGATTTCAACTGGTCAACAATTCAGCATATCTTGCTTAAAGATAGTTTTTAGGGAATTTACAAATTTTTTTGGTCAGAAAAACAGAAGTACTTCTATCTACTAATATGCACTATAGTATTGCCATAATTTCTTTAGTGGACAAGGAAACAGACTAAGGTGATATTCCTTGAGAAGGTTGCCTGACTTAATTTCAGAATAAGACTTTATTCAGTCATAAATAAGCTGCCTTTTAAAAGTGTATCACAAAGTGTCATGATGAGAAAAGGATAAAATCCAGTGAAGAAAGGCACGAGTGAAACATTGAAGACCATCAAAATGAATTTTATTCACACCTGAACAACACTGTAACTCCACCAAAGAATGGCCATTTTTCATGGACAGACAGTGTACCTCATCCATCCTTCTGCACTAAAGACTAACGTCTCTTTTTGTTAATAGGAATGTGCTTGTGTACACAGTGGACCCGGTTTGACAGGACATGTCTTACATGCAGTTTTTCCCTGTTTCTGTCAGCCACTCAATGCTCAAGATGATCATTTTGGTGGGCAGTTCAAGGAGGAGCCTCTGCAGACCATGCCAGAAATCAATGAGGTGCAAGAATGGGACATGAGATCACAAGGTGAGGCTCCATCCCTTTTACATAACTCCTCCCCGCCTCCTTGTCTTATAAAAATACCTGATCTTTATTGGCAAAATTGGAAGAAATATATCTTCCTGTCCCTGCTACGGTTGTGATACAGGTAGGTATTTGTAAAGATCAGGCAGAATGATGTAATATTTGCTTGAGACTACAGTTAAACTCTAAAAGTAGCAAAATCCAGAGCTGACAAAAATAATTTTAGATACTACATTTAGTGGCTAGTAATTGACAAGGTCTTTCCTTTTGAGTAGTTCAACAAAAGTATTTAAAAAAACAAAAAGGATGGTACCATTTGAAAAAATTGACAACAGTAAGACCATGAAGACATGTAGGATGTGTCTAACTAGCTCACCAGCTATGTCAGTGTCAGATGACTTTATCTGTCACTGTTTTAGCCAAAGTGGAGTTAACAGAAACATCTAACTGTTGAAAGTGAATCTTTTTTTACATTCTGAAATGCAAATTGACGAGGCACAAAGCATCTGGGAAAAATGTTTGTTTGGCAAATGAGACAAAACCTGAGCTTTTTGTTTAGACACCATATATTAATAGAAATTTAAGCATTCCAAGACAGGAAGACTGTCCTTGTTGTGCTTCATTATAATCTGGGCTGGTTTTCTATATCTGGAACAGGGCGTTTTGAGTCTGGCAGGTTGATTGAAATCTCTAGGTAGTTAAGGCATTCTGGAGAAAAATGTTGTATTCTGTCTGAAGTTATAGTTTTGATCTCAGAAAAAAGGACTTCAAGCAGAACAATGATCCAAAATACAAATGACTAAAAGCCATTTATAAGCCCTGATTGACATCCTTATGATCAGCTGTCCAATAAACCTAAACATCCCATCCAGAGAAGGCATCCCTTCAAAGACCTGCTCTGTTGAAAATCGTGTTTTTAGTGTTTCTAACATGTTCTTGTGAAAACTTTCTGATGATGGAAGACATATATATACTAAAAAGGAGGCTTAAAATTCGGAATTGTAACGATTTATTTTAACAATGTTTCGATTCATAACATAATTGTGGTTCTGGTTCGATTCATAGTCGATATTGGTGCATTTTGAGCAATCGGATTCACCGACCTAAAATGGATCCAGGACATCTTTAGTCAATACTTCAATCAGTGTGACTAAGAGATAAATAGCTGGTCCTGAACAGTGCAAGTGAAGTTTGCCAGATTCAGTTCAATTCGATTGTATTTATATAGCCCAAAAACAACAGTCGTCTCGATGGGCT
Organism: Oryzias sinensis; assembly: GCA_037389245.1. Classification (NCBI taxonomy): domain Eukaryota; kingdom Metazoa; phylum Chordata; class Actinopteri; order Beloniformes; family Adrianichthyidae; genus Oryzias; species Oryzias sinensis. Next base: position 5,010,452 of record CM074490.1, read on the forward strand.
TTCCAGATTCCCTGTATTTCTTGCAAGATAATTTATGCCTAAATGAAATGCGTGTACAAAGAAAAAGTAAACAATAAATCATGGCAAATCCATTCACATTTCAGTTTCCTAAAGTTCATCCCACTGCCGTTTTTCCCACGTCCTGCTCCCTTATCCGAATGAAAGCAGAGTTGTATCAAATATAAAACCAAAGCCAAATCAGAAATAGATGGTTCACTGTAGCAAATTCTAAGGGGAGCAGCCAAATGGCAGAGCAGAAGAAGAAACCAGAGAGTCATAGTCTTAAAACTTTTCTTTGCAGAAGTGGATCCTTCTAGCCTGCAAGGTTCAAGTAAACGTTTCAGTGAGCCGAAGATCGCAAAGTGGGAGACTGGTTTTGAGCAGGGAGCAGAACCGAGCCAAGAAGGACACTCTGCTTACTCATCTGAAGCTCTGTTCCAGAGCAGGTATGGTATGGATCAGCTGGGGGGTGTAGAGGAGGCTGCCAATGAAAACACCAGCATGATGGGCATGGCTAGTTTCAGTCACATGCAAGGGTCTTCATCCCACCTGGGGGGTGACTTGGCTGACCTGAACCAATGCACTGATAAAAACGCAATGGAAATGGCGGAAAGAGCTGATCACCACTGTTACCAGACAGCCATCCCCCAGAAAAGACGACTCGCTCCGTCTCCACCGGCAGCATCACCTGAAAAGGCCAACTTGAATGAAAAGCAAGCGTTCACCTGTTTGCTAATTGATGAAGAGGGTTATTTGCAAGACACGAATGTACCTCATGCATCTTCTGATGCAGGGATATTATTGGGTTTTCGTGGGCAAGGCATTCCATTTAACCAGTCTTCCTCTCAGGGCTTGTATGAATCTTCCAATGCATGCAGTGGTACGTTAAACTTATCGGACACTTTACAGCATCAGACTGCATCCAAAGGAGGGAGGAGAGATGCATCAAACTCATGTTCCGCATCCTTTCCCAATCCTGTTTCCCTAAAGACCCATAAACGTACACAGAAAAGCACCAAACAAGGGGTGCCATTCTCCCGCAACCAGAGCACAAAGAGTTTTTCTCAAGCATGTAATCTCCAGGCCCACCAGAAGACTCACTCAGCTCAGGAACTCCACCTGTGTAGCCACTGTGGCAGAGGATTTTCTTCCTTTGAAGACTTAAGAAGTCACAAATGTGGGCAAATCGGGGATAAACCTTACTGCTGCACTGTTTGTGGGAACAAGTTCAGCCGCCTCTGGAATTTAAAATTGCACCAGAGAATTCACACTCAAGAAAAACCCCACCGGTGCAATATGTGCGACAAAAGCTTCACGCGGGCAGACATACTAAAGATTCACCAGCGCACGCACACAGGAGAAAGGCCATACTGCTGTTCTGTTTGTAACCTCAGTTTCAAACGCCTGGATCACCTGAAGTCCCATCAGCGCAAACACATCAACCTGTGAGGCTGGACAGCAACAGCTGCTGTGATCGTTTATTTATCCAGTGAAGACACAAAGACCATTGTTTGTAAAATGTTGATATTTTCTGATAAAAGGCATATTTACTGTAGACAAAAATCAACACATCCCTATTTAAATTATGAGTTTTGCCATATAAGAGCGTCTTCAAAAAACCGTTTTCCCACTTGCAATGGGACATGAATCCTGTTAAGGTTCGTTAAAATGTCAAACGTCTCAGCAGGTTAGCTATTGTAGTAAAAATAGACACCTGTGGGTGTGGCTGTCGTCACAGCAACCACATCAAACCCGGTCAGTAAAAATGGCAATTCCAAACAAAGGACAGCTGTTTTAGTTGACTTTTGAGTTGCATTTAACAGCAAAATGTATGGTTTACAGAGATCTTCGGCATTATCAGATGGATGGTCCAACGATGGACTATAAATTCTGCAACATTTGATAAATCACAGAGCACAGACTTTATCAATTAATGCTACAACATTACGAGAATGAAGATGTGCCTCCTAGGATAAGAACATGAACAGAAAACTGCTTAATTATTGTAGGAAGTTGGCAGACCAACAGTAACATTAAAAAGAGTCCAACTGCTTCTGGAAAGTCCTAATTCTGAAGTCTGTGACGTCGTATTTTTTACAGGCCTGTTCTGTGGAGCGAGGTTGCAAGGCGGATGTCTCCTCTTTCAAAAGAAAAACATCCAAGCCCTGGCAAACACTCAAAGCATCTCACAACAGCACATTAGGCAAACTTGTGACGGTGTGATAAAACGTAACATTTCATTTTTTATGGTCAATGATTTCAAAAGTTCTTTGTGGTGCAACGTTGCACGTCATTGAAAGCACGTCAGTGAAGTATGAGGGTGGTAGCAGCGTCTTGCTACCCGTTATTTCAGTCAAGGTGGAGGGAATTCTAAATCATTTCAAACGGCGGTCATTGTAAGCACAAAGGACGACAATTGGAGATAAGTTTATTTTTCAATACAACAGTTCAAATAGTACACATCCGTTAAAAACCGTGGGACTTCACCAGAAAAACATTTAGGTCTGAAAGGAACAGGTAGGTCCAGACGTAAATCTAATTTCAAATCTGGGCGAGATATGAAGAGCACTGTCCAAATATGCTTACCGGTAATCCCACCCCCCAAAATGAGTGATACTACAAAACAAGGATTCTACTAAGTATTTTTTTAGAATAATGCTTATTTACCAATCAATATTTTATTTAAAGCTGTATTGGGTGATATTTAAAGTTCGAAAGGTTCTCATTTAAGTCTGTTTTAGGCTTCAATATGAATGTATGGACTTAATATTCTCTCTATATTGTTTGGTTTTAGTGGACATAAAAAGGCTGAAGATAAGTATTATATTTCTCATGTTTTTATAAAACACTCTGGTGGTGGGTAACAAAAAAACAAACAAACCTGATTTTTGTGAATGTGATTTCAAATAAAACATGATTAAGATCTTTGTAACTTTTATGTCTTCTTGGCAGCATCTCAAAGTAGAAGGTTCTATGAATAAATGGTAACTTCCCAAAACACTGGCACCCCAAAACTGTTGCCCTCCCTGTGAGGATTTCCATCAAAGGCAGTCTATTACAGATTTACAAGATAACCACCAACAGTTTTTCAGCTATTTTTTTATTTGCTCTTTATATTTTTAGAAAGCTGCGTGAGGTCTTATATGTTGATGGGGATTTTTGTAATAGAGATTAATTTTCTTTGCCCAAAAGAATTTGAAGCACCACTCTTGAAACCTATTGAATTAACAGCAGAGGTTTGGGAACACGAGGAACATGAGGATCTGTAATTGTGTGTGACTTGCATTTAAAACAAGTTTTACAAAAACTAAACAAAGTGATAAACATGTTAGATTTTTTTTTTTTTTATGAATAAACCCTAAAAGGGAAGATTTTGGATTCGGTCTGGGGCTATTATTATTTATTTGTACTATAGACTGGGTGAATACTCGATACTGATTATCTGCCGGTTGTGGATATAGTAAGGCATAATGGCCAGCGAAGTGTGTGTTATCAGAACTTACCGCACCCTGGGAAAGACTGAACTGATACATGTATTATCACTTTGGATTCTCGGTTTTTATACCATGGTCTGGTTGAATACTCAATTCTGATTGGCTGCTGGGTGTGGATTTAAACGGGATAATGCACACCTAGAAAAGAAGTTATGGTCACATAGCCTAAATGCTCTATATCACTGCGCTGGCTTCTCTGAAACTTTAGCTTCATCATCTCAACAAAAAAAAAAGCAGTAAGAGGTTAACTTTCTCTGAACTGATGCTTGCTGATGTGGCGATCAGCGTATACTGTATTACAATTTCCTTTGGCGCCATGTCATGTTTACTGTGACAACGCGCAGCGCCACGTTTGAAATATTCTACTTTTTGTTTAAAAAAAAGTGATCTAAACTGAAAAAATAACAAGAATAAAGTACTAAAATTTGAATATTTAAATCTTTCGCCATTTTGTAGTGCTGTCCATATCTAAAATCCCAAAATCCAATCCCCTGGAAAATTCCCGGAAGTTTCTGCGAAAAACCAGTGTGCAATGATGCTCACTAGATTGGCGAATATCGACCACAATGCATTTCGTCGGAACAATTTTTGCATAAAAAATAATTTAATTCTTTTAATAAATCAATGCTTTTATCTTCAGAAGACAGTGGACTCATAAATAATCGTTGCAAAACGCTCATATTAATTGGATTTTAACTTCGTAAAATCCATGACGTTATATCCGCCGTTTAAAAAAAGTAGTGAGCATGGTGTCCAAATTGCTTTTAAAATCCAGGGCACTAGATAGTGCTACACTATAGTTTTTTAATAGTTAGGGAGAAGGATGGGAATTCGGACATAGCCGATGTTCCCTTGTGAGAAATACTGTTCTGTGCTTGAAACAGAGCAGGCCACCGCCTTACAAATGTCCCACAGAAGCCGGCCAATCACAGACATGGACATGAAAGTCAATGCTGACTGGTCAGAAAGTCTTCCAATCAGCTTGTAGACGGGATCAGGTTTGGGCACAGTTGGAAGAATTTCTGACCAATCAGTATCGACCTTCATCTCCATGTCTGTAATTGGGTGGCTTTTTGTGGCACATTGAGAGAGAATTTTGGTGGAAATTGTTTTGATTGCACATATCTTTGAGTTTCAAGTGCATTTTTCTGTTTCACTTGCAAGCTAATTTTTGAGCACACAAAATGTTTTACACTAAAAATGATGTGTGTTACACTTGGAATAATGGCACAAAAATCATTCCATACCAGAGCCGCGAGACTGAAGTACTAAAAGCTTAGAAGGAGTAGTGGACACTGGTTTAGGGTGAGGACTATGATAAATTGAAATGTTGCAACAGATTGTTGTGGCTGAAACATCACGTGCGTTTTGCCGTGCCATCCCTCTGGGCCACCGTACTGCGTAACACGTGACGGCGTGAGTCAAAACAACGGCTACAAGTGGGTGTTGATCTCCGTTCATTGCATTTGAGTGTTTCGCTGTTGCTTTAGCCTAAAACTAAAGAGTAACTTTAAAGAAGATAAACATGTAGTGTCTATCGGTTACGGAATGGAGGGTTTGCGGAAGGTCGCGCGACGCCGGAAGAGAGATTAGCATCAGCATGCGGGTGCTAACGCTAAGTTAGCTATTTTAGCCGATATATCAGTCAATGAGCATCACATCTGTGAGATTTTGAGTTTCATAACGGTCTGAATTTTGGTCGCAGCCAAAAAATATTGGGACCGACGCATGCGCACGTCACTAAACTAACCCCGTTTCCTGTAAAGCGGATAACATCAAAGAGGATGTAGAAGACAATCTCTGAGACGTTTTACATCAAAGCTAAGGCACCGCTCCCCTGAGAGGAAAGCAGACTGAACAATCGCAGTGTAACAGATAGTCGAGACCGAGAGGTGAGAGTCGACCATGCCGGATCTGGACGCCCTCGTCGTGGCCTTCCAGACCCAGCTGTCTGATGTGATGGAGACTGTGGTGAAGACGGCGATGTTTGAGGTCACGCGCTTGGTGGAGGACGTCTTCCTGGTGGAGGTGAGGCGGAGGAGGCAGGAGCTGGAGTCTCTGAGGACGCAGCTGCAGCGGGCTGAGGAGCAATTCAGGGGAGACAAAGCAAGATCCAAGACCCTCCTTGAAAGCTCAGGGAACGGTGTGGACCAAGCGGGCGACTGTGAGGAAACAGGAGACTGTGAGGAGGGTAAGAGCTCAGAGCTGGAGAGGAGGAAGGGGAAGGAAGTGTGTGTGGAGCAGCACAACAGTCATGTCCTTCGTTTCCAGACACGACCTCTGGCTGTGATGTGAAAACCCCGCGGGATTCTGTTGGATGCTGGATGTCCAGCCTCAGACGAGACGACAGAACGGGTGCAGAGGATGAAGCTGCGGCCGCACAGAATCCTGACCCCGACCCGCAGGCGAGTCAGCTGTGAACAACAGATCAGACTGATCTACCTGTTCATCATCTATTCAATTTAAAGCTTTTGGCGCTTTTCATTCAACTTGAAGCACAAAGATAAAAAAAACAAAGTTAAAGGGCCTATTTCATGCAAAATGAACTTTTCGAGCTTTCAAGTGTATTATGATGTTTATTCCTCACTATAAACCCCAAAGTGTTATTTTGATCCATTCACACACTTCTGACCATTCTCCTAAAAACCAGCTCTCTTTAAGTACCAGCCCCTCCCAATCAGAGACGTGCACAGGAATTCAGAGGGGCAGGGGCTCAAAGTCAGAAAAGGCCACCAAAAACACACATCTGTTGTTCTTTAAGCAACATGGAAATTGAGTAACATTTTAGAATAATAGTAATAGTAGTTGGGTGCACAGTGGCACAGTGGTTAGCGCTCTTGCCCCACTGTAAAAAGGCCCTGGGACCTGAAACACCAATGGGGGACCCTTCTGTGTGGAGTTTGCATGTTCTCCCCGTGCATGTGTTGGCTTTCTCCCTCCGTCCAAAAACATGCTTCATAGCTTAATTGGTTAGTCTAAATTGTCCATAGGTGTGAGTGTGTGATTTGTGTGATTGACAGACTGGGTCCAGGGTGGCCCCTGCCTTCGGCCACAAGTGGCCGGGATGGGCTCCGGCAGCCCCATGACCCTGATTGGGAAAAAATGGATTAGAAGATGAATGAATAATAGTAGTAGTAATAGTACTAATAGATAGGTGAAAGTGATACAATTGTCATTTTTTATGTAATCAAATTATTGTCAACACGAGTTTGTTCACTTTATCATAATCTTGGAAGACATTCAAAGCAATAAAACACTGGAGGCTATTTCTTGGCAATGTGCCGCAGACATAATCAGCATTAATCAAGTCTAATAAAGATGGTAATATTTCAAACACAGACATCCTACAACATGTTTCCCCAGAATGCTGAAATGATTCATAATATTTAATGATATCATATTGTTGTTGTCTTAATGCACCAAGATCTGTGTGGTTTAAATCTCCACAACTAATGGCTACGACTTTCTTACTAAGAATATGTTATGATTAGTATCTAATGTGCTGTTGTACCCGTAAGGCTGCAAAAGCAGAGGATCAGATGTCCGCTTTGGATGTAAAAGAGGAAGAAGTGAACGCACCTTGCTGTTCCTCTCATCATCTGAGCAGTTGGGGAAGTACATTTGATGGTGAGGAATCCTCATTTTTGTTACGTTGGCTTGATGTTTAGCTTTAAACACGTCCAAATCAGTAGTTCCCTCAGTGTCCGTGTCTTCTCTCAGTGTCAGTTGTCTCCTTTCACTTGAATAGTTCTAGTTCAGGGGTGGGCAGTCTACAACCCGGGGGCCAAATCGGCCCGTTAATCTGGCCGCCAAACTGGAAAAATAATATTGATAATCCTTCTAAAGGTTTTATTTTCTCTGTAATTCTGGAGTCCACTCATAAACGCTGCTCTGCAAATAAAGGGACCTTTGCTTGGATGTAGAAAGTCGTTCAGGATTCATGTGGTTTTGGACGATTAGTTGATGTTTCTGATCATTCCAACTGCACATGAATGCAGCATTTTGAGTTAGACTCTATCGGTGCACGTGGCTCTAAAATCAGAACAAAATCATCCAAGATGTTCAGTTTTAAAATAAATACATACATTTTTGATCAGTTCAAGCCTGTTTTCATCCTGATTCCATGTTATTTCTTTCTCTGATGAGGTGGACCACCAAAACACTCCACTCATCTGCTCCTGGTCCAGCCCCTCTGTCAAATTGTAGAACCCTCTGTGGCCCACCAGTCAAAAAGTTTGCCCACACCTGTTCTAGTTGGTATTTTTACTGTTTAGTCCACAAATACTTTACGCATAAAATGAAAGTGTGTATATTTTGAAAGAGATAAAGTTTAAAAAACATATATCTTAGACACTGTTTGTGGGTGATCTTTTTTCTGCATTCGTTTTCTAGACAGAACAGGACCCGAGTCCAGCAACGCATGTGAAGCGGCTGAAGTCAGACCCAAGAAGGCTGAGGAAAACAGTGACGATTTTTTGAAGAGCTCTAATAGGCAAGACTCTCGCATGTCAGCTGCATACCAGTATCCTGAGGACCAGCCAGAGGCGTGCTCGGCCGCTGATCAGCCTCATTTTTCCCCTTTGGAACTGGACACGGGTTGGATTGGTCTTCCCGGTCTGCTGCAGAGCCACAGACCCGACAAGGAATGCGATCCGGTCAAAAGCAAAGGTTCTGCAGCTCGTGAAGAGCCTGAGGTGTGTGACTCTGTGAGAGCAGATGTTCAGCTCTCTTTGGGTGCAGATCCCGTTTCATCCTCGGGTTCTTCTAAAGCCAGGATGCAGCACAGCAGCATGCTGGGTGTGGCTGTCAAGAAGGAGGCCCTGGTCAGTTCAGGAGGGTCTGAGCCAAGCGAACGAGCAGAAAGAAAGTTTAAAAAACCCGGAAGAGCATCTCCATCTGATTCAGGGAAACCGCACCGGGTGATTTTGGAAACGCACAACTTCAACAGCTCTTACAATAAGGGCACTGTGCTGGAAGGTATGAAGCCTCAGTCTAAAGTAGATTCAGGCTTGAGCTTACATGAAGCTATAGAGCACATCCATCGACCGCTGAAAAAGCCCCCAAGTCTTCGGACCTCTGCATCGCCGTCTGTAGCTCTCTCATTGGTTGGAAACCTCAGTAACTCCAACAGGATTCCCTCCACATCCAAAGCTGCCCCTGCTGCCGCCCTCTCCGTGCAGCGGCTCCACCTGAACCGGACCAACGCCTCATGGGTGGGCCTTAAATCCCAGCTTCAGCCTGCAAACTGTCAGCACTCCAACCCCGCCCCCCACGCCGAATCCCACCCTCACATTGGCTCCAGACACCTCCTGCGCTGCGGCCAGTGTGGCAAGTGTTTTCCTCACCCCAGCAACTTAAAGGCCCACCTGCAGACGCACACGGGCGAGCGGCCATTCTGCTGCTCGCTCTGCGGACGCAGCTTCACCAAGCTGAGCAACCTGAAGGCCCATCGGCGGGTTCACACCGGGGAGAGGCCATACTGCTGCCTAGCCTGCGGTAAAAGGTTCACCCAAAAATGTAACCTAAAACGACACCAGAGGATCCATCTGGATGTATGATGGTGGAGAGCAGACATGTCTAGAAATACTTTGGTGTTTGTATCTACTGCGTTGTGAATCATAAATGTTTAAGTTATAACGTATGTGCGTACCATTTGTGTCTCTTGATGTGGTAGACTCCTCATTCAAGTATGTTTTGAAAGCTCAGATTGAATTCTTTTTATTTTTTTAAGAAAGAGTCGCCTTTTGTCAGCTCAGATGTTTACACAGAAATATTTGGATAGAATTGCATCGCAGCATCAGGAACATTTACTAAAACGTTGGGGGTCAAACTACTTCATCAGTTTGGTTTTTATTCAGATGATACTCATTCATTTTGATGTCTGATTGAACAAATATCAACTTACTTGTCAGATTTCCTTTCTGAAAACAATGTGGTTTGCTAATAGAAATGTTTTTGCATACGTAGCTCTCTAGAGTGAACACAAGTGGAACAATCTGTTCTTAAAAGTGTTAATTCTAATGTAAAAAACAAACAAACAAGAAACTTGTTTACTGCCTAAAAATAAAATAAACTGTTTAAACCAATTCATAGATTTGATGTATATTACAGCTAAAATTCATTGGATTCCAATTACGATTACTTTTCATTTTAGTGAACTCTCCTCTCAGTAAAAAGGCTTTGATCAAAAGAATCAGAAGAATCAATGGAAGAATATTTTTTACGCACAGCCTCATCCTATTCTGTTTTAAACAACTTTTGGAAGTTTAATTTCTTTGAAATCCTGTTAGGGAGGATCTTTCTAACAAAACAAGTCAACAGTTTTGACAGTAAAGGCCGTTTCACACAGCGCTACGTCCATTTTGCGCTTATTGCAGGAATGAAGTTGGTCATGCGTGAAAATACGCAGAAAAAGTGAGAAAAGTTGTCGTGTTTATGCGATATTTTTACAGATGTATCACGACTGGACCACGTTCAAACCACGGAAGAAGTATGAATAAATCATGCAAAGAACACATAAATCCACGTACAACATGAACCGTGTGTGATTATTGCCCTGTTTATATGAAATTCATTAGTGATTTGTGCGTCAATCACGTCATTTGAACGTGATGTGTGCCGTATATCTGATATAAAAGTTGTACATTAGCAATAAAAAAAAGTCCATTAAACATACGTGGAACAATCGTGGAAAGCCTCAAAATTTGCAAATGCATCTCGCATAAATTACGCAAAATTGCATACGATTTATGTAAAAACTGCGTATAAGTATAAACTGTAATTCTCAACTGACCAGAAATTTTGAACAGTTTAGAATCGAATTCACGTAAAAACTTGTCAGCTAAAACCCTCGACGGACATCTTCGCACATCAACGAATGATGAACACTGTAGAATTATGTGCATCACGCATGGATCACGAAAATCCGAAATTCTATACGTAGAAAATGTACGTCGTGGCTGTATGACAGCTGTAAGAGAACGATTTCTTTAGGATCATAGTTACGCCTGAACCTTTAGCTTTATAAAACGTCTTAAACTGCTAATCAAATAATTAGCCTCTTTAGTGAAATCACAGTTTTTTTCACAGTGAGTGTTCTTTTGACATGGATTTCTTATGAAACAAGCCCATTAGGCAATATCTGTTTATCGATCGTATTTGTATCTACCGTCATAAAGACAATTCCTTTAACAGTTATCTCATGGAGATGGAAAAAAAAAATGCTGAGCTGTTTTTGGTGAAAGCGTCCTTTCTTTAGAAAAGTGTAATCCTAAGATCAGATAAAGTGCCTAAAAAGTCGTGTTCATTTTTTTAGCTACAGCGCTGCAGTTTTTGCTCTTTTGATTTATGGGTGCAATCGTCAATATTCTTTAACCAATCAGGTTTAGGGTCTGCATAAAGGAGATGATGGATCATCTTTGTGGGACAGAACGCTGTCATGGGCTCTAATTCCACCATAACTGCCGTCTGAGATAGAGAGTTGGATTATTGGAATACCTCATGAATCCCTCTGACATTACTGTCTTCTGCCTTTGTCATCAGGTTGATTGGTGTTTTGTTGACAGACGAGGGAACTCTTTACTATGTGGAACAATCATCGTCACCATCCGGAAAAATGACTTGATCAGCAGCAAACCTACCATCGATGCAATGAACAATCTGTCCAACATTAGTGTCGCCGTAATGACTCCCCAGCTCCTGTACTGGCGATTCAGCATGTTTGGATTTTCGACATTTAATAGCCAAATAAAGGTTTTTACGGGGGATCTTTTAGCTTTACACAGTACAGTATATACACAGATTGGCCACTTTTTTAGGCACACCAACTGCTCGTTAATGCAAATTTCTAATCAGCCAATCACATGGCAGCAACTTGATACCTTTAGCCCTTGTGCTATCCTGAAATGGCCTGATATGTGATCTTCACTGGTGTCCATGGATTACATGAAATCCTCCTCACCTTAACCCACCTTTGTCATGTTAAGGATAACACGTCAATTTAAGGATCGGGTCATCTGGACCCCATAGGATAGCACAAGGGTTAAGCATGTAGACATGGTAAAGACGATTTGCTGCAGTTCAAACCGAGCATCAGAATGAGAAAGAAAGGGGATTTAAGTGATTTTGAATGGGATTGTTGGCACCAGACAAGTTGGCCTGAATATTTCAGAAACTGCTCATTTACTGGGATTTTCACCCCGCAACCCTGCCTAGGGTCTCCAGAGAATGGTCAGAAAAAGAGAGAATATCCAGTGAGCAGCAGTTCTGTGGGTGGAAATGCCTTGTTGCTGTCAAAGGTCAGACGAGAATGGTCAGACCGGTTCCCGTTGATGAAAAGACAACAGGAACTCAAAGAACCACTGGTTCCAGTCGAGGTATGCAGAAGATCATCTCTGAACGCACAAAACATCCAACCTTGATGTAGATGGACTCAAGCAGCAGAAGACCACACCGGGTACGACTCCTGTCTGCTAAGAACAAGAAACTGAGGCTACAATTCACATAGACTCACCAATACTGGACATTAATGATTGGAAAAACGTTGTCTGGTCTGATGAGTCTCTATTTCTGCTGAGATTTCTGAACTACTCAGACCAGACCAACTGCCACCAACGACCATGTCACATTCAAAGTCACTTCAATAACCTTTTTTCTCCATTCTGATTCTTGGTTTGAACTGCAGCAGATCGTCTTGACAATGTCTACATGCCTAAATGCATTGAGTTATTGGCTGATTAGAAATTAGCATTAAGAAGCAGTTGGACAGGTGTGCCTAAAAGAGTGCCCAGTCTGTACTCTGGTGTATACTTGTATAGCGCTTTTCTACCTTCGTTGAAGGCCCAAAGAACTTTAGTCAAAAACCCACTCACCTATTCACACACACGCTGGTGCCGAACACCGGCAGCAATCTTCCACCAGAGGCATGGTGGGGTTCAGTGTCACTTCGACACGGGAATTGAACCTGCAATATTACAATCAGGGGTCGACCGCCCTACCGCTGCCCCATTGCAAACAAAATACCTTTTAAAAAAGAGAATTGCTGGATCTTTTTTACTTCACTTTCAGATTTTGTAAAGATCATTTGCAGAATAAATCTTACTATTGATGAGTCAAAAAAGCATTTAGTTCGCTCCCTGAGTTATTTATTTGTGCAGTTCAGGTAGAGCTTTTTAATGTCCACACAAATTAGTCATGAATACATTTATGTTTGGTTTCTGCAGACTCAGGTTGTGCTCATTTTGAAAGAAAACAAATAGAGTACCTTTTTTGAACACTTGGTGTCAGCCTTATACTTTTGCACACATCATGAGCCTAACAGATTTCTATGTGATTGGCTTGTTGAAATTTTAAAGTATTAATGGAATAGAGAGTTCAAAAGAACACTGGTTAGATTAACGATTTCTTGTAATATGCATTTCTAGACACTCCTTCCTGTAATGTGTCGGCCAATTGTAGTGTGGGTCACACAAGTTAAGTTTTCAGCTTGATGTTGTAAAGCGAGTCATAGCAGCTCTGTGCAGGTGTTACAACCGATAACATTCTCAGCTCATTTAAAAGGGAGAAAAAAACTAGCAGAGGCTAATCTTTGAGTGTGTGTGTTTAAAGAAAAGATTTAAGGCAGGGCCTGTGTTCTTGATGATATCTCTCCTGTGTTGTGTGCAAATTCAAAAGAGAAAATGTCTACACAGAGCGCTTGACGCATACCAACCTGACCGTAGAGAAAACTTCTAGTTTCATTGTTGAGTCTATCAATAGATTAAAACAATATATTTCTGATCTTTGCCACAAAAAAGTTTACACTCTATATGCTAGATTACTTCACATTATTGCTGCATTTAGTTTGTCAAATTGTGATGATATATTCAGACAGGACACGTTTGGTTCTCATAAGCCTTGTTTCCACTGAGCGGTATGGTCCAGTGCGGTAAGGAGTGGTACGGTATGGTCCAGTTAATTCTGGCGATCATTTCCACTAAGTTTAGCCTCGCTTCCACTGAGCGGTTTGTTATGACGGCGCATGCATGGTGTAGACCTCTGGTGTGTCATTGCGTCATTGTAGTGCCCTTAGGCTCACCCTGTATCACACCGTTGCCAAGGGTTGCAAGGAACATTTGCATTCCACTGCCGACCAGGCCTTGCTGCTGTTTGCCGGCATTTTCATTATAGACTCAGGGGCCAAAAGAGTACACATGAAACCATAAAAACGTGAATGCTTACAAACGTCGGGAACGTTAGCTTAAAAGAGCGCTAAATTAGCGCTTTTTAGTGTCGTTATCATTGTCTGCAAATCAACGGGTGGCTACAGCGGCTCTGCCACAACCGTTCCACTTTTCAATGGAGCTATAACCGATGGGGGCCCCCAAGAGGTATGGTTCGGTACTGTTTAACCTTTGTGCTATCCTGGGCACTTTAACATTGGGAGTTGGGTCATCTAGACCCACTAGACAGTGCACTGAACCTTTTTTCTTCAGTGTTTTGTGATCTTCACTGGTGTCCATGGATTACATGAAATCCTCTCCACCTTTATCCACCTTTGTCATGGTAGGAATAACACATCAATGGTCATCTTGACCCCATAGGATAGCACAAGGGTTAGACAGCTGTGACAGCTGTGTTTTCTTAAGCTTTGAGTACAGCAGTATGTGTATATGACAAGGTCTGAGAGCAGCAGATTAAAGTGTGTTATCTGTGCTTTATGTCTACTTTTCTTGAGAAAGTAAGTCCTATGGTTCCTAGATAATGCGACTTAAATAAGCTTTTGCATTGTTATTAAATAAAAGCTATTTGAATGCATTTCTTTTCATCATAGCCGTAAACTTTAAACCCTTGTGCTATCCTAGGCACTTTAATGTTGGGAGTTGGGTCATTTAGACCCACTAGACAGTGCGCTGAACCTTTTTTCTTCAATGATTTGTGATCTTCACTGGTTTCCATGGATTACATGAAATCCTCTCCACCTTTATCCACCTTTGTCATGGTAGGGAGAACACGTCAATGTAAGGGTGGGGTCATCTAAGATACCACAAGGGTTAATGAAATGTGATAAATATGTTTGTTGTGTAAGATTTTGTGATAGATTTTAAATATAACAGAGGTGCTTAAAGGAGAGTTGCAATTACAAAAGTGCCCGTTAAAAATTATAAGTGTCTGAGTGTACAGATAAACGACTAAAAGAACATTGTACAAGTAGTCTTAAATTATATCTAAATGTCAAAAATCTTCAAGAGTTCCTTTGTTTTATGTAAAAAAATGTTTCCATATTAAAACACATTTTCAGTTTCCCATTTAAAAATGATTCTGTAAGCTTTTTTAATTTGTTGGCAGAGAAGATTCAATAAATATTTTAGGTTTATTTTTTTGTTAAAAATGTTCTTTTTTTTGTACTTTGTCGAGTGTAGGAGACACCCACAGCAAGACTGTTTTTACGATTGTAAAAGGTTCTGTCAGACTCGAAGGACAAACATGCGTCAAACTGTGAGACTAATATGGGAACAGGTCCAGAGCAGCTATTATTCCACACACACAGTGATAAAAGTCAGTGACAGTCTAAACCCCACTGGCATGCATCACTCTTTCTTCTCTGATAGAAAATTCTTTTTCATAAATAAATAACTCCCTGTGTCAAGTGTTTGCTGGAAGTCCTGCTCATTGAGTGCAGCAGAGCAGAGCGCGGTGGTGTCCAGGAACAGTGCTGACAACTTACAAGGAGTTCTCCTGAACAAAACGAAAAGTTTCACAGCCTTTGATGTTTCAAACCAAGAAAAGGAGGATGCCGACAACTTCATTTAACAATCATCAGCATGTGGAATTCACATGGACACCAAAGAGCGTTTTGTTCCTAAAATGTACAAATCAGTTCAACAGTTGATGCTCGTCACAACTTGACAAACAGACTGACAGACTTCACAGCAAATGCGATTCCATGGTCAAATTCACATCTTGCGCTTGTCTTGATGCTTGTCCAAAAAATGGGTTCATAAACTTAAGCCTCACACTGGTGGCAACCAAACTACTGAACACTGGTGCCAACCTTAGTAAGATGGGATTCAATGTCGGCTTCCTTGTGCATGAACGCATGCGCCAGCAAGGTGGGAATTGAGCCTGCTATCTTTCGATTGGGGGATCGACTGTCCTACCGATGCATCACGGCTGCCCCGGGGTAAATAGCGTATACTTGCATAGTGCTTGTCTACCTTCCTCGAAGGCTCAAAGTGCTATACAGTCACAGTCCCATTCACACACTGAGGGCGAGTCACGGGGTAGCAATCTAAGCAAAGATGCTCAGACTTTCATCTCCCCGGCCACTTCTTCCAGTTCCTCTAGGGGGGAACCCGAGGCGTTCCCAGGCCAACCGAGAGACACAGTCTCTCCAGCGTGTCCTGGGTCTTCCCTGGGACCAGACCATACCAAATGCTCGAGCCAACTCAACCAGTTCCTCTCAATGGGGAGGAGCAGCGGCTCTACTCTGAGCTCTCTCTGGGTGACCGTGCTTTTCACCCTATCTCTACGGCGGAAGCTCATTTCAGGCGTATTCGGGACCTTGTTCTTCCGGTCATGATCCAGAGGTCATGACCAGAACGAAGATCGACCGGTAAATTAAGAGCTTTGCTTTCTGGTTCAGCTCCATCTTCAAGACAACAAACCTTTTATGGTCAATGAGGCTGGACCCATAAGCAAGACTGAAACTGAAGGTGGATGAAATAATAATCTTTATTGAGTCCCAGTAGTGGGGGAGGGTCCTAGCTTGAAAGATTCGTGGCTTAAATGGATGACAGAAAGGATGAGCTGCTTGTCTGGTGGAAGCTGTGAAGACTATATAGAGTGGAGCCTTGATTGGTGTCCCGTTGGATGTCAGTGGTGGAGTTGAAGCTGGTAGTCATTCCTGAATGAGCAAAACATAGAGTGGGTCAGCTTAGCATGAGTCAGTACTCTACCGCAGGAAGCAGACGGACTGACGTCGGCTGAAGGGTGAGGAATCCAGACAAAGGCTGCATGCTGATGAGTTGATGGGTAGCAGGTGTGGAGATCATCCCCTGGTAGGTGTGGGAGGAGACCAGGGTCCTAACAGGACCAGGGGGGTATTCCAGAAAGCAGGATATGCTAGCTCCCACGATAAGTTTGAGGCTAAGGAAGTTAATAACCTCAGCTTTCGGTTCCAAAAATGGAGGTATGTTTCAGGGTAGGTCAAGTTACCATGGCAACTCATGCTCTGAACATAACCTGGTCCGGAGCAGGTTTAGTTGAAGCTTAGTTTGTTTTCAGAGAGGTGAAGCAGCATGGCGTGTCCATTTGAAGATGATTTAGTGGATGAAAAAGCTCAGATAATGCTTTTTCCACCATGAGAGGGTGATAAGACCACATATGGATGCTGGAAAGATAAACTTTTTTACTTTGATCTAACTTAATTATTTGCTTCAGTTAAGATAAATCATTTTTTTGTCAGGTCACCTTAAAAATAACACGTAGTTTTCAGACAATTATTTTCCTTTCGTTCAAATTAATTCAATTAAGTAGGTGTAACTTTGATGCTGCTGTTAGATCTGCACCGCAAGGGATTCTGGGATATCATTCCCTTTGCCTGTCTGGACGGATTTGGGTTTAAGTGTGGGTTTTTTACAAAATGTGTTTAGTTGTATAGCTGTTTTACTGTGTTTCACCGTGTTTTGCCTAGCTATTTTGTCCTACTATGCTTACGTCTCTGCACCATGAGTGAGAGTAAAGGAGAGGATGATGAGGCTATATAGCACCCCTACCACCTAAAACTGTTATGACAGTGACGGATTTTCTTTGATGAATTTTTTTCCGTCCTTTTAATTGTTATAAAAATGAGCATATCTGCCGGCTCAAACTTAGACATATGAAAGTTCAAGAAATATAAGTAATTAAGATGGAAAAAAGATTAATGAAGTAATGTGACATTTAGTTAGATAAATACGTAAATTTGAGTTGTATAAACAATTATTGAGTTTGAATAAATTTAACTAAATTATTTAAATTATTTTTCAGCCGTTTTACTTTTTTGATGGACTTATAATCTTTATCCGCCGTCATTAAAATCTCAGACTCCGTTTCACTTCTGTCTCAAGTGTCGCGCTTTCTTTTTTTTGTCTCCACGCGTTTCCATGGTGACTCCAGAAATCGGCGATCTATTGAGAATGTCTTTATGTACCGTGCGTTAACCCAGGGTTACCAAATCGAGCGTAATTACTCCAACTCATATCCGGTCTTTTGGAACCGACATACCATAAGCAAGTTCAGGCGGATTTCAGCCAGAGTTCAGGCTTGAAGTCAGGCTAGTTTAAACATGCTTCCTGGAATACCCCCTAGTACAGCGACCACCTAACAACAAACTCTGCTCCAAACTGCATGGTCAATCTCACGCTCCGATCTTCCCTCACACATGATATTTAACCCTTGTGCTATCTTAGATGACCCCACCCTCTCATTGACATGTTCTCCCTACCATGACAAAGGTGGATAAAGGTGGAAAAACTTCATGTAATCCATGGACACCAGTGAGGTTCACAAATCATTGAAGAAAAAAGGTTCAGCGCACTAGTGGGTCTAGATGACCCAACTCCCAACGTTAAAGTGCCTAGGATAGCACAAGGGTTAAACTCTTCCACCTGGGGCAGGCTGCAAGCAACCCCAATGCACACTGCAGGTCCTGGCTTGATGGAACCAACAGGACAACATCATCTGCAAAGAGCAGAGAGGAAATTCTGTGGTCCCAAATCCAGCCCCCCTCCGGGCTCTGGCTATGCCCAGAAATTCTGCTCATAAGGACAATGAACAGAGCCGGTGATAAAGGGCTACCTTGTCGGAGTCCAATATTCACCGGAAACAGGTATGACTTACTGCTGGCTTTGCAAACCAAGCCACTTACTTCAGTCATACAGGGACCGGACGGCCCTCATAGATAGATAGATAGATAGATAGATAGATAGATAGATAGATAGATAGATAGATAGATAGATAGATATGTATAGCACTTTCCACTTTTTTTAAAGAATTTGTAAAATAGTATGAAAGCAAAAGGTCATCAATCTTCATTTGGTTTGCACTAGCTGCTTTTTTGACCCATTCTTCCATTATTGCTCTTCTTGTCTAAAGCTGTAATGTTTTTGGGCTGTCGCTGGGCAACAAAGACTTTCAACTCCTCCTACAGATTGCCCCATCTATTCTGTCCTAGATACAGATGTACCTTAAAAAAAAAACCTGAAGAGCCTTGGTATGAAGATTTACTGATAAAAGAAAACATTTAAGCAAGCTCGCCCCAATCGCTCCTTCTGGTATTTTAGCAAAGCTGTCTTTCTGTCTAACTCAAAGCCCAGGCTCACTTCCCACCACAAATCAAAAGCAGACTGACATTAGAGGTTCAATCAGCCCAGAGACCAATACTGATCCTCAAACTGCCATTTGAAAATGTCGTCAGTATGCTTTGAAGTAATGCAAGGAATATATTGGCTCACCCTCCAAAACAATCATTACTTTTGAAGAAAGCTGGACTGGAGGTGAATAAACTTTCTTAGCTCTGAAGGCTAAATGGGAATTTTATTAGTAAAAAATAAAAAAAAAGCTGTTCTCCAAGAAAGTCCCTCACATTTATAGCTTCTCATCAAAACTCGTGATTACGGATTAAAACTGATGAACAGAGCATCCGATGGTTGTTTTGGTATATTAAGGAAGGATAGACCCTTAAAAAACACTTCAAGGGAAACTTCTGATTCCACACTCAACTTTCAGGAGCCCAGCCGTCTTTTGAATCTCATAACCCCTTTGTATCTGGCAGCCCTTTGTTCCTTAAAACCCTTCAGTTCTCCAGGAACAGATCTACACGGCGATCAATGCACTGCCAGCTATAGGCTGCTGTGATCAGCAGGGGTCAGTGTTGCTCCATGAAACCATTGCTAGACCACCGGTCCTGTCTGCTGCCAGTTCATTGAGGTGATAAGTAAACCTTTTTACCGCAAGCTCACATGGAACCCGATGAACAAGAACACACACACCTCGAAGTTCTTCCACCATCAAGAAGATGACACATTTACTTTACTCCTCCACCTAATTGCTGCCCTTTGCAGGTTTCCTGGTTTTTACCACCGCACACACATTTAAATACATCATTCTGGTTGCAAAGTAAAATGACGTAAGACAGCCTAAGAGTGAAAGTGGAGAGGAATGATAGCAACGTTTTCTTATTTCTTTTTCTGGAGCCATAATACTAGCTAACACATAGACCCAGACACTTAGTTCCTTATTTCCCTCTTCTCATGCAGAAGATACCCACAAGTAGTGATTCCTTTCAGTGCACTGAGAAACAACGAGGACATCTGTGAAAGCACGTTGTGAGGGTCAGCCAGAATTATTTGACAGCTTCAGCAGTTTAAAGTTTCTTTCCTGACGGATCAAACTCTTGTTTTCACGTTGCTTTTGTGAGCAAGACAAATAAATTCAGACAGAAGACAACAAAATCTCTGTGAAGGGAGTCCTGTCTTTGTCTAAGTTTGGTAATACATGATGTTCCAGACAGATGGAATCGCATTCCACCTTTTTAAGGATCAAGTGTTTTGGTTAAAAAAAAAACACACAAGCTTGATGCAGAGAAGGAGAAACAAGCTGGGTTATTAACATTCTACTTGAAGGCCTTTATTCATGCTTTAATGCTTGTTTTTCCCACTTTAATTTGAAAATGTAATTGTTTGTTAATTAAAAATATATATATATATATATCGAAAAAAAGAGCTGTTTTTTTTAACTGCACACTGGTCTGGAAGCCTGGAATTTTGTAAGTGCTGGAATTAAAATGATTCCTGGGATTCCTCTGAGGATTCGGCCTTTTGAGCAGCTTTGCAGACTAATATTTAATAACCCCTGAGTAAATCCTGAAATGAATTGCTCGATAAATAATTGAAGGGAAATTTATAAATAATTTTCCTTCCTAATCTCTTTCAGTGCGCCGCAGCCCAAGTCTCTGAAGTGATGCTCATCCTTGTCGACAGCCCGCAGGTAAAGCCTATCGCCTGTTGGAGGTGCTCTTGTCATGTCGAATCAACTGCCTCCTCCGGTGTGCCAAATGGTAAAAATAAATTAAATAAATGCTTTAAAAAAAAAAAAAAAAGACAGAACGAAAAAAAAGTACATGGTAGTAAAAAAGCAGGATCTATTAAAATCTTGTTTTTGTGAAGACTACTTTTGTTATCAGGGCTATTTTAGATTTCTGGGCATTTTCAGGAAATGAGAGAGGTTTTGTGCCCCCCGAGCAGATGAGACTGTACAGCCGGCTTCCGCCTTCAGACAAAATAGTAGGAAGTGTGCATAGCCTGACCACCTTCACATTAGATTGAACTGGTAATCTGGCATGTTAATCCAAAAATCCCAATTAGGTAGCATCAGCTCTATATGATGGTTCTTTTTTATTTCTTTTTGCTCTCGCTTTCAGCTGTAGTGGCTTTGCTTACAGTCTGCTAATGGGAATAGGTACAAGCCCATTATTCATTATTAATTATGTCGTTAACATTGAATCGCTCTGTGCTAATCCTACAAACCATCTCACAGAGTTTTATTGGTTGTCACTTTCCTCAAGGATTGCACAGTACGAGTTTTTCGTGAGGTGCCCCATCTGACTGAAATGAGATCTGTTTCGTGTGAATACATTTAAATATACTTCGCATTTATGGATTTCAATATATCAGCTTGAAATTCTTCACTGGACTTTATATGTAAAACTCCTGGAAGATTCTTTCATTCATCTTCTTCCGTTTGTCCGTTTCAGGGTCACGGGGCTGCCGGAGTCTGTCCCGGCCACTTATAGGCAAAGGGGACACTCTGGACAGGTCACCAGTCTGTTGCAGGGTCACACATATCACATCACACAGGCAGAAGTGCAACAGTCTGATTTGGAAGTAAATCCAGGAGTTTCTCTCTATCATTTTGAGACTGGAGGTTTCTTTATTTTCGTTGTGTGTGTTGTGTCTGTGGTGATGACCAAACTGACAGACGAGGATAGACAGGGGCCTCTGTGGACCATCATATTTGCAGATGACACTAAGCTGTAGAGAGAGCCGAGAGCAAGCGGATGAATATCTAGAGACGTGGAGGTTTGCTCTGAAAAGAAGAGGAATGAAGGTCAGCTGCAACAAGACAGAGTATATGTGTGAAGGAGATGTACTAACGTGGATCAGAGAGGTTACAGGGAGCACAATAGAAACAGAAAGTCTGGGAAAGAGGTGGAGAGGCGTGTGCAGTGAGGTTGGAATGGGCGGAGAAAAGTGTCCGGTGTGATGAGTGATAGCTCAAATGAAAGGAAAGGTGTAGAACAGTGTCTTTCAACCTTTTTTGAGCCAAGGCACACTTTATCCTTGACAGAAATCCCGCGGCACACCAGCATCAAAAAATTTAAAAAAGGAGAAACTCTATAGTCTGTATTGATGTACAGTCCCTCCGCAATCTCACGTGCATTTTGTGATGATTATGGCAGAAAAAGCTGGAAGTTGCAGCTATTTTTTTCTAAAAGTTGTAATAAAAGTTAAGTTAGTTTTCAGTAATAATTTTCAACTAAATTTTACCCTGGTGGTTGCTTTTCCCTTCAGTTTATTAACATGCAATTTTATGTAACCTCACAAAAACCCAAATACATTCTTTCTAAATAATGATTTATGTTTTTGAATTTTTTTTAACGTTGGTACAAAGGCAACTGTCATTTTTGAACAATTATATGATCACAATATATTTGATAAATTTTGCACAAAAAAACTATTATTTTTATGTTTCCTGTAGCTACACAAAAAGTGAACATGTTCGAGTTTTATTAGTTTTTCTTTCGTCTTAATCAAAGATAAAGTCTTTGAAAACTTTAACAAAAATGTTTTATTTCTTTTTAGATGATTAACTTGTTGGACTTTAGTTTAATTGTGTCTGTTGGTCACTTCACCTTAATCCTGTTTCTTTAATGTCGTTGTTACTTCTATTTAAGCTTAACTTCTCATTTTTCAAAAGTAACTAAAGTCTGAAAGCGAATTTGTCCTTCAATCCAGATTTTATTGATGACTTGGACCAAACTCTGGGATGTTTGGCTGTTAATAAACACAAACCTTGAAGGAGAACTAAACTGTTGACCTCTGATTTCATCAAGATTTAAAAACTGTTTGTGTGTTTGTTGAGGTTTCAAAACGTATAACAGGGAAGACTCATTGTAGCGCAGAGACGCTGTCACATTAACACAATGCATCATGGGAGATGTAGTGATGTCAGACAGACTCGCGTCTCTCAGCTTTATAATATTGTTCACTTGTTCCACGGTCTGATACCGGATCCCAGGGAAAGCTACACCGCTAGAGACGAGCTTTAGCTGACATTTTTGTTGAAACTGAGAGACTTTACGAGCTAAATCGGAACAAGGAAGTGAAGACTTTAACCATTTCTGATTGGTCAGACTAATGATGTATGATTAATGGTCCAAGAATAAATTTTAATTCATTGTTACTTTTGAACGGTCAAGTCATTTCAGTGAGCATTGTGGACTTTCTTTCTTTAACTGAAGGGTACCAACAATTTTGTCCACCACTGTACATTTCTGATATATATGGCTAAGGCCATCACGTTTTCAAACATATTGTCTTGGAAAAAACTGAAACATGTCAATAATGCTGAATTTGCTGGTCGACACCTGTCGATGCATACATAAGCTTGACGCCCCAGACGCGTGTGGGAGGAGCTACCACCAAATATTTTTAGACTGATCTCTACATAAAGCAGTGTCTGTGTGTATCTCATTCACAAAGTATGGAAGGCACGGATGATGTAGAGAGATGAGGTTCATTTATTTAAAAAAGTAATAACGTCTCCATGTCTGGGTTCATGAGATCATTCAGACTCTACCAGTACGATGAGCCTCACCTTAACAACAGGAGCTGACGACCGCTCTCTGCGGTGTTTCCATCACACTGTGACCCAGTCTGAAGACTTGCTGTCTGACAAGGGGAAAAATCTAAAAACAAGAATGAAATCAGAAGAACTTTTAAATGTTGCCTCATTGAAAATAGGAAGAATATCATAAAGTTCAGGGGGAGACTATTCAGATTATCCCCATACTGGATTTGGACTCCATCCACTGATTGCATCACTGAACACGTCTCAGTTCAAATCACGCCGCAGGACCTTCAACCACGTCTGTATATTGACTTAAAATTGAAACTAAATGCCCTTGCAGCGTGTATCACGTTTGGTATGAACATAGTTCAAGGAGTAGATATTTATATTTAGATACAAACAACAAATCTGTTCAAATGTTTATCCAGTTGAAACATTATTTATGAAGCTAATCTGACCTATGCAGAGTTTGATTTTGAAATACAAAGCATGACATCAGGGATTGCTTTCACTAACTTGACCCTTAAGGCACATGACCCATGGTAAGGACAGTATGCACATATAAAAAGGAATATTTAGTAAAAGTTTCATTGCCCAACTTTTCTTCTCTTCCTTTGCAAATGATTTAAAATGTCTAAAAGCAGCTAAACAGGAGTGCTGTCCATTAGGGACTTTTGCATATAACCCTTGTTGTTAAGCACATTGTTGCACTCACATCAGAGCTCCTTCATGCTGTATTTGCAAGTTGAAGATACTCTGTCATATTATTTTATGAGGAGATTTCCAAAGAATACCTCATTTATTTGGAAAGAAGCATCTTTTTCCAGGTGAACAAACACACACATGCGCTGTTCTCTACTTCACACTGAGCCCACAAATCCACAAACAGAATGTGAAGACAAAGTTGAGCTAGAGGACCGCAAAATGTAGTTAAGAGAAACAGTTTTTCAAATTTGAAAAGACAACAAAGAAGACTTGGAACCAGACAGAGGAATAACAAACAGCCACAGTAGGAAGACTGATGCCAAGTTGTATGAGTTTTTAAATTACCATGTAAAACAAGAATTGAGTGTCGAATTTGACACACATCAAAAGAGGCAGCGGACACAAATTTGACATGTGAATGAGATTCGGTGTAAAAGCAGCATTACCCCAGGCTTGGCGGAATTGATCTAAGCCTCGCACTGTTCTCCTACAAGTGCAGCTTCTACGCTGGAGAAAATATGTTGTTTCTTCTTTATTTGACATTTTTTTTGCTCTTGTGACTTATACTGTTAGAAATATGGTAGTTATTTTCAAATGTCCCCAAAATGTTTGCAGTTTGTAAAGAACTTACAGAGCCCATAATTTTAGGGCCTAAGACACCAACTGATCTTAACTATCCTAGAAATTGTATAATAATAATTTTGCATTCCCAAATTATGCCTGACTGGTTTGTTTTATTGTTATGTTTGTCAAATTGACTTTAAGTGGAACTTTACATTTTTAAAGAAAGAAGTCTTGATCTTTATCCTGGTTGTTAAAAATCGTTGGGAGTTGGACCCAAATGCAAAAGAATTGGAAACTGGTAACAAATTTATTTTTTTAATATTATTATCGTAATTTTCAGACTATAGGTTGCTCCAGAATATAAGTCGCAGCAGCTCAAGACGTCTCGCGTTAGAGACGTATGCAATGAACCAAGCGGGAAAATTGTCTCTTTTAAAAGGATTGTGTCATGCAAATTAAACTTTTTGAGCATTTTGCCGTATTATAATGTTCATTCCTCACAAAAAACTACAATTAGCTCAAAGCGTATTCTTGGTGCAGTCCCACCTCCACCTAAACTCCTCGTTCGGTCACACCTACAGCACAGCTGACCGCTGTCTAGCTGCTCTGATACGTTCCATGTAAAACTCCACACTGCTACTTGGCTGCTTTCCTCATACAAACCAAAACTCCTCTTCGTGGGCTTTCTCTAGATCGTCATAGAAACAATCAAAAAGCATCCTTATCGCATATTTTCTTTCTATAATTACAAACAATTTTTTTAATTACGACTTTACAACTAGTAACTTTACTTTTTTTTATTTTTTTGGTGGCCCTAAAACTCTGTCATAAAAAACAATCATTTTTAACCATTCATGCATTTCTGTATTTCCTCTAAAAACCAGCTCTATGAGCATCAGCCCCTCCCCATCCATGAAAACGAGCGGTTTCTGAACACATTGTGACGTAGATAAGTGAGAACAGCCCCTTTCAGCAAGAGTCAGCGCGGTCAGCACCGCCCCCAGGCTAACACACACACTACTACTATTTATGTGACGCCAGCGGTGATCGGCACAGTGCTTTCATTTTACGCACAATCCTCACATCCGTTTTTGCCAAAATTGGGATGTTTATTTTCGGAGAGTGAAATGCAGACATGCTGCAGAAGTTTTTCTTTAGGTTGATGTCATGAAATGGGCGGGACCCACAAGGTGCGAAAGGCGGAGCCTCAGAGATCGAGTCGTCTTACTTCCAGGTAGAAAATGAACAGCGAAAATAACTCATATTTCATAAAAAAATAACGTTCTGTAGTGTGGCAAAGGTAATATGTTATCATATATATAGATACAGTTTATTCTGAAAGGCAAAGAAAAGCATGATATAGAAAAAATAATTATGTACAAGAAAAAACAAGATTTATAACGTTCTCACCGTTTAAGCAAATTTCACTGTGATACTAATTTAGCATGTCACCCATGTGAAATGAGCAAAGATATTCAGAAACAAGCATTAAACTTATTTAGATTTGTTGAAATTGTCAGCTTTGTGCAATAACTTCTTAATAGATGAAGTGTTTTAACAAAACAAAACCTGCCAGTTTCCTCTTACTTTTGATCAAAACTGAAGAAAGTCAGGTGTGTTGCTAAACAGCAGCAGAGTGAGAAGCAAAAAAGCCTCTGTGAGTTGTCAACTAGGAAATGCTTTGGTCCATCTCTCAGCAGTTTTTATCACATGCCTGCAACATGGTACTGGACCTCAGAAGATGATGTCTGCTGAAAGCCATTGGCACCACAGATCTCCTAACTGCACTTCTGACTGTCAGGCTTGTTTGGGTAGGAGTGTGCGTTTTTAGTGACAACTCTTAGATGGATCCCTGTCACATTTTGATGCGAAGATTTTGCAAATGTTCAACTTTTCTACAACACCAACAAGGAGCAAGCTAGCGGCACTCCTCCTTCCCCTCTGGGGACACGTCTGTCAGCGGCTGAGCCGTCAGCCCTGCCGCCGTTTTTAACATGAGAAAGAGTTGATTGTCATGGTAAATGGCCGCTGCCGTCGGATTGCTATAATTTTTAACAAGATCCCAAGACATGAGAGTCATTTGTGGAAACACATTAGTGGGGAAATGAACTGCTTTATAGTGAGCCTGTTTTGCAGCAACGGTGAAAAATACCTGTCCAGCCGGAGATAAGTATGTAAATTATGCGCTCAATTAAACATCCCCTCATGCTTCAGAGGAAAAGGCTGGGGGAAGGGGAGGGGGGGTGCTGTGCTCATGAATCAGCAGCAAGCTTTTCAAGCAAAGGAGGAAAACGTACAAGGTGTTACAGTGGTGCACACTCTTATTTAGGCACTTACCTCAAAGTCTCTCTAGAATACAGTCTGAATCTCATGCTGGGCGTTCCATTCAGTGTCATGTACTGCACAGAAACGAAAGGGGGAACTTCTGTTTCGATGTTAAAAGTGAAACGCTGACAAACCTTTTTCTCTCTAGATTTGTTTTATCTTTACATTAAGTTGGACAGAACCTGAATGCATTTAAAATGCTGCTGAAAAAGAGTGAAACGTGAAGTCACGATGAGGTTTGGAGAAGGGTAAGAAAGAGAGGAGAAGAAGGAGTGTGTGAACAGGGGGATTCTCAGTTGCAGGTGTATTTTTAGCAGGAAGATGAGAATCTCTCACACACTGACACAAACTGCAGGCTATCCTTGCTCTACTGTTAAATAATGCAAGTGCAATGAGATCTGAGGGACTCCTGTAACATGAAGCTTGTGTGTCAGAGAGAGGAAATCTGTGTGTGCGGGGAAGCTTACACATGTACGCGTGTCACTGAAGGGTAAAAATCCTCCATCTCCTAACTTTGAATTGGTTTCTTGCTAATGTGTATATGTGTTTTGTTGTCACATTGAATATTAACATCCAAGTTCACGACTCCAGCATGTCAATATTTCCACATGGCATTTGCTAGTCAGCATGTGTTTTTGTTTTTCCAGCTATGTGTAATTATCTGTACCAATTTCCTTGATGTGTAGTAATTAGAAAAGTGCTTTTGAAGTGTTCAGCCACCAAACACATGAGGCCTCTTGTGCCCAATTAGGCAGCTTGTTTAAACCACCCGCCGTCACATGGTTCCCTCTCTTGGCCTTCTTCTCCTCCTTCATCACTGTATCCCGCCATCTCTTCTTCATCCGTTCAGCCTGCAGTATGAGTCACAAGAAGAAATAAATGGCTGCCGGTCGCCGCTTTTAAGAGAATTACATGTTTTTTGAAGATGCACCTCAGAGTGTGGGCATTCACACGCAGGCATAAATGAAAAACCGAGGAGTTGTTTTGTGCACACACACTCACTTTATACAAGTCCTTATCTGCCCAAATGAGAGAAAATGATGAAACGAGTTAGCAATGAAGACAACAGTCTAAATAAAAGAGAGTGGGAGGAGTCTGGATCTGGATTTCTGGCCAGCAAAGGGCCACAGCAATGCTAGGTGGGATGGATCCATACTCATGTCCACTCCTTCTTTTACTGTACTCTAAGACATACTATGACCTTGACTGAGACGGAGTATCAGCCCTGGTGGTGCATGCATAACTAAACTACCTGCGTTCATGTAAACGCTGTTCACGGTTTCACTGGTTCAAAGTTGAACACTTTAAATTCTTTTACGACTTGCAGTGAGTTCATTAATCATACAGATGTCTTTGTTCCTGTCTAAATGAGAACCCTAGTGCTTTTTCTGCTTTGATAATGCGATGGGATACGTCTCATGTGGAAATGTGCTCTTGTGGGAAATTAGAAAACACTATGGGCCATCTGCTAGTCGCATGAGACTTTTCTAAGCCGCTGAGCTTCTTCTTACTCTTTACTAGCATCAAACAATAACTATCTTTTTTTAAAGGATGAAGTTTGTCAGACCACAGAACCGTCATTTGAAGAACTTCACCCATTTGAAGTGATAACTTTGGCCTAAGTTTTGTGAGACATTTAATTATGGAGAGAAATTAGATTAGACTATTAGATTTGTGTGTGCGTAATTCTTGATTTGTGCGTAAATTAGGATTTGTGTATGCATATTCTTGCTTCGTGTGTGCGTAAATTAGAATTTGTGCATAAATTTGGATTTGTGCGTGATTTGTTACTCACATAATACGTTTTGTGTATAAGTTAAAAAAATATAAAATGAAAAAAATACAAAATGCAATTTACGTATGCACAAATTAAGATTACAACAGCTTGAAACTACTTACACACACACATCTTTAAAAAACACGCACAAACCCCTTGTTACGCACACACGAAGCCAAAGTTACGCACGGATCTACCGTGAGACTGTTTTCACGTCTCACAAATTCGTCCGTAAGTGCTGCGTTTAAATACCAGTGGAATGCTCGGTCATTAGAATTTTCCTATCAGCCTTCCCTTCTCAACGTATTTCCTTCAGTGGGTGTAGCAGGGCTTAAAAAAACTTCAAAGGAAAATAAAATTTATTAGCTGAGAATATGACGTACACTTTTAAACGCTAATATATATATTAAAAGTATATTATTCTCCGAGACACCGAATTGATACGAAATGCGTAACAGGGACAACCAGTAGGGGGCACTGTTTTTTTTCTTCCGGAAAAATCAAAGGCAGTCAGACTGAGAGAGTCACGGGAAGAATGGCGGCCCATCTCGGTGGTCAGAGCCCCGAAGTAAGTAGTCTATGTTCCACACTAACATTTACTGTCTTCATGTATTGATTGAGTCATTGTCTGGATACGTTTAGAAGGGAAGGCTGATAGGAAAATTCTAATGACCGAGCATTCCACTGGTATTTAAACGCAGCCCTCTGCCGTGTGCGGATCCGTGCGTAACTTTGGCTTCGTGTGTGCGTAACAAGGGGTTTGTGCGTGTTTTTTAAAGATGTGTGTGTGTAAGTAGTTTCAAGCTGTTGTAATCTTAATTTGTGCATACGTAAATTGCATTTTGTATTTTTTTCATTTTATATTTTTTTAACTTTTACACAAAATGTATTATGTGAGTAACAAATCACGCACAAATCCAAATTTATGCACAAATCCTAATTTACGCACACACGAAGCAAGAATATGCATACACAAATCCTAATTTACGCATAAATCAAGAATTACGCACGCACAAATCCGACTGAGTCTAATTTCTCTCCATATTTAACACACATGAAACAAAACGTGAAGATATTTTGACTTTTTGTTAGACTTGAGTGTAGTTAAGTTTATTTTTTCAAACTAGCTACAGTTTATGTTCAGTTTGAATGGTCAAGCACATCTAGTCTGGACTGTAGATTATTTGTATCTTTTCAGATACAAAACACTCCAATGAAAATAGTGTTTTTGGCATTTTGAACATGTTCTTATGGAGCTTTTGTGATAATAGATATATAATAAGAAAATTAGGCTCAAAATTACATTTCTAAGTATTTTTTTTATTCAAATCATTCTGAATCAAGAGCAGACAAAAATAAATAAGTATAAAAAAGTATAGTATTTTATAGTTTTGATGTAGAAAGTGTGCTCAGCTCCCTTCTGATGCATCCACTTGCAGACAAATAGATTCAGGTACGTCTTCATTTTCCTTGTCTGAGCTGGAATCTCGCTCAAAACTGTACGCTGGACAGCTTCAATGACGCTCACATTTTTTGTTGAACCATTCATTTTAGGTTGGGGGAATGAGGGGCTGCAGCATAACAGAAGAGAACATAAACAAATGGAGGATGAGACGGGGGCGGGCTTACGCCGTGCCGACAACTTAGCGGGAATTTACTAACAAACTGCTGATGCTCTGCAGAAACTATGCCCTAGAAAATGACACAGGTTAAAAAAAACGTAATAATCAATAATGATTTTACTAACACATTTGATTACTTAAATTTTCATTGTTTACATCATGAAAGTTTAGTGACCACACATTTAGGCATTATTGACCAGTCAATTAATTCAACTCACTCCCACTGACATTGTACAATGCTAGCTCACAGTGATGAGGTGAAGTAATTTAAGTATTGCTTCACTTTTTTAACATAAGTTACTTATTCTTATCTCTTTTTTTAAAGCTGCACAAAGATATTCATCTGTTATAGGAATTTATGTTATCAGTTTTTCTTTTCCTTCAAAACATGGGCAAAAAACATGATAACTTCCTTCTGTGAATCAAGAACTAAAGAAAGGCTAAACTGCAATTAAAGCCTCGAGCGGTGTTGGATGGCCAGCAGGCGCTACTCACACCGGCGTCGCCCCCCACCTCTACCCACTCTCACCCTTGCTCCCCGCCTCTACGCACCACCACTGCCGATGCTGGCCGGGTCTAGGCACCACCATTGCTCTCACCACCCACCTTTCACCCAACCCCGTTTGCTAAGCAGCCACTACGGGCATCTAACTCCCTCTTCCCTTTCTGTAAGGCTAACTTAGCTGTATGTGGCTGAAATTGCTAGCATTGCGATCAGCATCATCAACTAACTCAGAAAAACACATTACTTAAGATGCTGATTATGCTAACCATGCTAGTCAATTCAAGAATGCGGCGCTTCCCAAGATCAAAGGTCAACAAAACTTCTGTGGTGTTTGCAGACTCCAGCTGGTGGTATGTGTGTGCAATTTCGTGAAAAACGCACAAATAAAAATGTAATTTTCCCGTTTAGTGGAAAAGCACAAGAACCGCCATTTTGTCCAGACCAAATGTTTGGCCCCCGAACACGGCTTGCGGCTAATGATGACATCACACTATTTGATTGGCTGTACGTTGGTTTGAAGTGTAAGATATTGGTTTGGCCCATGCAGAACAGCCTGCGGTCCGAAGCCTCATCTGTTGCGCACACAGTAACAAAGCCCCCTTTCCTGCCTGCAAACACAAAGCTACGAGTCCGGCTGCCCTGCTCAGACACATGCACATGCAATGTGTTGCGCAACAGTATGAGCAAAATTGATTGATCTGTGGACATGGTTTAGCAATCCATGCGCACGGTTTATGGTGAGGCTTCGTTCTGCCATTATGGTCCTCGCCTCTGGAACAGCCTGCCGGAGAGCCTCAGGGCCGCAGAGACTGTAGAGGTTTTCAAGAAGAGGCTCAAGACCCACCTTTTTAATTTAGCTTTTAGTTAATTTTAACTGCTAATTTATTCTATTAGTTTTAGTATAGGCTATTTTATGTATTTATTTTCATTTTATGCATCTTATTCTCAATTTTATGTTTTTATATACATCTTATGTCTTTAATTTTAGTATCTTATGATTTTAGCCCCAGTGTTTCTTGCGGGGATCTTTTCTGCCAGGGCTTGCCGGCTTGGTCGGTGGTTGTTGCCACGGTTGTCGCCCTTACTGGGGCAGCTGGAGTCTAACTTTGCAGCTTCACGGCTGTGGACCCCGTTGATGTCCCAGTCTGGGTGGGCGCCGTGGCGATGCTCCCATGGCCAGGCCGGCTCCTGGTATGAAAGGATTCCCAAATACTGTTTCCTCACAGCAGAGCCAAGCTATACTAGTTGTTTTTTTAAATTATTTATTTATTTTATTTATTTATTTAAATTTACATAGTCATTATTCTTTGTACGTGGGGGCCATGGGTCATATGTTTTAACGGAGGGGGTGGGAAGGGTGAAGGGTGGGTTGGGTTTCTACTGTAATATTGTGTGTTTTCTGTTTTTGATGTTAAAGCGCTTCGAGCTGCACAAAATGCATGAGAAGCGCTATTTTATAAATAAAGTTTCATTTGATATGATCAGATTTTTTTTTAACCACTGGCACCTGGAGGGCTCCATAGAATACTCCAGGCTCTTCTAAACCTTTAATGTGGGGCATATTAATTACTAAAAAGCCACCCAGTCACTGTCGTCAATTATCAACATCACAATTCTGAATACAGAAGTCCATGCCACCTGAAAGGCGCATGTGGAGCAGAGACCCAAGGGGCCACACTTGCCGATTCACAAATTCCAATAAACAGCATGTGACGGGGTCCCATCAGGAAATAATGCAGAGGAGCCAATGTGAGGAGGTTCGGTCTTTATTCATGAACAGTTGACACCACTATTGCTTCACGCAGGGCCACACAGCACATGACACATCCGTCTCAATCCTCATTTCACTAACTGTGGTGCTCCCTTTTGAATGCTAAGCCACGCCTATTGGGCGTTGCTCCTCATTAGCTGCCAGGTGGCACCACAGTTAGTAATTTCAAAACATAAAATGCATGAATGCACAAACAATAGAACACGGTGTGGCCTCCCCTCGTCATATGACGGTGCCACACCGTCACACCATCCCCCTCCTCTGAGGGATTGACGATGTGCGGCAATCCACTCAGCAGTCCGCCGCCAACCATGCCCCATGCCGATCCGCCAGACACACGCCCTCGCGTTGCGTCGGATGGATCCACGGGCAGCAGCTGCTCCACGACGGCGACCCCTCCGATCCGCTCCTCGGTGCGCCGCTCCGGTCGTTCCAGAAGGCCCTTCCATCGGCCACACGCCCCCGCTGGTCTCCTTCCGGATGGCACCTTAGCCGATCGGAGCCGCCGACAGCACGTTCCAGGCGAGATGTTGCGCCTCTCCCGGAGCACTCCGCTGATGGCCCGGTAGACGTCGGTCCGCCCCCTGTCCATCTCCGCGCAGGCATCCAACGCCTGCTTAGGCGGTAGTGGAACAGGGCGGTGTGCCCATCCCGCCTCCGGCTGTCTCCGTACTCCGGCGGTCCGCCTTTGCTGTCCGTGAGGTCTGCCGCTTGTCGTGGGCGCCGAGTTGGATGCCGTAGGTTATCTCCGGGCACCTGGCCAGGCCTGAAGAACCGCCAAGGCCACCCGGATGCACCCCCTCTTCCTCAGAGGATTGACTCCTCGACGGAGGAGCTGTGCCTGAGGATGGTCCTCACCACGCCACTGCGTCCTCACCTTTTTGTGGTCTCATATCTTTTGACTGTCGGGTGGTAGAGAACCTGCCTGTTGATTTAATTTTAGGGTGTGATTTACCTATTTTGGGGACTTATTAAATGAGGCTACTGAAACATCTAAAGCTAATGGTGAGCTAGCTGTTACTGTCTCAGCACCCGTGCTAACTAGAGCTCAGGCTAAAGCGGGGATGCAAAGTCTTCCACATTTGGATGACAATTTCTTTGATGGAGGCAAAGAAATGCCCAGAAAGTCCCGTCATCAAAGACGGTTTGAAAAAAAACTTAAGTTGCCGGATCCTGAGATCGCAACCACAGCAGACACATTTGACATACCAGCCTACATTTCAGCTTTGCAAAAAGAAGACCAAACTTTAGAACCATTGTTTGCCAAGGTGACAACTGAGTATGACAAATGTTTGGGAAATGTGCGGTTTATTGTTGTTGATGATGTTCTGTATGCAGCTGAAGGTGAACACCTACGGTTAGTTCTTCCAACCACCTGCGGGCCACTCGTCATGCAATTAGCGCACACACTCCCATGGGCGGGTCACCTGGGTCGTCACAAAACATATCTTCGGGTTAGTTCACGTTTTTTATTGCCATCAATGTACACTGACATTCAGAAGTACTGTGCAACATGTCCTACCTGCCAGAAAACGCCGATAACACACAAGTCTGACAGAGCATTACTGCACCCACTTCCTATAATTTCCACTCCATTTAGGAGAATAGCCATGGACATTGTTGGACCTTTACCTAAGAGCAGTAGCGGTCATGAATACATCCTGGTGGTCTGTGATTATGTTATACGGTTCCCAGAGGCTTTTCCCCTTGCGCACCATTACAGCTCCTGCAGTCATGAGAGCCTTAATTCAGTTTTTCTCCAGAGTAGGAATACCTGATGAAATTCTGACAGACCAGGGAACCAACTTCACCTCCCGGCTGATGAAACTGTTCCAACAGCAGCTTGGACACCGTACCACCCACAGACCAATAGCTTGGTGGAACGTTTCAACCAGACCCTGAAGAGGATGCTGCAGAAGTTCGTGAGTGACACAGGGAAGGACTGGGATCGTTGGCTGCCATTGTTGTTGTTTGCTTACAGGGAAGTCCCACAAGCTTCAACAGGCTTCTCACGATTCGAACTCCTCTATGGCTGGGATGTCCAAGGCCCACTGGATCTCCTCAAGAAGAGCTCGGAGGTCAAACCCACTGAAACCTCAGAAAGGAGTGTGATCCAGTTTGTCCTGGAGATGAGAGACCGGTTGGCAAAGTACAGGGAAGAGGCAGAGGTCAACCAGCGAGAGGCCCAAAGGAGCCGGAAGACGTGGTACGACCAGCAGGCCTGTCATCGTGAACTCCAACCAGGTCAGAAGGTTCTGCTGCTTCTCCCCTCTTCTGCCAGCAAACTACTGGCAAAGTGGCAAGGGCCGTACACCATTCTCCGCAGGATGGGACCTGTCACCTATGAGGTGCACCATCCTGACAAAAAGAAGGACAGACAGACGTAGCATGTGAATTTACTTAAAGAGTGGAAGGAAGGTGCTAACCATCCAACAGAGAAGTCTTTGCTAGTCAGAGCTGTGAAGGCTGAGGAAGACTTGGACTCTGATCTAGAAGCAATGACTCACTCAACCCCTCTGTCTCTGTCACATTTACCCCCTGAACAGGCTACACACATAACGGACGTATTTCATGAAGTGCCATCTCTTTTTTCTGCACATTCAGGAAAAACTACACTCATTAGCCATGCCATACGGCTCAAAGATGGACGACATATCCGGCAACGGTCTTATCGGTTACCACAGAAGTTGGTGGGAAGGCTAAACGATGAGGTGAGGAAGATGCTGGAGCTAGGTGTCATCGAGCCGTCCATCTCAGAGTGGTGCCGTCCGGTGGTGATCGTTCCCAAAAAAGACAACTCACTGCGGATATGAATTGACTTCAGGAAACTGAACGCAGTTTCGGAGTTCGACGCATATCCAATGCCGAGGATTGACGACCTGCTGGAGAAGATCGGGGCTGCTAATTTCATCACCACTCTTGACCTATGCAAGGGTCACTGGCAAGTACCTCTCAGCAACACCTGTCGACCATACACTGCGTTCAAAACACCTGCTGGACTGTTCCAGTTTACAGTTATGCCTTTTGGTCTGCATGGAGCACCAGCCACGTTCCAACGGCTGATGGACAGGGTGCTGCAGGGATGTGACCACTGTAGTGCGGCCTATTTGGACGACGTAATGATCTACAGTCACACCTGGGAGCAACACCTGGAACACCTACGTCTGGTCCTGGGGAAACTACAAAAAGCAGGTCTGACCCTGAACGTGAGCAAGTGTGAGTGGGCCCGGAAGGAAACCCATTACCTGGGGTACCTGTTGGGAGGTGGTGAGGTGCGTCTGCAGGTGGATAAAATTGAAGCTAAAGAGGTACGCTCCTTCCTGGGTTTAGCTGGATAGTACCGGCGGTTTGTCCATCAGTTCGCCACCATTGCAGCTCCCCTCACTGCCCTTACGGAAAAGAGGCAGAAAAACCCCGTAACCTGGACAGATGACTGTGATAAGGCTTTCCAAACATTGAAAAATAAATTATGTTCATGCCCTGTTCTCAAGAGTCCTAACTTTAATCAAATGTTCCTCGTCCAAGTGGATGCCTCAGCAGTCGGACTTGGTGCTGTCCTGGCTCAGGGAGACCCAGGAGAAGTGCGACCAGTCCTGTACCTCAGTCGGAAACTGCAGCCGAGAGAGACAAGGTACTCCACTGTGGAGAAAGAAGGACTTGCCATTAAGTGGGCGCTGGACAGCTTGAGGTACTACTTGCTTGGCAGAGAATTCGACCTTGAGACAGACCACAGGGACCTTACATGGATAAACACCATGAAGGACCACCACAACCGGCTTACACGCTGGTATTTGGCGCGTCAGCCTTACAAATTTACCGTTCGTCACCGGCCTGGAAAACAAAACATAGTAGCGGATTTCCTATCCAGATTGCCGCACATTGCCAATCATCTGACCAACTGTCAGAAGTGGGAAGGGGGGGCCAATCCGTGTTTTATTGTTTGTGCATTCTTGTATTTTATGTTTTGAAATTACTACCTGTGGTGCCACCTGGCAGCTAATGAGGAGCAACGCCCAATGGGCGTGGCTTAGCGTTTAAAAGGGAGCGCCACAGGTAGTGAAATGAGGAGTGAGACAGAGGTGTCATGTGCTGTGTGGCCCTGCGTAGAGCTATTGAAGCTTGAATAAAGTAAGAATCTCCTCACCTTGGCTCCTCTGCATCCTTGTCCGGCGGGACCCCACGTCACATATGGTGTCAGAAGTGGGATCGCAGAGGAGACCACAAATAGGTGAGGACGCAGTGGCGTGGTGAGGACCATCCTCAGGCACAGCTCCTCTGTCGAGGAGTCCATCCTCTGAGGAAGAGGGGGTGGATCCGGGTGGCCTTGGCGGTTCTTCAGGCCTGGCCAGGGGCCCAGAGAGAACCTACGGCATCCAACTCGGCGCCCATGACGAGAGCCGGGCCGGAGGCGGGATGGGCACACCGCCCTGCTCCACTGCTGCCTACGCAGGCGTTGGATGCCTGCGCGGAGATGGACAGGGGGTGGACCGACGTCTACCGGGCCATCAGCGGAGTGCTCCGGGAGAGGCGCAACATCTTGCCTGGAACTTGCTGTCGGCGGCTCCGATCGGCTAAGGTGCCATCCGGAAGGAGACCAGCGGGGGCGTGTGGCCGATGGAAGGGCCTTTGCCGGGTCTGGGAACGACTGGAGGGGCGCACCGAGGAGCAGATCGGAGGGGTCGCCGTCGTGGAGCAGCTGCAGCCCGTGCATCCATCCGACGCGAGGACGTGTGTCTGCCGGATCGGCGTGGGGCATGCGCGGCGGCGGACTGCTGAGTGGATTGCCGCACATCGTCAATCCCTCAGAGGAGGGGGATGGTGTGACGGTGTGGCACCGTCAGATGACGAAGGGAGGCCACACCGTGTTTTATTGCTTGTGCATTCATGCATTTTATGTTTTGAAATTACTACAATACTAATTACTAATTACTACAATAAAACACGGTGTGGCCTCCCCCCGTCATCTGACGGTGCTACACCGTCACACAGCAATACTTTCATTATCACTAATGCCACTTCAGGAACTATTTTCTGTGTTGAATTGTAAAATAAGTTTTAAAAAAAGAAAAAGCATGCAAAAAAACCTAGAATATTATTAATAAGCATGCAAAAGAGATGCACATATATGAAAAAGTAAATACCCAATTTGAACCCACAATTTTTTTATGAACTCTGCCTCAATTTTCATAAGTTGTTTATTGGCTAGGTCACTTTTAATATTTATACACCTCCTCACAAGCCAGGATGCCAATGCTGTTCTGGATGACCTGTTGATATTACCTTCTTCAACATTATCATATACAGGCACTTCTCATTTCATTTGTCTTTAATATTATTGAAGCAGTTGAAACAGGCTCTGGGTGGTCGGGAGGTACTCCCAGATGACTGGGGAACTACAAATAAGGTGATTAGAGTGTACTTGATGTGTCGTCAGGAAAGACTGTTGATAAGGAGACTTGATTGTGAAAAGAGGAGGTGCAGGAGTGTATGCTAGGTTGGTAGTAAAGAGGGAGACTGACCTATACAGGTTAGCTAGGCAAAGAGACTGAGATGGGAAGGGCATGCAGCAGGTTAGGGTAATTAAGGACTGGGGTAATGTGTTGGCAGCTGTCAGTAGTTTAATGGAAAGATGGAAAAAATACTTTAAAGGATTGATGAATGAACAAAGAACAGAAGAAGTGGCTGTTGTGGAGCAGAAAGAAACAAATATTAGCAATGGTGAAGTGAGGGGGTGGGGCATTAAAAAGGAACAAGAGTGGAAAAGCATTGGTCCTAATCTTATACCTGTGGAGGTATGGAAGTGTCTTGGAGAGATGTCATTGGAGTTTTTGACTGGTATGTTCAACAAGATCTTAGGTGGTGAGAGGAATGAAGAAATGTGATAGTGCCCATTTTTAACCTTTGTGCTATCCTAGGCACTTTAACATTGGGAGTAGGGTCATCTAGACCCACTAGATATTGCGCTGAAGCTTTTTCTTTAATGATTTGTGATCTTCACTGGTGTCCATGGATTACATGAAATCCTCTGCACCTTTATCCACCTTTGTCATGGTAGGGAGAACACGTCAATGTAAGGGTGGGGTCATAGGATAGCACAAGGGTTAAAAATAAGGGAGTTGTCCAGAGTTGTGGCAACTACAGAGGAATAAAGAGCAGAAGGGAAGATTTGTAATAATAATAATAATGGATTAGATTTATCTGTGCTTTTCCAGACGCTCAAAGCGCTTACATTGTGTCCATTATTCATTCACTCCTCATACATACTTGGTGACGGTAAGCTACTGTTGTAGCCACAGCTGGAGAGGTCCTTTTTATTACAGCAACCTTGAAGTCCTGTAACTCAGGACTTCAAGGTTGCTGTAATAAAAAGAAAACCACCCATCATCTACCAGTTTTAGAATTTTAGATTAAGGTCCGGTGTCCCGCGCAGATGCGACTCTTGGCCCATATTATGGATCTATCTGGCTGCGTCTCACAGCTTTTCTTACTTTTTGCACGTATATTCATGTATAACCAGTTTTCATCTCTGCAATACACGCAAAATGCAGCAGCACTTTGACATGGCCTTAAGGACTGCAACCTGACTGTTAGAAATTAGGCAATCAGAGCATAGTTTGTGTGGGCATCCTACAGCACATCCGGTCAGTAAGGAGCCAGTAGTTGCACCCTACTAATGACTACTAAGGGTCAATTCTTTACGGTTCAACACCCTGTACAAGGGAAAGCGACTAAGGCTTAAAAATTAAAACCTGTCTCATTGTTTAACCTTAACGTTAGCTATGGCGTGAATGACCTTGAGCCATGCCTTTTCAGTCTTAGATTAAGACCGTTACGGCACTTATATTCATACAGACAAACTGTTTATAGAGTCTACTCTCCCTCGAGTTTACAGACAAGGGTGCTGAGGTATAGTATGTTACACATGTTTCAGTGAGTTTGTGGTTGAACATCTTCCATTTCGTCTTAATTCCTCTCTCCTGACATTATCAAAATAACCAAAAATGAAAAGTCCTTTTTCTACAAAGCTTATTTTTAATATTGGCAAGAGTGACCCTGATGTGATTTGCTTTAAGAGCCACAGCGGTTTTTTGAGACATTCTAGATTTGGGAGGGATAGTAGAAAGTAGTATTAGAATTAGGAGGTAAACAGCATTGGTAATTGCAGATCTACATAAAGGAATATATACTGAATTTCTTATCATTTATTTAAAGTACATCTGTACGGAAATGTGGGGCTAACAGATTCCAGTTAGACAGAGTAGCCTGTTCTGACAACTGTCCCTGATGGGCTTTGCCCTTTGAGTCCTGGCTTGTCTCATTTTCTCTCTGAGATTCCAAGCCGTGCTGTAAGTCGTGCTCCTACAGGCTGGGTGTCCTTTTAGGAGACACTGGACATATTTTTACATGCCTATAATTTTTCTCTGTCTATTCTTTTTCTTACCAATAAAAAAAAAACATTTAAAAACCTCAAAAACCACCAAAGCAAAACAACACTGACCACAAATAACAAAATCTGACACTGAGGACTGACAAATGCCGCATTTACACTGCATGGTTCAAGTGACCCGGTTCCGATTTTTTCCTCTCACGTGGCACAGATCGGATATGACCGGTGAACGTGTAAGCAGGACAAAAGCGCATGGATTCCGTTTTTCTCAGATCGGATACAGGCCTCACTCATATGTGGAAATAAATCGGATACAAATCGGATACGTGCATTTGCGTGTGCCATGTAAGCAGGCAAATCGGATATTCCCCAGTAAATGCGAGTCGTACGTCAGTGACGTCAACTCAGGACACCACCAACTGAGATCACATGACTTTATAGGTGCTTTTGTGCGCTGATTTTGGTGTCAGCGTGTTACCTTTCAGCCTCAGGCTTCAGACCGTAGTCGGAAACCGCTGTTATTTCCGGTCCAGACGCAAACGGTAACTAATGAAGCGGGACACCGTTGCTCTGGAACAGGCCAGAAGCCGTTTATTTCTTTGCTTGTGTTGCAGAGTGGGGGCGTGTATGATGGGGACTGTGTATGTGTTTGTGTGCGTGTGTGTGTGTGTAAGGAGAGGAGAGGAGAGGGGGTGTGAGCGTGGAGTGCGGGACTGTCGGAGAACCGTAAATTTAAAATAAGGTGTCTCCCCCAAAGGTTTTGGAGTCTTTCTTGACCCACTCTGGAGGCTGAGGGTTCAGAACGGGAAAGTGGACTCCGAAGGAGAATCCGCCTTCGGGCCTGAAGAAAATCTCCCATGCGTTTCTGACTACAGTCGGAAAAGAGAAGTCATCGCGCAGGAAAGGTTCAACACTTGGATCAAACTGTTAGTACAGCACGTCTGCAAACACTTCCTCATTCAAAACTAAGAGAGAGCCGAGCAGCCCTCCTTTTTTTCCTCTCCCGTGCATCCCCTCAGGAGCGCCCAAGGCAACGCCTCCTTCTGTCGCTGCGTTGCCTCCATGACAACCGAAGTCACAAAAGTCAGAAGGAGGTCCGCGGAAGGCAGAAATACTGCTATATAGTCCTCAGAACGTCTACGTTTGATAGTTTCAGCATTGTATAGAGAAATGTAAAAATCGGATACGGGTCCCTTTTAAAAGATGACGTAAGCAGGTCGTCAAAAAAATCGGATATAGTCAGAAAATCGGATATGGGCATCAAGACCTGCAGTGTAAATGCGGCCAAAGAGACACTTAAATATAGTTCAGACAAATTGTAAAGTGGAGGCACCTGTGCGTCACTCAATGGAGAACCACAGGTGAGTGGGTGGGGTCCTCCAGGAGAAGCCCCAGCCCACCTGCACAGAAACTAAAAGAGTGAGAGCAAAACAAACTGACAATAACCTAATCATATAAACAGATCATATTCTCAATACAAGTCATGACTTAAATCTTAGTCACATGGGGGCTGACCCGTATGGCTGCTGCAGGTTATTTTATTTTATTTTATTTATTTATTTATTTTTTGCTGCAGGTTTTTAAGGTTGTGAACAGAAAGCAGCTGCATTTTATGCTACTTACACACCGGTCGTGTGTGGCGCATTCAAGAACACGACACGCTGATGTTGAATGTGGTTTTAGTATGTGGTTTTTAAACTTACGTTTTCATGCATTTCTCTTTTGCATTCACACAACATAAAGGCTTTATAGTTAAAGCCTAAGTCATGATGGAATATGAAGCGAAAATAAGAGGGGGAGGTCTGATTTTATTGACCACAGACCGAGGTCAGTCTTATTTACTTTAAGTCAGTGTCTTTAAAAACAGACATCAAGAAGAGTGTTAAAGAATTACTCTTAAATAAGTACTTTTTAAACTTAATGCTGTAGAAACTATTCAAACAAGAAAGGAATCTTTTAAATAACTGTATATTTGTTCAAAATAATTCTGATCCGAATAAAAAGACAGTGGCTCTGAGAAGTAGACAGGAGGCAGAGCGGAAGATGTTGAGATGTTCTTTAGGTCTGATGAGGGTAGGGGTTGCACAGTGGTGCAGTGGTTTTTCAGCCCCAACAGGGATGTTTCTGTGTGGAGTTTGCATGTTCAAAAAGATGCACCATAGGTCAACAGGTGACGCAAAATTGTCCTTAGGTGTGAATGTGACTATGTGGCTGTACGTCTATGTGGAGCCCTGTGACAGATTGGCCCCACGTTGGCCCAATGACTGGGATAGGCTTTAGCATCCCCGTGACCCCAAAAGGGTTTAAGAAGGTTTTGAAATTGAGGAAGGATGGAAAAGTTTGTGAATGAAAACATCATAGATTAGTTCATAATAGATGCTTTGGAGACAAATGTTGGGAAACAGGTTTAGATAGGTTGAACAGGTTGGATGGAGACAAATCATTTGTATGATCGCCCCTAGAGTGACTAGCCAAAAGACAAAGAAGAAATACAATATTTTATTTTATATATTCAGTCATTCATTCTTACCCAGCATAAAACTTTAGTACACAACCACGGCACGTGTGAACAAGGAAAACTCCAAATATGGCATCAGTCGGTATTATTCTACCTAATGAGAACTTAATTTCATTCTCACCGCGCTGCGGTTTAGATTCTTTGTCTAATCTTAATTGTTTTGGGATTCCCTGTTTAAATTTTTAACCCAAAAATAAAAAAAAAAATAAAACGGCAATGTTTTCGTTGTGTCCGACGGACTGGTGCCTTGTTTGGGGTGAACCCCGCTTTCTCTCATCCGTGGCTGGGTTGGACCCAGCAGCCCCATGACCCCAAAAAGGAGTCAGCAGGTTTAGAAAAGGTATTGTCTTTTCTCTGTAGAGGCTTTAATTTTTTCGGAACTTTAAATATCATGAACTGAAAATGTCTATTCACAAAAAACAAACATTTTCTAGCACAGTACACCTGCTGGCTAAAAATATCAAATTAATAAAGTTGAACGTTATTTTGTACAATCCCTCTAACTGCTGCAATTGGAGCATATAGTGACAGCTCTCCCCCAGGGGTGCAATTGAGGGCATCCTCTCCAGAAACCTCCCAGACTTGTACAGAAGCGGTTTGGCAGCTGACAAGGGGGCCCTCAAGAGAGTGGTGAGGACTGGAGAAAAAAAATCATCGGATCACCTCAACCATCAAGAGCCATCACTATCATCAAGTACATCACCCACCCGGCACTCAGACTTCATTCTACCATCCGGCAGACACTACCGCAGCATGTAGGGCTGTACAACCACACAGAGGAACAGCTTCACAAGCCATCCAGCTTAACAATGTACTCACAATCATCCCATTAACATATAAAAAAAAGTTATAGAAGCCAATGGCCATAGTTCAGCTCTATGTCGCTGTTGTGCTATCCTAGGCATTTTAACATTGGGAGTGGGGTCATCTAGACCCCACAAGACGGTGCGGTGAATCTTTTTTCTTCAGTGTTTTGTGATCTTCACTGGTGTCCATGGATTACATGACATCTTTCCACCTTTATCCACCTTTGTCATGGTAGGGAGAACACGTCAATGTAAGGGTGGGGTCATCTAAGATAGCACAAGGGTTAAACGTTTACCAAAACAATCCTTTTTTTGTCTTCGAGACTGGACTATATTTACTTACCACTATAGAAGTTGCACATTTTGGTTTTGGTTGCACATCTGACTTTGAATGGTGCTGGGATATACAAACACAAAGTAGGAATACAGATTTGACATAACGATCAACTAAATGCAGGGTGTGACACAACAGTCTTTTGCTTTTTATCTATGATAGGGTTTTTATGTTTTCTTATTCATGGTTTTTACAGGTAAGTTCACCTGCTTTTTATAGCTCAGTCACACATTGCCTGTTGTTTCTGTCTGTGGCTGCATATGTAGTCATTCTGAAGAGCAAAACCCTCTTTGAACTTTTGAACTACACACAGTAGTTCATG
The DNA here is from genome assembly GCA_037389245.1 of Oryzias sinensis. NCBI lineage: Eukaryota > Metazoa > Chordata > Actinopteri > Beloniformes > Adrianichthyidae > Oryzias > Oryzias sinensis. The sequence continues at coordinate 5,054,451 of CM074490.1, forward strand.
TAGAACATTAGCTTGCCTTGAGGTTAATCCTGTGCGGGACTTTTACAAATAAATCTATGTTCACCACAAATGAGCTTTATCATTGCAGATACATGATCTAAACAACATTTAAAGCTTTGCAGAGGGTTAAATGTTGTTCAAAAAGATAAAAAGAAGAAAAATAAAAAAAATTTCACAAAGCAAAAGAGACAATCAACATCAAGGACAGCTGGGTTTCTTTGAAGCAGTTTTATTCATTTTGCTGTTATATTGAAGTATGAGTCACGTTTCCGGGGTATTATGCTACAGCGTCATCTTGAAGTGTTTTTTTTTCTTTTTTTTATTAACAAAGGCCATTTATTATGAGGAAGAAGCAGAGACTGGTAGATGTGAACCAAACTTTAAAGATTGGATTCAAGGATATTTGCTAGCATTAAAGGCATTCAACATTGAGCTAGAAGTGTGTTTATGCAAAGTTAGTCTAAGAAAGATTTAAGCTCTGACTTACAACTCTGTTTGAAAAGAAGGCAAAAAACAGACGAGGTGAGATTTCTCTAGAAAACGTGTTTAATCGTGGCGGTATTACCAAAACTGCCTCAGCAGCTGAAAAAAAAACGTTTATCAGCTTGTATATACTGAATATCTTATCTTGAATATAAATGTTATGCTTAAGTTAATAAAAAAACATTTAAGACAACATAAATACTTAAATAATGTTTATTGCTAAAAAGAAAATGCCAATTTTGGTCATTAAATAGTGGAAAAAATCCAAAACAAGAATATAGCATAAAGGGGAGGCACGGTGGTGTAGTGGTTAGCATTCTCACCTAACAGTTAGAAGGCCTGGCAAACATCTAGGGGTACACCCTGGATGTTTGCCAGTTCAACCCATCCAGAGTGTACCCCTCCTTTACCTGACAGTAAGGGGTGATAGGCTCCAGCAACCTCAAAGGAATTGAACAGGCTTATAATATGGATGGATAGTAGCATAAAAGCTTGATGCTCGAACTAGTTGAACACAGTATCCCATGGAAGATAAAAATGGCATTATGTGCCATTTTTATCTTGTTGTCATGCATTATTTTTTGCTTTGTACTAATCTCTGTTTCATTGATAAAGCCATTTTTATATATATATATTTTTTGGCATACGTCTGATGTTAGATGTAAAATTGATGACAAAGATTGTGTAATGGTAAACATTTTTTCATTTATTTTCCTTCAAACCAGCTCCAATTAAATTATTATTATATTTTTTAAGAGTAAAACAGGGAAACCAAATCTAGAAAGCAGATGGGCTCTCTGTATAACAAGCTGGTGGTGGTAGACTGATCCACAGTTATGGTCTGCAACAAAAACTGAATCACATTCAATTCAATTCAATTCAATTTTATTTGTATAGCCCAAAATCACAACAACAGTCGTCTCGATGGGCTTCGAAGTAAAACATGAACTCAAAAGGATCATGAATACAAAGAGTTCAATAGTAAAATACTAAAATGAACTAACAAACTGACTAAGCTATACTGGCATCCCTGCCCTTAGACCCCCCTTCGCGGTAAGGAAAAACTCCCAAAAAAACCGGATTCCGGAAAAAACGAAGAAACCTCAGGGGTGCCCACATGAAGGAGGGATCCTCCCCCAGGACGGACAGGCGATGTACCAGAACTCTTAGAGAAGAATTAACTTATCTAAATCTACGACTACACATTTAAAGTCCAGCAGACGAGCTTCATCCAGTCGTGGTTGTGGGGACAGTCAAAGGCGCGAGTCGAGCTGGAGACAGGAACCACAGCCAGGTGTAGGAGCGGGAGCAAAGGCGAGGTAGACGGTCAGGAACTGGCCTCCAAAGTAGTCTATAAAGGGAAGGTTTGAGTGATGAAGGAAGCATGCAAAGGTCCGCCTCCCTCCTGTGTAACTGCCTATTCAATATCAGAGACAGGTGTGAACTTTTCTTTTCCTTTATTCACCATTTTTTGTTTTAGCCTACTTTTCTTGCCTCTGTCCCTGCTTTTTTCTTTTACTTGTCTCTCAAACTTTTCTACCCTTTTTCCATCTTTCCTCCTTCTGGTACTTCACATAATGTACTATAATTTTCTTCTTTGCTGTTTTCCTTGCCTCTCAGCTAGTATGTGTCTAACTCGGTGATTTGCCTGTGGTTAGCAGCAGCGTGGTTTTTATGATCCCCCTCTGAGCACACTGTGACCTTGGACATTATTCACTCACAATGGATGGAGCTGTCCTCACTGGGGAGCGCAGCAGCGCTGTGGGCTGTGCTAAGTGTGTCTGAGTGAGGATGTGTGTGGGTGGCAACCCCAGTGGCAGATGGGTAGAGTGAGTGTAAAATTTAAAGTAGGGACAAAACCAAATGAAAAAAAATGTCTTGTTGGAATAATGAATAGCAAAGTGCTTATCTGTGTTCTTAAACACATGAATAAAAAGTGCAATTAAATACAAAAAAAAAACCCAGAGTGCTTGATGAACAAATGAAAAAAATAAGTGAATTACATCAACAGCAGAGCACAAAAACAGTGCAAAAAAGCAAATAGAGCCTTTGCTTAGCAAGGGATGCACCTTTCAATTCACAAACCCTTAAGCCAACTGAAAACCTGCAAGTTCTAAGCTGTTTGGGACTGGACAGGTCTGACTTTACAGCCTGTTGAAGAAAAGCAAAAGTGATTTAAACTAAAAAGAAAAGCTGCAAAGGAAATTTAAAAAAAGGCATCATAATAGAAACAGCAAAAGGACAATGCCTTAAGAAAAGAGTTGGAATGGAACACTTCCACCTGAAAAGAAAATTGTTTGCATTAATCCTCGTTTTGTTTCTCCCACATAATGAATGAATAAGTGAAACTTTATTTTACTGGCAATTTCCAACTCCTATTTAGAGTACCAAGGTGCTTCACAGTATAAGAAAGACAACAGAAAGTGTAAAATAAGACAAATTAAGATCAATGGTTGAAAACAGCATAAAAATACAAAAGGCAAATAGCAAAGAAATGCATAAAAGGCAAATAACAATGCAATAAAACAAATAAAAGAAAATCAAAATGCCACCAACTATTGAGTATCAAAAGATATGTTTTTAGATGACATTTCTCACTGCTAAGATCTGTTAGTGTTTAAAAAAATGATATCAAAGAAATTTCCTGGTCAGAATGCCATATTTTATTTCTAAGACTAAAGTAAAAATGTTAAGTCAGCACGCGCATGTCGGGGTTAAGAATGTAAAATCCGATTTGCTCGCACAGAAAAATGCTATCTTCTTTTTTTTGGGGGATGATTGACATTTTGAAATCAGTTCATGCATGAGTCACATACAACTTCTGAAGCATGAGCTTACAGGGAGAGGAGCTGCTTGACACAGAGCTTACAACAGTATTTGGTAGGATGCTGGTCCCAACTCACCATGGGAACTAGATGCAATTGTCTTCTATAATAAACCATTGAGAAAGGTTCCCTGCTTCTCAAAATCTTTGATTGGCCTCAGCTACACATCAGAAAAACAACCCAAGCTTCACCTGGAAGCATGGGGTTTAGCCTGCAACAACCCAATCAGAGGACGACTGCTGCACTTTAGCAACACGGCCACTCATGTCCTGGTGAGGCCACGCATATAAGCTTTCTAAAGATACCAAAGCATGCTCCTATGAGTTCATATTTGTTGTTTCTTTCTGAAGCATTAGTACATCTACAAAGAGAATTCTTTTTTTTATCAAAATACATAATGCTGCAGCCTCTTGAACATTTTTTAAACGACACATGAGCTGTTATCCAGGGTCAGGCATTTTGGAATGAAAGTACTCCATCCATCTCAACACTTCAGAGTAAAATAGAAGGTTTGTTAGGTCCTCTCACCGGTCTTTTACAGGAAATAGCATCTAATTTTAAAAAATGTCCGTTTTTGAAAACAGCAAACTGTAAATTAATAAAAGTCACTTTCCGCATATTTATCATGAATAGAAAATAAAGAAACAAACATTGAAGAAGGTTTTTCATGAGCAGACAGTTCATGCATTTATTTTTGGTCTAAAGTTGAACTTTTTAAAATCTACAGTTGCGGAGAAAATGCTCCTCCTTTTCATCCTTTGAATGTACCATTGTGTCATTTGCACATATATTTGGCAGGCCTTTTGGGATTTTACTGGATTAAAAAGGTCTTATTTAAATTAATTGGCCTAATTGTAAACACAAGAGGGCCTCAAACAATCTTGCATGGGTGTTACACAATCTTACATCCCTAATTTGTTGTAGACAAGTCTGATTTCTTTTATCTTGAAAATAATATTCCATACATGTTGGACTTTTCTTGGAGGCTTTTTCTGTGAGTGTTTTTTTTTTTACTCTGTCACAGCTTTGCCAAATTGTGATTAAAAATACACATGAATTGTTTATTGTTCATGTCATTTCACAAGGAAATATACAATATTAGCCCTTCTTTAGGCTTCAACAATTGGAACAGAATGACGAAAATGAGATAAAAATACATTTGATAAAAGGAAAAATAGTTGTCAGTAAACTTTTTTCTGAAAACCTGTGAATACAAAAAAAAGCTTTAAGGTGGGGGTTGGTGGGTGGGGTGCAGGGTGGGGGCTGAGGGGGTGCTACAGTTTTATTTAATTTTTTTTATTTTTGTTAAATTATGAATTAAAAACAGCAAATCAATATAAAATACCCTATATTTCCAGTTACTTTAAGATAAAAACGACATGGACAAAGTATTGAAATGTTTTTTTTTAAATATGCAGCTGAAAAATAGATTTTCCCCTAGTCTATGGTACCAAACAAAACTAAACTAAACAAGAAAAAGTAAATGCCATAAATTTAGCTATTGTCTAAAAATGTACTAACAAGAATTAAGACAGAATTTTTTCTGAATTCTAAATTGTGAAATGCTTTTTCAAATCAGACTCAAACTTAACAAAAAGGATTTTTCCAAATGTTTGATCAAATTGTAAATGTAATTGTCTATTCAGAATTTATTATCATTTTGAACTACGGGTCAAGATAAACGTCCATACCTGGCCTAATACAGCATCATGGGATAAATCAGAATACTGACTGTAAGACAGACTTTAGTGTCAGACGTTACTGCAGGACCTTGGAGCAAATCTCTGCATGGAGCAGAGTAAATTCTTTGTGAAGGAGGGAAAAAGTCCTCTTTGGTTTTCATTTTTAGTAAAACATCTCCATGAGAAGGTAACATTTAAATTCTTTAGACATATGCACCTCATCATTGAACTAAGACATTGTTCTCACATCAAATCAATGAAATGTTTGCCCTTTTTATTATCTACTACAATATTCTGTAAGAGGCAAATCGTTCACATCAGTGCATGAACTCACACATAAGTCACCACATTCACACACGTACCTGCTTGTTATAACACCAATCAGTCAGCTGTCAGAGGCAGAGAGGGTTTATGGCAGCTTTATGGGAGGTGAAGCAGCACTCGGCAGTCCATTTGGCTGCCAATACAAATGACTCCTATGGGTGTGTGTGTGTGTGTGTGTGCGGCACACCAAGTGACTGCCTTGCTCACCAGTGGGCATTAGTGCGAACAAAATACTTTTCACACAGCTCTGCACAGCTGAGTGTGCATCCATGTGTGTGTGTGTGTGTGTCAGTCACGCATAGGTGCGTGTCCATAACTGCACATTGTAAGGGCAGATTGCTCCTTGTTCTATCAGGAAACTGAGTAGATGAAGTAAACGCTCAGTCTGTTGCTGCACCATTTAAGGTGCAACGTATCAAAAGAGTTAGAGTCAGACAGGGTAGAGAGGTGGAGGCAGGGGTGTTAGATGGATAAAGTTAGGAGAGCATGAGAAAAGAATTTCTTATAGCTATTCATTCTACTGACTAGCATTATGGAGAATTTTGATTTATTTATGTTTTTTCAAATAACTGGAGCTGAGAAGGTAAGTTGCTGTCAAACCAAGAAATTAATTGTAATTAATTATAATAATATTGCTCCTGTCATGGTGCAATCGCCATTTTCTATTTGACCCACATATCAGCTAGATTAGAAATCTCTGTGTGCCTTTGGATTGATGAGAAGAATCCCATTTTTTAGTTGGGCTTGGTTATTCTCAGCTTACCTGTGAATTTAAAGAGTCAGAACATTCTTTCTTGTGTCAGGAAGGGCATCAGATGTAAAAGCCAAATGGAAATGGTATACTGCATTTCAAGCATTGCTTTGAAAGGGAGGGGGAAGAAGCAAACGTGGGGTGAATTCAGACTGGACACATTTGGTCAGTTTCAAATGAACCAGAGTTCATTTCCCTGAAAAAACCTGGAACACATTTTTGGTCTGAAAACACCCAAGCAGACCTTGGGCCGGTACCAGGGTCCCAAGCGTACTTCTCTGACCCATCTTTTGGGATGGTCTCAGTTTGTTTCCGATTGGACTGAGCTTTGGATCGCTTTGAGTTTTTTTAAGTGTGTTAAGACTGGGAAAACCGTTTGTTCTGGACCCAGTCCGCTTAATTTGGTCCGGATCGAGTCCTGAACCTTGCCTTAGGTCTGTATTCAGACTGCCTTCAAGCTGCCTTTCCTGATTCAAGCCAAAGCTAGCATTAGTGGTTGAGGTTGGAGGCACATAAGGCAGAGAAGCCACCATCAGTGTGTGGATGTGGATGTGTATGTGGATGGTTGAAGGGGACTGTCACGGTAAAGCACTTTGGGCCTTCTAAGAAGGAAGTACAGCCCTATGTAAATATGCTGCCTTTTTGACAAATATTGGATGATTAATCAGGTTGGCAGATTTATTAGTTGACCCTCAACACATGAATGAGTAGGCATGTGTGCACAGAGGAATGTGTGTTTACCAGCATCTACAATGGCATAACTGATGATGGGAACCGGCACCCAAAAAAACAACAAAAAAACTTACAACGCCCCCCAGATTCTCCCTCCCCAGGGGAAGGAGACTGAGGGACATTACCTTGAACAACCCGACATTAGTCACTCAGAGCAAGGCTGAATGGTTCACCACAAGAGCCCCTGCGGTCACAGTGCAAGATTGCATGGGAGCATAGAGCGCTCCAGCCTGGGCAGAGACCACTTCCTCCATATTCCCTTGTTACAAGGGAGTGTAAGGCCCCACCAGCCCCAGACTAGGGGTCTGTCTGGGCGAGTCCAGAGCCTCATCCCCAACTCTCTTATTGGTAGTTCCTCTTGTGCCCGTCTGTTCCAAGAAACTTGCTGCAATGCCTTTCATTCTGCTGCAACTAATTCTACCCCCTGTGTATGCATTCACTCGGAGTGGTTGTTGGTTTTTTTTCTGTTTTTGCTATCCTTCAGCCTTTCCCTTTGATGTTCATGAAGTAAGTTATCCCGACTAAAACGAACAGGTTTACAGAGTTGGGGCCTTTTGACTTCTTGGATTGGGTTAAAAGTGATGTTTAGCTTGAAGTACATTGTGTTACAACCGTTTTCCTGTCGTTTTGTACTACTTCCCTCAGTCAGTCGGTCGGTCAGTCAGGTAGGTTAATTTTTAGATGTTTACAGCTGTTTCTGTTATACTTGAATAGTTCCCTCAGGGAACGGAAGTTCACACTTTCAGTTAATTTCATAATGTTTGAAACCACTTTTTTACCTTGTCTTTTTGATCAAGTTTAGTATGGGATATTCTGGTGTTATGAAATGGTTTTTTTGCTTTAAATCATCATAGCCGGTCTCCTGCATTTACGTAAATGATAGATTTCTTGCATGTTAGTCGTTGGTATCAACCTGAAGTGGTGAGATGCAAAGCTGTCAGGTTTTTCCACACTATATTTTCCCATGAGACCCAGGATGCATTCCTTTACGTACCCATTTGAAGCAAATCATTTTAATGTGATGAATTGTACTTACTTTCTTTTGTCGGATATGTTTGTTTGACTGCACTGCAAAGAGCACCAGCTGTTCCTCTGAGATTACACGGACCCACAAAAACAAATCTCTCCCTGCTGTACACAATACTCTCATCCAACCCAGCAATGGCAGATGCTCTTTTGGAATACAAAGTGCTTGTACAGTGCTGCTCATCATTTTCTCACGCAAATGCACACACCATTGAAGAAGTAGCTTAACAGGACCTGCACAGGAGGCAACTAAGTAAAGATGTCCTGATCAAGTTTTTCAGGCCCAATCCGATTCGGAATCATTTGATTTCAAGTCTCGATCTGATACTTTTGTAATACATTTTTATAAAATGAACAAATTTAATGAACAGATAGAGGTTGTCCCACCAATTTAGTTCATTAACCTTCTTTTCATCTAACAAAAAAACTTAAACAGAGCACTTCTGTGAAGTAACTTGAACAATCAAGTAAAAATAGTGCTACTTTTACAGAGGGAAAAAAAAAGTATCTAGTAAATAGAAATGATTATTAGTCACGTGAGAAAGTATGATGACTTTAGCTTTAATATCTTCAGAACTTTTGAACATTTCAAACCAAATGTGATTCAAATTTTCATTGAAAATTCTTAAAGATTAATGATGACCCACTGATCTCCTTGACTTCCTTCATCAGAAAAATCTTAGTGGGATCATGAAACAGCCATACAGATTTGTGAGTTTGGCGCTGACCATCCCCGTGTCCACTGCGTCTGTCAAGCGAACATTTTCAGCTCTAAAGCGAATTAAAACCTACGCAGAAATAAAATTAGACAGACTCTGCTCTCAGCACTGGTCTTGATGGAATAGAAAAAATACTTCTTGACGGAACTGAAGCGCCATAATCTACATGACGGGGTGATCGAACTGTTTTTGAGGAAAGAGAGGAGGATGTATTTTGTCTTCTAATAATCCGCTTTTTAGCTGAGTGAAATGATAAATATTATAGTAAATAATATTTCAAATGTATTTGGTTGTTTTCAATGTTTTGTGCTGGCTGTAGTTGTATAATGAGATTTGTTTACTGTTTTATCTATTCAGTTTATTTAGAGGCATAAAAATGGTTAATGAGGGGTTGAGTGATTCAGACGTATCACTACTGAAGGCTCAGGGGCTTCATTTATAAAACTTTGCGTAGGATTTGCATCAGAAGTGGCGTACGGATGAAACATAGGACGTGCGTATGCACAGAAATATTCAGATTTATAAAACCGTGCGCACGCACATCCTACGCATCTTTCCCTTAATACATCACAACCAATCCTAAATGTAGCGCAGCTTTTGCGGCTTCATGACACGCCCATAGTTGCCCATAAATAGTCCGCGAAACGCCTACAAATTAATATTCATTGATTGCGAAATCATGGCAAACACAGAGAGGAAATCAAAAAAACGTAACTCCACTAAATGTAAAGTAGAAGTTATCGTTGGCGAGGTGGAAAAGAGGTGAAAAATGTTGTTTGGAGGGCACAGTGTGGGCATTACTAATGCCAAAAAAGGGACTTGAGTGGCAAACGGTGGCAGACCCCGTAAATGCTGTAGCCTCACAACCTCGGACCGTGGCTGAAATAAAAAAAAAATGAAAGAAATGATCGGACATCAAAGTCGAGCCGAAAAGACGTCTAGCGCTCCATCGCCAAAGTGTGTCTGCCACAGGTGGGGGACAGGGGACACCGGAGCTGACCCCTCTTGATGAGAGACTATTATTGGGGAATCCCTTTTAAGTGGGGTGGAGACTGAGGTGGAGGGGGACGACGACGCGCCAGATGCACAGGTAAGAGAAATAGTTAAAATGAATGCACTCAAGTCACATGTATGCAGGCTGCACAATTACAGTTTATTGATATAGAACAATTTTATTTTAGTTTCTGGGTGTTCCAGCAGGGCCAGTGGTTACGATGCTGCAGCTGAGCAGCCGTCTGGACCCAGCGTCTCCACGGCACGCGGCTCTCAACCCTCCAGCAGTGGACGTGTCCTCACCGATGCAGTCCTTGAAATGCAGAGGGAAGTCAGTAGTTCAATCAGAGAGGTTTGCCAAGGAGTTCGGCAAAATCAAGACTGAAATAAACTGCACGATGAGGGAATTCTTGAATAAATAATATTTTCCACACCTCTTGTTGTTCTTTACAAGCGACGCATCACTTCGAAGCGCTGGCGCACAGCAGCAACATTTGGCTGAAATGCGTGGGGATGGGGTTCAGGGTCGGGGCCAACACACCAATCGGCGCCAGGGGGTAGAGGCACGTTTTTAAGCTGTGCCACATCATGTAGCACAGCACAGCAGTTGCGTACGCAACGTTTATTAATAAGGCCCCAGTTGGGTAATGTACCGTCCGCCACTGATATCTATCTATCTATCTATCTATCTATCTATCTATCTATCTATCTATCTATCTATCTATCTGGTTTGACTGAAACATTTTTTTAGCATGTTTCTAAAAATATTTAGATTAAGACATCTAGGCTTGTTAAAAATATAATTTTCATCCAGAAGAGACCAATTATTACAGAAACATAATATAAGCGTAGAATGAGAAATTTCATTTCCACTCCACTGCAGTGTAGATAGTCTTTTTTCATGTGTCACAATAAGTAATGCAGAAGCAAACAGGATAGACTCTGTTTGAAGATGATCCCCACAGAACTGTATTTGCATATGATAAGACAGTTGGTGTACAAGGGGCCAATGTAAATGCAAGGATCAAAAAGAAATCTTTGCTAAAATATGAGACATGGGACTCTCAGCTTCACAATCTTTGGGACAAAACAGTAAGAAATCTAAAAACTTTTGCAATAATAATTTCATAAGATTACATTTTCAAGTATTTGATGTGACATAATTGCATAGTATATACTCACTGTCACTTTGCAGCCACCAATTCATATAGCAAACCTCTTTCAAGCACAACAGTCAAAAAAAAATCCAGACACTTCTATACTGTATTTCTCTCTTTTGGTAGATGACATTTGAAACGTAAGAGTTAATAGACAGACATGTTATTAAAGGCCATGTCACTCCTTGACTACGTGCATATTAAGCATTTTGCAAGTATGAAATTTCAGTCTTTCATGATACATATGCAATTCATAGTTGTTTCTTCATTTTGTCGATGTGCGCTGATGTCCATCGAGGGTTTTGGCTGACCGGTCTTCACGTGAATTCTGTTTGAGTTGTTGAAAAGAAAATTTTGGGTTAAGAATTGCACAGTTTACTCGTTTTTTATTGAGTTTTCTTCGCATTTATTCTGTAAAATAAATCAATATTCAAGCATTTTTCAGTATTTTTTTCTTGTTATTTTTTTGGGTTTGGATGGCTTTTTTCACAAAAAGCGGACTATTTGTTGCGTGGCACGGCAGGCCGCGTTGTCACGTTACACGTGACGTGCTCCGCCACTCCGCCACTCCGATCTATCGCTGCAGCAACAAATGAAAGTGCTATGTTTGCTGGTCATCACGATAGGTTAAACAAAGCATCAGTTCAGAGAAAAAGTTTACCTCTTACCGCTTGTTTTTGTCCTGAAGATGAAGCAAAAGTTTGTTTAAAAGAAGCCAGCACAGTGATATGGAACATTTCAGCTATGTAACGGGAACTTCTTTTTCAGATGTGCATTATCCCTGTGCATTATCGCTCTTTAACCAAGCAGCCAATCAGAATTGAGAATTCAACCGGACAATGGCATAATCGTACTTTTCCTGTGGTTTTAACATGGTTCATTCGTGATACATTTGTGAAAGTGAAGACCACGACTTTTCTCACTTTTTCCACGCATATTCACATAGCACCGATTTTCCTCAGTGCAATATGCGCACAATGTATGTAGGGGCTGTGTGACACGGCCTGAAGGACCGCATGATGGTCAATGGTTTTACTGCCCAATTAGAAGTTCAGGACAGAAGACCATGAGATCGGCCTACCTTGATACAAGTTTGACCCCTGAGGGAAAAAAAAAACAGACAGAACCACAAGACTTGTTGATTGGTCATTCTGTAATGACTAAAGCTCCTACAAAGTAGGAGGGAAGTAATGAAAAGAAACAGAAAGCAGGCTTTGACAAGGTAGAAGTGTAGGTATTTTCTTTGTCTTCTTGGCTTAAATTGTTCCCAGAGTGGCCACCAGAGTGTCAGAACAACAGCTAAAGGCAAAAGAAGAAATGTTCTCACCTATACACACTTATCCAGATTGAGGTGTAGTGTACGTGTTTGGGGTGGGGGCAGCGATGGGGGGTTGGGGGTGTTGAAGCTAGCACTTTACAATCAAGAAAAGAAACGCTGTTGAGAGAAATGCAATCGCATTTATTCCTCTCCTGAATTCTCAGGTGTAAGTATTTTTAGCAGCATGTTCTTGTTTACTATGAACCACCCTCCAGTCTCCAATCCGGGCATGCCACACAAACTTTGATTGCTCACAAAGCATATAATAGCTCAGGCTCTACAAAAAGGTGGCCTAAAGTGGACTGCATGAATTCTGATCCACTCTTTCTCATCGTAGCCATGAAGATTAAAATCCACAAAAGATGGAAAATGAGCAAAAAGTCAATTTGGGACAATTTAAGGTAGTTTGTACCTGGAACATTTTACCACCTGCGGCCTACAGCTGCTCATTCCGTTCGTTTTTTATGGAGTGATACTTCTGCCACCACGTTGCACACAAAACTTTCTTAGTTGCACACAAAACGTTCTGAGTTGCAGGTGAAAATATTAAATATTTGCTTTTCAATAATTTATTATTCTGCTTTGATATATATTTTTTGCTTTCAAGTTTTTTTTGCTTTCAAAAACTTTTTTGCGTTTGCAAAACACACGTTTTCGTGTGCGTTGTGTCAAATCTCGCTTTTGTCCTATCTTTGATTTTGCTGACCACTTTGAGCTTGACTTAGCGTGATAAGTCTGCCACTGGCATAGCCAAAAAGAAATCTGCATGCGTTGTGTGTCATCTCACTTTTTTCCTATCTTTGCTAAGTTAAGTTTCGGTTTGACGTGACGAACCTGCCATCAAACAGTCTTCCCACTCCAAAACAAAAACAAAACAAAACAAACTTCCTTTAGTCGCATTCTCTGACACAGATTATTTGCAGAAACTATTTAAATAAAATGTATTCACTGTAACTTGTAAATATATAAGCATTACTATTTTAGTCAAATTAAGACTCAAGAACAGCAGCCTCTCCTTGTTTTTTGTGTCTTCACATTTTTTTAAGAACTGGCCTGTTCACATAAATCATAGAGCCATGGCAACGTTCCTTGATTAGCTGACACAGGTCAAACTTAGGAGACATTCAGGTTCCAAATCCTTTGTCCCTTCAACACACAAGTGTTTGCCTTGACAGTCTTTGATATTGGATCAGTTTGGTTTGGATCCTTTTCCTGTTCTCATTTGATGGACATGTTGGAAAATTTGAAAAGCACCTTTAAAATATTAAAAGGTCTTCATGGGTTCTGATTTCAGTCAAGCATACAGTATATAGGATCTCTTTTCTGTTTTCAATACCACTGTAAGTGATATTGATGCACAAATATACATAATAAAAACAGGCTCCTTCAGATAAAACATATTAAAATGAACATTGTATTTCACTATGAAAATACATAAATTGTGTTCACAAAGGAACAGTGTCACTTTAGCTGCAAATTTAAATTAATTTGGCTGCCAGAGTGATGGTAGCGATCAGGAGACCTATAACCTTTATTTATCTTAAATTACAAATTTCACAAGTAACTCTTTTTAATGATGTAGTTTTTGGGTATCTCAAAAGTTTTACTGTGCCACCCATGAGTTTTAGTTGGATGGCAGGAAGAAGGTATGCACTTGTCAGTGATTTTAGTTTCCCTCCCTGTCTGCCTTGCTTTCTCTAGTCTTTCAGTCTGCAGCTCTTTATTCTTCAGCTGCAGAAGCTCCTCGGTTTAAATGTTCAACTCGGGTAAGGAATCAAAGCTCCAGAGGATGAACAACAATCTCTGTGCCTCTTGGTGCTGCACTTTGCAAAAGCACTGGCATTCCGGTCTGAGAGCTTCTGCTGACTACAGTAGGTTTCCTGCCTTACACTCCCGTCTCTGAGCTGCTCAGCTCAGCTACTCAGCTGTGTAACTTTACAGATTCTTTACTTCCTAAACCTCCAGGTTTTACTGACTAATCTCTCACTGGATGTCTCTAGATCACCCAGTGTTTTCTGTTCCACTGTCAATCTCTGTCCAAAATGCTGTTGAGTGTTGCAGGACAAGCTTTTTGTCTTAGTCCAAACTTGTGCAGCTATCCTGTTGCTTCAAAGCTGGAGGTATTTAGCTGTGACTTGAGAATGCAAATTCAAAATGTAGAACTATATATTTCAAATTCAAATACATTTATAAAGCACTTTTCCTGTGCTTCTAATGTAGAGTAAATCAATAAATATTAAGGTACGCTTAAAAGCCTATATATGTGTATTTTTTAAATGACCATTGTTTTCTTTACTAATGTCAGAGGGATTCTAAGAGGTACGCGGCGCTCTGTCAAATGTTTGGTTGGCTGTTATTGGGAATGAGCTAACGTGGCTAACGTGTAGCATTGTTGGACTGTGGTTATTTTTTTTTTTTTAGTGTTACTAACAAGGTTGAGAGATAGCATAATCGCAGAAATATATTTTTTAATGTGTTGTTAATGTATTGTAAATAAGCTAATGAGGCTAAAGTGTAGCATGTTATAAACAAGTTCTAGAGTTAGTGTGTAGCTAGAACAGTTAATAAAGTCTGACTGACTGACAGACTTTTCTCTGACTCTTTTGTCTTGCTTAATTGACCTTACAGTTTGGTACACCTTAAATAAACTCTTTGACCACTTCATGAGGCACACCTGTTCAACTGCTCATTAACACAAATTTCTAATCAGTCACTCACATGGCAGCAAGTCAATGCATTTAGGCATATAGACATAGCCAAGACAAACTGAGGATGAGGAAGAAAGGTGAGGAAGAAAGGTGACTTTTAACGTGGCATGGTTATTGGTGCTAGATGGGCTGGTATTATTTAGTATTTTAGAAACTGCTGATCTACTGGGTTTGTGGTCACCCACAACCATTGCTAGGGTTTACAGAGAACGGTCTGAAAAGAGAAAATATCCAGTGAGCGGCAGTTCTGTGGGTGGAAATGGCTTGTTGATGTCAGAGGAGAATGGTTAGACTGGTTCCAGCTACAGGACCTCAAAGAACCCCTGGTTTCAACTGAGGTCTGCAGAAGATCATCTCTGAATGCACAACACGTCCAACCTTAATGCAGATGGCACTTTGGGCTGCTTAGTACCAACTGAGCATGGTTCCAACACCACAGCCTACCTGAGTATTGTTTTTGACCATGCGAATCCCTTTATGACCACAGTGTACTGATGGCTACTTCCAGCAGGATAAGGCGGAGTGTCATAAAGCTGGAATCATCTCAGACTAGATTCATCAGCATGACAATGAGTTCACTGGACTCTAATGTCCTCCACAGTTACCAGATCTCAACCCAGTAGATCACCTTTGGGATGTGGAGGAAATTGGGATCATGGGTGTGCTGCTGACAAATCTGCATCAACTGTGTGATGCCATCATGTTTATATGGACCAAACTCTTAGGAATGTTTCAAGGACCTAGTTGAAAATATGCCACCAAGGATTAAGGCAGTTCTGAAGGCAAAAGGAGGACCAACCCAGTACTACCAAGGTGTACTTAATAAAGCGACCAGTGAGTGTATATGACATAATAGATTACTCATTGTTTCTGCAAAGCAGTGAGGGAGACTAACAAAAAGGAGAAGACAGAGGACAAGGCTGGGGCGTTGAGTTTTCCTCATTGGTTGCAGAAATATAAGATAAATGAAACTGAATAAATGTATTCCTACTGTAAAATGCTTTCAAAAAATTTACAGCTGGTTAAAAAGCATCCAACATAAGAGAAACACCAAAAAGTAAAATCTTCAGTTAAGCAAATTTTTGGGCACTTTTAAGCAGATAAAATTTACAGCTGCTTCTCTGGTAATTTATTTATTTATTCGTCATGGGATCACCTTGTTTTCTCCTCATCTGCCTGTTCATTTTGTCTTGTTCTCAGTAAACCACTTTACATCTTTCTCATTTACTCTTGGGCTTTTTTTTATTTTATCATATTCATTTATTCACCCAGATCCATCATTCCTGGCAGGTTCACAGGAGCTCAGCTGGGGAGGAGCAGCAACCATTTTCTTCAACGAACCATAATCCACTCCAGCAGAGAGGTAATTTATCTTTTCTTCGTGAATAGAGGTGCTACAGTTTCATCCTGGTCATCTCTGCTTTGTTTTATTAAATATTACTTTTGGCCTGGACAAAAGGTAAATAGACTTTAATAATGTTTATTAAAAACAGGTCACACTTCACATCTCTGATGGAGATTTAATATTTCTGATAATGATTTCTCAGTGTGCAGATTTTTACTTGAGTGTACTGCAGAGAACTCAGCAGCTAAAATATGTCTGATTTTAGCAATGGTAATGCTGCTTGTCAAGCCTCCACTGCTGATCTGGATAATTGTTTCATTTCTGTCAGAAGTAATTTTATTTTTCCACCATCCCCATGTAACTTTAAACTTTTTAAAAACTGCCTTTTAGTTTGACCTTCTTAAGACAAATAGGTTATTCTGGATGGTTTGGCTGAATATTTAATAGAAATAATCAGAACTGCATATTTTAAGCCAGTACAGTACAGTAGTTCTCAAGGGAACAAAGTATTTTTAAAGATAGATCAATAGATAAAAACTTTAATAATCTCCCAAGGGAGAAATTCGGGTGTCCGGCAGCAAAACACACACAACAACACACAATAAATAACAATAAAATGACAGTTCATAAAATAAACTAGCAGTTCATATCAGGCAGATTCGTTAAACAGCCTGATAGCTGAAGGGACAAATGAGTTCTTGAAGCGCTCTGTCCTGCAGCGCAGTGAAAGGAGCCTATTAGTCCGTGTGCTCCTTTGTGCAGACATCGTGTTGTGCAAAGGATGTCTGGGATTGTCCAGGATGCTTTGTGTTAAGGCCCTCTTCCTCTTCTGCAGCACAGATTCCAGAAAGTCCACCCTCCTCCCGATCACAGATGCACACCTCTTTATCAGTTTGTCCAATCGGTTGCAATCCCTTGTGGTCATACTGCCACCCCGGCATACAACCCCATAGAAAACAGCACTCGCCACAACTGACTGATAAAAGAGGAGCAACATGTCGGTACACACATCAAAGGTCCTTAGCTTTCTCAGGAAGAACAGCCTACTCTGCCCTTTCTTATACAGAGCCTGAGCCTGCTCTGTCCAGTCCAGTTTGTGGTCAAGGTGCAAACCCAAGTACTTATAGGAGTCAACCACCTCGATTCTTCCTCCATCGATGATCACTGGTTGGTGGGAGGGCTTCATACCAAAAGCAATGATCATCTCCTTGGTCTTTGAAGTGTTCAGCACAGATTGTCATAAGAAAAATTTAAGCTTTAAATTTTTATTAGTGGTGCAAATATAATGATGATCAATATTGGAGCAATCCAGCTGTACATTTTTAAGTCAGATGCCAGCTTAGACGAAGAAAACAAAGACTTACATGGATCTGTTTGTCTGCAAGTGAATGCATAACAATGGAGCGGAGCAGGTTGACTTTGGCTCGTCTATTTCAGTTGCTGCATCGCAACTGGAAGGTGTATTTAACAGCATGTCTTGATGAAAATAAGAAAAATATCGTAGAGTTCAGGAGGCCTCAGCCAGGGTGCCTCCCCAGCGGGTCTCTGTTTGGCCGCCAGCTCGCCTCCTGGGAGCAAGCATAGTGATCGCGAGCACTTCAGCCCCATGGGATGAGGATGGGGAGACAGTCCAGGGTGTAACCGCATTCGCCCAACAGTAGCCGGGACGGGATCTAGAACCCCTTCTGTCCCAAAAAGAAAACAGCGGGTTAAGAAAATAGATGGAAATTCAGGAGAACTATTGGATCGATCCACCATATTGGATGTGTATTGTACCTGCTGTCAGTGAAAACGTCACCTGTCCTAAGATGAGTCCAGAGTTTGTGCCGATCACATAGCGCTGCCAGACCTTCTCACTCATCACTTAATTGATCCCACAGGACCTCAGATCGCGTCTGTACCATTGACTTAACATTGAAACTGGTGTGAACACAGCTTAAAGAAGTAAAGAAAAAGCTCAATGTAACTGAAAAAGACAAATTGGCTAACATTTTAACGGTCGAATGGTTTCACTTGCTAAACGTATGTAAAGGTTTAAAGCTTTGAAAGAGCACAACAAAAGAAAGAGACCTTTTTGACACCAAAATTACTGAAATAGCTGAAAGTATGACATTCCAATACACTTAGGGAAAATGATAGGAGAATCATCAGAGTAAATGCTTAAAGCATTCACACAATTATGTCTTCCATGATGGCTAGATTGGTAGGCAGTCTGTAGAGTAAATGTGAGTATCTGGAATTCACAGGGCATTTGTGTGGGTACATGTTCACGCATGTGGGTCTATCTTATTTTGCAGCTGGTCTTACACAGGCAGAATACCTGTTTTTGATCCTGTCATCCTTTTCCAAAACCTCCCACAAGCCTTTCCAAAGGGTGGTGGGTTAAACACGAAGTCAGCAACATGTTCTCACAGAGGTGGGTAAGCAAACATGCTGAAGACATTTTGGAAAAGGCAAACAGTTTAGCCTCTTTTGATCTTAAATCCCTTCATCTTTTCATGTGTGTGTGTGGGTGTGTGTGTGGGTGTGTGTGTGTGTAAAGTAGGACAAGAAGGAAACAAACAGATGTTAAATTCATGTTAAAAAAACGTATTTATACTTTTTACATTTTGTGAAAAAACGTTATTTACGAAGAGTTTTTTTCATTCAGAGGATTTTACTAGATCAGGTAGAGAAAAGTTAGTATAAGGAAAACGTTTTGTATTTCAAAAAAGAGCTGCAACCTATCTGTGAGATTTGGACGTCACAAAGATGAAATAGATTTAAAAAATGTAACAATGTTTTTGTTCTCAATCTTGCTTGAGCAGGACTTTAAAATCTAAAGCGCAATGGTGACAAAATGTTATAACACATTTGTTTCATCTGTCTTCTCAGCATATGTTGTTTGTTGAGGTGTGACACTTACTGACTGGGGAGATGGCATGATTACATCGGTCTGTCGTAGGGTTGGTGCTGTAAAGGGCAGCTCTAACCTGCACCTTTATATCACATGGCTCAATCTCACAGGAGTTGCAAGGGTCAAGGGGGCATGCGTTTGGCATGTTGACTGCAGAAATGCCAACCAGAGTTGTTGTCCAGGATATAATGTTTAGTTCTTTACCACAAGACATCTTTAAAGGCTTTTCAGAGAATTTAGTCGTGCTTTCAACCAGTCTCATGTCTGCAGACCATATGGATTCATAGCAGCCCAAAAAATCCACATCAGAAAATCTTGACCTTCAAAATCGTCAGATGTTGTCGAATGGAAACAGTTGCACACTCATTCTTATTGACTGAGGTTTGTTGAAGTTGCAATTGGTTACATTTAATGGGGTCAGGCACTTTGAAAAGTTGTTCTCTTGAGAGATGAACCTTTGTTTTATTGTTAGAGTAGACGGCAGACGGTAAATGTGGTGGTGTTTGAGTGAGTGTTTGCTGGCATGTGGCCATGTTGGTGAGGTTAAGGTATCAGTAGACATAGTATGAACAATAAACACAGTCGATGATGACAATTTTATACACACATATACTGTGAGAAAGTCTTAAAGCTCAGGCTGTGTTCCACTTCCTGCTTAAATAAACTTCAAACAGCTTCTGAATAGAAGTGAACTAACTAGCATCCTCTGAGCTACAACCACTGATTATGCCTTCTAGTCCATTGTCTGCCTTGAAGCAAAAGGAGTGAACAAAGATGTGACCAACTATCAAAGCAAACTACTGGACCCCCCCCCCCCAACCTCCCACAAAATAAGCAAACAAATTTACGAATTATATACCACTTTTTGTCATGGTTTGGGTTTCTTTTGTCTTGGTTTTTGCTTTATTTCTTGTTCTGTCGTGTGTGGTTCTGTTTCCTGTTTTATTTTGAAAGGTTTTCTGTTTTGCCATGTTCCTGAGTTTTACTTCCTTGTCCCTATATGTCCTGATCTTGTTCACCTGTGTCTTGTCTGGCCTGTCTGTATTTAAGTCTTGTCTCTCCCTTCCTCTTGTGCTGGTCCATTAACGTCTCTTATGTCTTAATGTACAGACGTACAGACCCATTGGCCAAAACCCTCTATGGACATCTGCGCACATCAAGGAATGATGGACAAAATAAACACTTATGAATTACGTTGATCATACATGTTTCACGAAAGATTGAAATTTCAGACTTGGAAAATGTTCAACATGTACATAGTGGTCTTTATGTTGCTGTTCCTTTAACGTTTGGTTCTACATAATAATTGCAGGTATTAAATGCACTATTTTTGGATGTTACAACCAACACATGTTGTCGATTAGTAGTTTTGCTAAAAGAACATTAAATTAGAAATTGATCAAAAAGAACATTGGTGTATCTCCATTTAGTGAATGGAAACTATTTATTTGGGTAAAAATTCTGAAATTTATTTCACTTGTTATCCTTTTTTGGTATCAACTTCTATCTTCATTTACTGAGCAACATTATTATTTTAGAATGGTCATAATGTCGTGTCCCCCTACAATTTCAGTGCAGTGCAGGAGATGCTGGTTCTTTTAGTTTAACAGTTCTATTGGCAGTGTAGATAATTTCAGTCCAGTATAATGTTCAAAGCATGTTAGAACTACAACATACAGTACACCGTGTTCCAAGACATTCACGCTTTTTAGCAGCAAAGAGTTTATTTTTCTTTCCCATACAGCATGAAAATGTTGATTAATAATAATGTAAAACGTCATTCTTTAGTAGTTTTTCCTTTAATTAAACTCACCTGGTGGACCTATTGTCACACACATTCTGAGATCAATTTGAGTGATCCAAAGAGCCCTGAGACACAACATTATCTATTGACACTTAAATACAATTTGCACAATAATTTGGACTGCACTTTAGTCACCCGATTTTCTGGTGATTTTCTTGGTTCACAAAGCATTATTCTGTTAACTGGGTGTGCTTTGGGCGTTTAATCAATCAACATAATTACTTACACCCTGCATGCCTCACGGCTAAGAAGGGGTCCAAGGACCGATCAGCGCTGAGAATGTGGACACCTACAGTCACATCAGCTTTGTATAAAAAGCTTATCATGTTGACCTGGTTAAATGCAGTTTTTGATCTGTTTGATACCTATGAGGAGATGAGAGTATATTTAATGGCAATAGCTTCAACTCTGCCATTTGACAGCATTTCAGGCTCACTCATTGAAGAGCAGGTTGAGACAGGTGAATATCAGCCACACAAGCTCTGTCACTCCCTTTGACGTTATCAGACACAAACATTCACACATGCAAGATTTGGTTCCTCTTTCAAGAGAAAATCTGTTGTGATATGTCAATGCAAAAAGATGACAAGAAAAAGTTATGTAGTGAAAAATGTCCACACAGTTTTGGTTTAAAGAAACTCCTCAAAAAGAACCTCAGCTTTCATCTGAGTCCATCAAAACTCGGCTTTCTCTTTCCCTCTCTCTAGAATCTTGTCTCTGTTCATCTAATTTTGATTTGATTGATTTATTTCAAGCATTGTAGTCAAAGCAATAAAGAATTTACAAAAATTTATCAAAATCATTACAGAAATGTTGAAATTAATAGATTAAAAAGACAGAAAAAAAAGTCACTTAAATCACATTTGCTTAATTAAATACAGTGATCATTAACTAAAGTCAAGTAGAGCTTGATTTATTGCTTGAAAAGGAGTGGGAAGAAGTGAATTTATATAATCTCACCCCTACTGAGTTAATTTATTTTATAGTTTTACAGTTTTTGTAATCCAGTTCTGATCAGATAGATTCTTTTCAAGTAACAAAATCAAGTGCCTAGTAATGATTGATTATCTTCAGAAAACATTAATTCCTGATTTCAGTAACGGTAACAGTTATGTAATAATCATTGATTATTATTTGAACACATTGTCACATTAAACCAGTAACTATTGCTACACATTGCAGATCAAGTAAAGAAAATCAATAGCTTATTGATTGTAATTCAAACATTTTAGGAATCATTATTGCACATTACACAATGTAAAACTCCTTGGTTGTAATTAAAAGATCTTTGTTTATTTCTCCACAATCAAGTTCATACATGTATTTGGAATTATTATGGAGCAGTGCAATACATATCTAATGTTTTATTTTAATATATGTTTAGATTTATTTATGATTGAAATACTTTTTGAGACTTTATTTTGTATGTGTCTGATGTGTTGCTTCCAATTTACTTTGTCATTGATAACAACCCCTAAGAATATGATTTCTGTAACACTTTCAATTAAGACTATTTATTTCAATTGAGAGCTCGGTATTGGCGTTGTAGTTACCAGAAAACATCACTTTGGTTTTATCTAGGTAATTTGTTGTCATCCATCCATGATTTTATTTTGGTTAACTCTATTTACCACATTGATGAGTTCCCTATGATTGTCTGTAGAATAGAATATGTTTGTGTCATCAGCAAATAATTTGAGTTTCATAAGCTTTGAAACATTGAATATATCATTTATTATATATTGAGAGTTAAGAGTGTCAAATGCTTTTATTAAGTCAATGAAAATTCCAGCTGCATATTTCTTTTCGTCCAGACCATTTGTGATTTCCTCCACAGCATCAATGATAGCCAATGTTGATATTTTTCTCTAAAACCATATTGGGTTTCATTTATAATGTTGTGTTTATCAATAAATGTAACTAATTTATCATTGAATATTTTTTCAAATTTTTTTGAGAATTGTGGAAGAAAAGAAAACACGTCTATAGTTTGTAAATTAGTTTTTGTCTCCGCTCTTATAGATAAGAATCACTTTTGTAATTTTCATTTGGTTTAGGAATGTCCCAGTTCGCAATGATAAATTGCATATTGCCATGACGTCAATGACATGGCAGACCCAGTCGCTGAAACCCGGCAGTAAACTCAGATCAGGAAAATCTTGGAACAGATTTATTTTTGAATGTCCAAGAATGGAATGAAGTTAGTTTGTGAGATGAAGGTAAGTATGAAGCGTGGATTGCTGTAGGCGTCTGAACCAGCATCTTGAGGACAGCGTTGAGGATGGTAGTGAGCGTGAAGGAAGCTTGAGGCATCCGCTGTGAGCCCAAACAGAGCGTGGCGAGGAGGACTTCGTGGCTAGAGCTGGAGAAGGCAAGGAGCTCTCGAGGAGGAACCAGCGACACCCGTGGAGGAGAAACCTGAAGGCGTATAACAAGACGAGGTAAGTACGAGGCTAGACTTGAGACACTCAACTTGGCATAAGCACCGGAGAGGGTAACGAACTGGCGTTGAATGCTGGGGTGGATCTCCTTATAAAGATGTGCAGGTGATGAGATGATAAAGGGCAGCTGGTTCATATCAGCAGAGCAGGGAGGGGGGAGGTAGGCTGACAGAGGCACCGTGACACATATGTACGTTAGAGGCTTAGAGATACTATTAATTACCTTTTCACCACTGTCATATCTATATCCTCACAATCTTTTGAGTTTTTACTATTGAATTTATTTACAATTGATATCACCTCATTTATGGTCACATCAGAGAGAAAGATTGAGTTGTTAACTCTGGACCCACGTTTACAAAATAGTTATGTTATGATGAAGGGCAGCTGGTTCCAATCAGCAGAGCAGGGAAGGGGGGGATGTAGGCTGACAGAGGCACCGTGACAGTACCCCCCCCTCAACGACCGTCTCCAGGCGGTCCAGGGCGGCGATCCGGGTGGGCCCGATAGAAGTCCTCGATGAGGGTACGGTTCAGAATAAAGGAGCGGGAGATCCATGAGCGCTCCTCTGGACCTTAACCCTCCCAGTCCACCAAGAATGGAAATCCACGGCCCCGGCGACGAACATCCAGCACCCGACTGACCGTGAACGCAGGAACGCCGTTGATGACCTGGGCAGGTGGTGGGGAAGCGGACAGCGGGCACAGAGGGCTCCTCTGAAAAGGCTTGATTTGCGAAACGTGGAAGGAGGGGTGTACCTTAAGCGCCGCCGGAAGCCTCAACCACATACAGGTGGGGTTTATGATTTTCTCGATGGTGTAGGGGCCAATGTACCGAGGAGCCAGTTTCTAAGATGTGGCCTGGATGGGTATGTCCCGTGAAGAAAGCCAGACTTTCTGTCCCGGCTGGTAGGTGGGACCACCCTGCGGCGATTAGCAATTCGGCATTTGCTCTCCCTGGTGCGCAGGAGAGCGGCCCTGGCTTAATTCCAGATGCGTTGGACACGCTGGAGATGGTGCTGAGGGCACTCAAGGGACGCTTCAAACGGAGACATACCGGTAGCTGAAGACGGGTGATTGT
Organism: Oryzias sinensis; assembly: GCA_037389245.1. Taxonomy (NCBI): domain Eukaryota; kingdom Metazoa; phylum Chordata; class Actinopteri; order Beloniformes; family Adrianichthyidae; genus Oryzias; species Oryzias sinensis. Next base: position 5,078,735 of record CM074490.1, read on the forward strand.
TGTGGGCGTATTCTATCCACACCAGGAACGTGGACCAGTTGGAGGGGTTTTGAGCTACCAGGGAGTGAAGAGCGGCCTTGAGTTCCTGGTTAGCACGTTCAGCCTGCCCATTGGATTGGGGGGTGGTACCCCGATGTAAGGCTGACCGTGGCGCCAAGGGCAGAACAGAAAGCTCTCCAGACCTGAGACACAAATTGAGGGCCTCGGTCGGACACAATGTCGCTGGGGATGCCGTGAGGACGAAACACCTTCTGCACCATAATGTCGGCCATTACCGTGGCTGTGGGCAGCTTGGGGAGAGCAAACCAGTGATGAAGTCCATGGCAAGGTGGGACCAGGGGTGTTTAGGGACAGGCAGCGGGTGGAGCAGACTGGCAGGCGGAGAGTTAGAAGACTCGGATCGGGCGCAGATGTCACAGGCAGAGATCATCTCCCTGACATCCCGTTCCATTAGGGGCCAAAAGAATCTGCGTTGGAGGAGTTTTAGAGTTCGTTGGATTCCCCCATGACAGGATATGCGGGAGGCGTGCCACCAGACCAAAACCTCAGATCTTGAGGAGGAACCAGCGACACCCGTGGAGGAGAAACCTGAGGGTTCCAATCAGCAGAGCAGGGAGGGGGGAGGTAGGCTGACAGAGGCACCGTGAAACATATGTATGTTAGAGGCTTAGAGATACTATTAATTACCTTTTCACCACTGTCATATCTATATCCTCAGTATCTTTTGAGTTTTTACTATTGAATTTATTTACAATTGATATCAGCTCATTTTCGGTCACATCAGAGAGAAAGATTGAGTGTGGGTGGATTATTGTCTTTGCTGGTTTTGCATTTTGGTATTTCTGTTGTTAACTCTGGACCCACGTTTACAAAATAGTTATTGTGGCTCTTTGCTGCTTCATTGATGTTATAGCTTTGACCCTTCTCATCTGTAAAGTAATCTGGGTATGTTAGAGTTTTTGTCCCATTTTTAATTATGTTATTTAATATTTCCCAAACTCACTTTGCGTTGTTTCTATTTTCATTCAGTAGATTACTGAAGTACCCCTTTTTCCTGTGCCGTGTTATTTAAGTTAGTTTAATTTTATATGACTCATATCTTTGTTCAGTTTCTCTTGTCCTCTGTTTTAAGATTTTTTTCTTTTTAAAAGCATTTTCTTGACCAGTGGTTTTGGGAGCTGTACCAAGTAAGAAGAAAAAACGTATCACTTTCATACGGAATTGGGGGGGGGGGGGGGGTTCACAATGAAATTTTAAAAGTGCGTTATTCTCATCTGCAAGTCTACCAAAGAAGAGAAATGTGGAGTGGCATTTTCGGACTCTTCATGGAAAATACGACGCCGAAGTCCCCCCAACAAGCGAGCTGAGAAAGACAAAGGTGAAGGAGCTAAAATCCTAGTTGTTGGGACAGCAGTCATTTTTCACACAAGCTACTTCGAAAGCGAAAGCTGCCACTTAAGCATCATTCCGAGTAAGTCACACCATCATTAATAACCCAAGACGGAGACATGGTAAAAGAGGCCTTTGTTGATTGAAGCAGCTGACTCATTATTCCGGGACTTTAAAAAAAAAGTAGAAATATGGTCTTTGGTCAAAGCTTTCCGGGTGTCAAGAAGTACAGCTGCACAGTGCTGTGTAGCCATGGCTGAAGACTTAACCCATCAAATGTGGAAGGACATCAAAGTTTGTGAGCGTTTTTCAATGCAGTTGGATGAATCTATGCACACATGAGTGACACAGCCCAGATGCGCGTTTTCATTCGTATGGCGTTTAGTGATATGACTGCAAAAGAGGAATTGTTAACAGTACTGCCCATGAAAGAGAAGATGCAAGGAGAGGACATATTTCAGTCGTTCAAAAACGTCATTGAGAAAATCCAGCTCCCAGAGTACAAATTGGTGTCTATCCCCACAGATGGCACACCTGCATTGATTGGCCATGTGAATAGATTTATTGCCAAGTGTAGGCAGGATGATGCTTTCCCAGATTCTCTGGATTACCATTGCATCATTCACCAACAAGTGTTATGTGCTAAAATGCTCAACATGAAAGAGATCATAGCTGTTGCAACGAAGATTGCCTTTGCTATTCAAGCCCAATCTCTTGAAAGACGGTTATTCCATGCACATCTGGAGCAAGCTGACTGCGACCACTCTGACTTGTTGCTATACACTGACGTGAATATTTCAAGAGCTCTGCCCGGAGATTAAGGAGTTTTTCCATGCAACTGGGCATACAGAATAAAAGCAACTAAATGATGGCGAGTGGCTCTTAGACTTTGCATTTTTAACAGATCTGACAAACTCTTTGAATGACCTCAATCTAGAGCTGCAAGGAAAATGCAAAACAGTGATCAAAATGATCAGCTCAGTTAATGCTTTCAAACGCAAACTGCAACAATCTGTTTTCAAAGCTGCAGCGCCGTGATTTGGCAAACTTCCAGAACCTGGCGTCACAGCTGGAGATGCAAGAGAAGGCCTGTCTGAACCTTGACAGTGGATGCTATACAGAACAGATTGACAACTGTTGGTCTGTTTGACAAACGCTTTCAAGACTTTTCTTTGCTCGAGCCAGTTGCTACATTGGTGGCTGGTGGCTTTATTTGGAAAAAGGTCCAGGTTGATTCTCCTGATCCCATTAGTTTATACATGTGTCTCTGTGTTTGTGTGCGCTCGTGTGTGTGTGTGTGTGTGGGGGGGGTTGTGGGGTTTGTGGCCCACCCAGCCTATTTTCTATGTATCAAATACCATCTTTTTTCAAACTGCATTTTTTGGTCTGCTTCTAATTAACAACGATTAAACTCCAAAATGCAGTTTTAACTTTAATTTTCTTCATTAACAGAATAATGCCACGAGATCATTGTAAAACACAAAAGAAAAAGGCTTTAAGCCAGGGGTCGGGAACCTATGGCTCGCGAGCCATATATGGCTCTTTTGATGGTCACATGTGGCTCGCAGACAAATCTTTAATTATACTTTTTTTTTCATTAGACCAGTCCTCGTCTGGCGCGATGCGATGCCAGAGGGGCGCAGTAGTAGCGGTGCTTGGAGAACAAAATCTACGCCAGCACTATCAGTTACTATTATCTATTATTTCACAGAGTTTGTTCCAGCCGGAAACCTGTGAATTGACGTGCCTAAAACCGCGCGCTCCCGTCTCTGAGAAAGAGCGCGCGGTTGCGGGGACGGGATGTGTGAGGAAGAAAGCGGGGGGAGGGGGGGGGGACCGGCAGCAGGTGAATCGCGCAGGGATTGTAAAAACGTAAAACCCGCTGCCCGTCACTCACTGCAGCGTGTGAGTGTGTGTTTGGCTCCCCGTCTGCATGTGAGCAGTCTTTTTCACATCTACAGAACATTCATACTAACCTACGATCATGTTTAAAGTCTCAACGCCTGCATGAAGCAGAAACTCACCACCAGACTAGACCATCAACAAAACCACCACGAGAAATACTCATAATTTATTAGCAACAGCATAACAATGTTATTAGAAAGAATCCACAGACTTATTGTACTTTAAAAATGTTGAAATTACATCAAATGCACTCATTCACTTGTATATTTAGGTTTAAACATAACGTTGCTTACTGACTTGGAATGGGTGGCTGTTGGGCCGCGTTAAAAGTTCTGGAGTTCATTAAACGCATCAAGCAAAGATCTGATTGGCCCTCAGTTCTGTCGCTCAGCCTGTTGTTAGGTAGTTTGGACCAATTGGGTTCAGCTATGGGCCGAATAAGGGAAATTGGAGGGCTGGAGCGGCAGTGAGAGAATATAAAGTTGGGAGAAGCGCTCTCGTCTCGGCGGGAGAGATTCAGAAGTTGCTGAATTAATTGTATGGCATTCGTTGCGGTCTGCAGTAACCAAAATGAAGAACCTTAAGAGAGGTTAAGTCTCCGTGCCTCAGTGTGGAAAAGGGACACTACATTATTGTATGGTTTTTTCGAAATTATATTTAAAAATATGTGGCGTTTATGGCTCTCTTGGCCAAAAAGGTTCCCGACCCCTGCTTTAAGCCATCCTCGTTCTTTCAGCACTGGTGATTCTATCCATTCTTGCTGTTTTTCTTCCCTTTAATTTCATTTTAAACATCATCAGGGTATAAAATTTATTCAAGTTCTTGTCTATTTTCTCTTTTCTCCCCCAGTGTCTCCATTTATCTTTCCAAGCCTATTTTGTTTAAATAGGTTTACCTTGCTGAGCACTTTTACCTACCTTCAAGTTTCTTTGAACGCTTCAACTCCTGCCATCTTCTCTGAATCAGCTTTTCTTTTGTATTTTTAGTCTTTGATCCAATTGCTTAGGGCTAATGTTGAACGTGATGGAAGTACTTGTGATTAGTTATTTTTTGTGATGTTTCAGATCATTTATAAGACTTAAAATATCTAAAATATCTACTGGATATTTGTAATCCAGTAAATTTTTAATGTTAGATTATAGCATTTATACTTATTGTAAGCTTAATTTTAAATAGTAGGTGGACTGATGTACAATGAGTTAGCGTATATTCTTGGAGCATGACCTTGAGCATCAAATTTTTTATTCAGAACACATGAAATGGATACAGATTTTTTAAAATGTCCAGAATTGCCATGAATGTTGCTGATGTTGTTCTGCAGTTCTTTGTGACTAAATTGTGGCTGTGTCAGTAGCAAAGTGTCCTGCAGATCATGTTTATGTTTGTATTACACGCGTCGTCATGCCTTTTTCTTGCTAGCACCTTATTACACTGCACTCAGCATAATTTCAAATGGGTCTGCAGTTTGACAACAAGCCAAATACTTAATAAAAGATAAAGTAAAATGCTGAACGAAGGGGGAGGTGCGGTTTAACCTGAAATGGTGCTTGGTGTTAAAAGCGACTGCTCTGCACACTTAAACAGAGAAACATGTATTTGGACCATGTCACTAGCTGCATTTCCATTGCACATGGGCACAAAACTTGAAACGTCAAAAAAAAACCCACAATTTTGCAATTACACTGTTTACATAAAATCATAAATATGCAAATAAAAACAAACCAGCTTACAAAAAAAAGTCCTTCAAAAACATGGCGACACAGCACTAGCACTTATCATCTATCAAAGGAGATGTCCGCATATTATTCTGGTGTTGTGATCCTGTGGGCGTGCTCTCCTCCAGTGCCTGAGCCACACCTGCACCTCATCCTGATTACACACCTGCTCCTCATCAGCCACTCTACACATACTTCAGATGGACCTCCAGCTGATACCAGACTACTGTTCACCTATGGTAACAATATTGGCAGTTATATCAGAGCTGAAAGTAATTTGTATGTGTTCTAATCCCCCCATTCTCCCTTCCAAAATCCTGCCTGGCCCCATAGCAGCCACCCGCCTGTTTGCAAGCCTACGTGTCTGCAAAACTGCCAGCCCACCACCCTCATTCTCTACACCAGTTGATAATAAAATCTGTCCGCATTTGGATTCCACCTTCCACCCACTTGCCATAACAACAGGGAGCGGTGAGCTCCATACACATGGTAGTGGCTACGGATGAAGTGATTTAGGGAAATGGTTGCTGGTGATTCGACATTGTTAGTTGTGGATCCAACAATTCCACATGACACACTCAACTTTTGATGAGCTGTGGGATCTCTTGTGGCGCCTGCTATGCAGTACCCAAGGCAACCAGTTCCTACCAAGAAGCGCATTGCCATCAGGTTGTTGGTCATGTGACTTATTTAATTCCAAAAAAGTGTTAACATTGCAGTTTTGCAAATGTTGTGATATGCCTCAGAAACCACCTCCATCAAGAACAAAATATATCTATAGATATCTCTCTCTCTCTCTCTCTCTCTCTCTCTCTCTCTCTCTATATATATAGCGCATATATATATATATATATAGCGGATAGACAGATATGTGATAGATAGATATATATAGAGATATATATGTGAGATATATATATATATAGATATATATATAGATATATATATATATTTATATATATAGATATATATATGTGATATATATGTATATATATATGTGATTATATATATATATATATATATATATATATATATACATATATATATATATATATATATATATATATATATATATATATATGCTAGATATACAGATCATCATCAGCCTGCTCACGCCTCACTGCCGGGCGTGGTGGCCTCCAAGACTTTCTCTCTCCACCTCACGGTTTTGGGCACTTCCCAATCCACGTGGTTGCCTGCCTTCTGCTCGATGTCATCTCTCCATCTTTTCTTCGGTCTTCCTATACCTATATATATCTATATTATATATAGATATAGATATATATATATATATATATATAGAGAGAGATATAGATAGCACCATTGATCTATCTATTCATAGATAGATATAGATATAAAGGATAGATAGATATATATATATGGATAGATAGATATATATAGATATAGTATATATAGATAGATATAGATATATATAGACAGATAGATATAGATATATATGGATAGGTAGATATAGACATATGTACATAGATATATGATATAGATATATAGATAGATATATGTGTGATATATTTGTAAAAATATATAGATATATGTGTATATGTAAATATACTGTATATAGATAGATAGACAGAAATATATGTGTGTGATATATATAGATATGTGTGATATATATCTATATATATAGATATATATGTGATATATATATATGTATATATATATATATATATATATATATATATATATGTGTGTGTGTGTGTAGTATATATATATATGTATATATATATATATATGTGTGTGTGTGTATACATATGTATATATATATATATACATGTGTGTATATAGATGATGCTCTGATGTTGAAAGTATTATAACATCAAAACATACATGTATATAATATAACTTGGAACCAAACCTAAAAAAAGAAAAAAATTGATAGCATCTCCAAATATAGTGTACAGCGATATAACATGAATCGAAGATGAGTTAATAATGTATGGACTTTTTTTTTCTAACAACTTTATGCTTTTTTACCTTTCAGGTCATAAAACAACTACGGCAAAAACTCATCTACAAGTGTTACATAGATGGTCATACTTCTCTGATATATCGGTGAATTTACTAGCAACTAAACACAGCATTTAATTAGCATCAGCATAGTAAAAACAAGGTTAAGCAGAAATATGTGGCTCACGTATGGACAGTCAAACAATGATCCTAGTGTCATTGCTTAAAATGATATAAACTGTGTAATTTGGAGTCTCTCCAGTGCTCCTTCTGGTACAGGCTGTGAAACGGTGTGATCTCGAGTGCAGCTCAATGTTCTAAGATCAGGGCAAACAGATGGCTTTGTTGGAAGCAGGAAGTCATATTTTATGCACTTAATATCTAACCACAAAATTGGAAAGCTGGTTAAAAATCCAAAGATACTAAATACTGTTGGGTTTACAAGGTTTTTGTTTAATTTCTACTTATTTTACACCCATGCCCAGAAGTTCTGAGAGTGACATTGTATACCATGGATACATCTGACACATTTGGCAGAAACACCTAAAACTCCTAAAGCAGCAGACTTTGTGTACACATAACATTTCTGTCATTCTAAATTCTGGCCATGGGTGTACATAAGGTGATACTTGTGTTATACCTAGCAGGTTACAAGAGATGGTGATGGTTGTAATGTCTGTTCTGGTTTTATATATCTCTATTTCAAGTCCATCTTTAAACCTTAAAATGCACAATAATAGGGAATTTTTAAGTAACATATGTTTTTAAACCAGAATTTAAATAAAATATATCTTTGAATTTCAGCGGTTCCGCCGGTTTTATGTACCACTGGAGGCAATTCTTTCACAACAGTATGCTCTACTGAAACAACATTGCTTTCAAAACATCCCCAGTCTCCAACATGGTGCGATGCTGACAATCATGTCCTGCAGGATTTCCAATGTGTGATGCATCTTCAACTTCCAAAAATGTTGTCTCGCCTATTTAAGTTCAAGGATTCAGATATATATTAAGATGGGCAGATATATGAAGGTGTCTAAGTCACTACCAATTTTCCTAATTTTTGTTTGTTGCTTTTACTGTTTTAATAAGCTGGCACTGTATCTGCTCTCCCTGGTCTATGATCTAAGCTCTTTCTAAATTTGAGCATTGTTTGGTAATTCTTAAACGACTTTTAAATATGAAGTCTATTCTCACACCGCCTCCTCTCTGAATACCTTGTTTACCTGCGGCCGTGATCCGCCCAGCTGTCACGAGAAGGCGCTTCATGGAGACGGGAAAGTGAGTGGGGTTCTTTCTGAGACGGCGTCTTCGGAGATCTTCTGAACCACATCGCTTCTGCTTCCTTTGCGCTTGGATCCTGCTCCGTTGTTCCCGGCAGCGCGGTGACCACCAGGCTCACCTGCCGCAGCGGCCTTCTCTCCGTCAGGCGCCGGTTCTCCAAACGCGCTGTGGAGCTCGGGAATCTTCTTCCACTGGGTCGGGCCTCCTCATCCTCAGTGCGGGTCAGGTGTTTGTGAGATCGGCCCTCATCAATGCCAGATCTCTCACAAACAAAACGTTTATCCTGAATGACTTCTTCACTTTCCGGGAGCTGGATATGATGTTCCTGACAGAGACGGGCCAGGCTGAGACTTGACGCCGTTCTCAGAGCTTCTCCCTCCAGGCTGTGGGTTCCTCAGTTCTCCTCGGGCTGCAGGTAGAGGTGGAGGAGTTGCTGTAGTTTTCCGGTCTCACCTTTCGTGTTTCGCAGCTGCTGAAGGTTTCCAGCTTTGAGGTCTGTGCTGGTGGAAATGAAATGCGACTGCCTCTGCGTGCTGATCTACAGGCCGCCTAAGTTCCAAGGCACTTTCTCAGGACTTTGGTAAACATTACTGTCCCCGGGAGATCATTTTAAGGTGGCGACCGATTTTAATTGTTGAGATTTTAATATTCATGTGTGTTGTGAGAGCAAGCCATCAATAAAAAGATTTTTCTGGACTGGATCAGCCTTTAACCTGCAGCATAGTGAAGAGCTCCACGCATTTGTTGTAATACATCCTGGATCTGGTTTTAACTCTGGGACTACATGGAGATGCCAAGGAGATTATTGATGCCCGCTTTTCTGACCATCTGCCCGCTTATTTGATTCTTGATCTCTTAATTGCCGCCTGATGAACGCGCCTCAGCGCCTTCGATGAATCCGCTGCGAGACAGCGCTGCAGTTTCAGCCAGCCTGAGCTTGCTCCTGGATGTTCAGGATGGGAGATGTTGATAACCCTGGGGATTAGTCTCTACAGACGGGCATTTTAGATGCTGTTGCTCCATATAAGGTTAAAGAGTAAACCGGCCCCGAGCCTGGATTATCAGACTATACTGCTACCAGACACTGCTCATGTTGAATGCTGAGCGTAGCCTGAAAGACGGCTTCATACTTCATTACAGATTTCTAGGAAATCCTTTTTAACGAAAACATCAGGCTATTGTAAAAATTCCCAAGAATTCAGTTTATAAATAAGTGTTGTGTCTGAGAACATCAGTGCTTCATACATCCTTTTTTTAATTCTTTAAAGTCTCTTTTAAGTCCTGGGAATTCATCCTGTCTTACTCCTTCTGTTTTACTTTGTGAACAGTTTTAACATTTTTGTTGATTGTGTCAGTGCTGTCAGGCTTTACCTCCTTAAATTCCCTGACCCCTCTTGTTTTAACGCCCCACCTGCTATTTTTGACCAGAAGCTTGGAGCCTGTCATCAGTCTCCCAGATCTGAGATAGTTCAACACCTGAGGCCTTCCTCTCTGCCCATAGTGATCAGAGCCCCCAGACCTCCTGAAGGAGGCCTGATACCATTGGCCCTGATAGCTGGGTCTCCTTAACTCTCTCTTGTCTCTGGGGTGTGTGCCAGTTGCTTTTAAACATGCTGTTAGGCACCCTTTGAAAACACACCCCTGGATCCTAATGTTCTATCAAACTCAGCCCACTCCAAGCTATTTTTCAAAAAAATTTTAGAGAAGGTGGTTTATCTACAACTGCAGGACCATCTAACAAATTATGATATCTTCGAGAAGTTTCAGTCTGGTTTAAACCACAGCACTGAACGTGCTCTCAGGGTGTAACGCACCTGCTTTCAGCTGCCAGATTCTGGGCTTCCACTGTTTTAATTCTTAGATCTCTGTAGCCTGACACACAGTGATTTAGTTTATTATTCCGACTGGAGCAGTCTGTCGGTGTGAAGGGCACAGCACTCACCAACTAGGACAGTGCTCTTCTTTAGAGGCTCCGCCAAATATGGTGTACCCAGGGCTCAGTTTTAGCCCACTTTTTATTCTCACTCTTTATCTGTTGCCACTGGGGGTCCATTTTGTAAAGAGAACGCGTGTCATTCCACTGCTACGCAGATGACATCCAGATTCATTCTTCCTCTCAAATCTGGAGGAGCGGATGTTCTCTTTATTAGATTGCAGAACTGCTTAAAAGGACATCAAGTCTTGATGGAGCTTTAACTTCCTCTGTCTAAATGAAAAACAAGACAGAGGTGTTTATCTTGGTGAATTGGACCTGCTGACAGGCTGCTGTGAAAAGTTGTTGGGCCCCTGGACCTCTTAGATGCTCCATCCATTAGAGATCTGGGGTAAACCTTGACAGGCATTTTAAATTCTGATTATAGAGGAATAAAAGTTGTAGTCCAGTCTAGTTTTTATCACTTGAGGCTAATTGAAGCAAAGCCGGCCATATCTTCTCTCACGCTATGCAACAAGTGATTCATATGCTCTGATCTTCTCTTGACTGGACTACCAACTTCCTCTGTAACAGTGGTATGGATCAGTCTCCTGCTCACGCCTCCAGCTGGTTCGTTCAGCGCCCGCCTGTTAACGGGACCAGACGTGAGCATATAACACCAATATTACGCCCACTCATTGGCTGCCTGTGTTCTTTAGAATTACTTAAGATTTTGCTTTTGGTTTTAAATGTCTGAATGGTCTGGCACCCCAGTACCTTTTTCTGAGCTTGCAGGCGTTTATCGGTCCTTGTCGGGTCCTAGGCCTGAAGATCAAATGCTTTTTAGCGGTTCCTCCTAGGCCTCGCCAGACTGGGAGACAGAGCTCTTTTTCAGTTAAGGTCCTAAACTCTGGAATGTTTCCCCATCTTCTGTGGAGAGAAGTCTGCCAGAACTACTAGTGATTTTAAGACCCCTGAAAAACACATCTTTACTTCCTAGGCTTTTAACTCCAGTGGTTAATATCTAGGTGGGCCAGTTTAATTCACATTTTATTAATCTTTTATTCTTTTTTATTGTTTTATTGCTTTTTTTGTCTGGAATTAGATTTTATTGTTTTTTTATTCCCTATTGTTTTTTATTGCATCCAGTATTGTTTAGATTTTAGCTGATTTTGTTAAGCACTTTTGGTTGCCTTTGACTTTATAAGTGTATACAATAATAAATTGATTTGATTGATTGATTACAAAGTTGTTATAGTAGACAGTTTATGTAAACAAATCCAAATACCTTCCAAAATTTTTCTTTTGTTCAAAAGATATAGAATCTTGAGCTTTCCCTACTTCATCCTTCACAGGTTCCAATAGGATGGACTGAAACTGATTGGTACTGAGATGTGGTTGGACTAGGTCCCTGAATGTTAGGCCAGGTCCGCCTCTGTACAACAGAGTGGCAATCATCTAATTCTGCCAAACCTATATTCATCCTCTCTGATTGCTGCTCAAGAAAATGGAAAAATGGAAATTGCTTGCTGCTTATCAAACACGCAAGGACTGATGTTCTGTTTCTTCTAAAATAGTCCCTGCAAAACTAAACCTCTGGATTGTAGACAAGATAGCGGCGGTCCTCAGGACCATCAAATATTGGTTGTTTGTCCAGCATTTTCTGCTAAAAGGGACAGGAATTTCTTTTTTCAGTTTCCTTTTTGTTTTTTCGTGAATGTTGGCTGTGGGTTCTAGCTCCGCCACTTCTCCTCTGTCATTCCTGGAGTGTCACAGCTGCCTGCACTACATTAATTTGTCCGCTTCTGATGGCTCACCTGCTTTACACTCTCTTGTTGCAGTGTACTTTTCTGTTGGTTCTCATGTTCTTGGCTTGATGAAAATATTACTTTATGTTTGGAGTAAAACCTTTACATTTTTCAAATTCATTTGAGTTTGCTACATTGTTGTTCCTAAATCAATGTAATACTTCAGACAAAGTAAGGAGCCAATAAGAGCAGACTTGGACGCCCAGGCAATCTTCTAAAAATCTGTAGGTAATGGTCATGGAAAAATTGAAGTTAGAGACTTGCTCTATGTAGAACCAAATATACTCAAAATTAAAAAAAGAATAATTTATTGATAAAACACCTATTTAAAATGTGTTAAATATCACAAAGCTATGATAAGCTTCATATAAAGCTTAACATATAGCCAAGCCTATATATAGAATACATTTGGTGAGCCATATATTACCACTTAAGACCCCTTGTGAGATTCTCTCCACCATCATTGCTGGTACTGTTCAGAGTGACTGTGTATTGGCTGTAAACACACATGTAGACTTATACAACGAAAACACAGGCTTAAATGACAGGATAAAAGTGTATAGTTGATGTCAGAGTGATAAAATTTCTGCAGCACATCAAAACAGAGAGTAGGTAGCATCTTGACATATAAAACATGCCAAGTCTGTTATTTAAGTGTTTGTGTGAGCTAGATTGAAATTTCTTTTAGTTTTGTTCAGTTCAAGGTACTTACAAGTGGATTTGCACAATACCAATTATTAAGCTCACCAGTGTATCGCTGCATTAAAGTCTGCAGCACCTCTCTGCTTGTTATGATCATTCTGAGTCAGAATCTGGGGTGGATTTACCTGTAAAATACAATTCAATAATACAGAGTTTAAACTTAAATATTTTTATTCAGTTTACAGATTAAATATATTTAATATCACATTTTCTGCTAAAAATTGTTGTAACTTTGCTCCTCACTGACATTGCATATAATCAAGACGTTGAAATGCTCTTTCCAGTGACCTTGCATCATCTTACAGTAAATGGTGTTTCTGTTCCGGTATGTCTATTATCTCTGTACCATCAGGAAGTAGAACACGGACCCAATTTTTAAATTGTTGTTAAAGTCTTTTATTTTTGTATGTTGCTGTATGCAAGATCAAGAGGCATCCGCTCTGATTTCTAAAAAACAAGAGGCAAGGCTGGTCCTCTTGCAGTTTTAATTCCCCAGATTTCTGTTGCATCCCCTGCAACCGAAATTACATATTAAAATATATATGTAATTGTAAAAATATTTTGATCAGTATGATTTAAAAACTAATTTGATTTTTTCTTAGGTGAAACTGTTTAGTATTAGCAGTTATCTCTACAGTGACTTTTCAGTGGCTCTACTTTTTTTTTTTTGTAAGTGGGATTGCCTTCCTCTTGTTTGCACTTGTGAATGCCTTCACTGCACTTGCTGGGATATTCTGGTTCAAAATATAATCACAGATTTCATCTAGATAATATGGTATATGGGATCACTGACTTTGTGTATAAAATAACCTTTATATATACACACACATGCTAAGAGACCAAAAAGTGTGGACACACCTTCTCAAAGAGTTTTTATTTTTTCATAACTATGAAAATTGTAGGACTACACTGAAGGCATCAACACTCGAATTAACACTTGGTATAAGAGTATAAAGGCAGAGATTCCAGGGACACAGGTTCTTAATTTCAAAATAAACTAAACAAAACTCCACCACATCAGGCAGGAAAGCTTGAGACTTGAAACTGGAAAGATGCAGGAACATCAAACTATGTTCAACCCACACAGCATTTGGGGAAATATATAATAAACTAAGTGGACCAGCCCAGGAAGAAGGGAAAGACAGGACTTTAATAATACATACAGGACTGATGAGTCTAAGGTGGAATAATGAGGGCAGATGGGGATCAAAAGTAAACTTGCAAGTAAATAAACAGGAAAAACCTGCTGTAAAATAAAACGGAAGTAAACTCCAAGTAAAACATGACAGAACCATTAAACTAAAGCAAAGAAACTAAAACCGTAACGTAACCCCCTCGTCTGCGTCTGGGGCAGGCGCCTCGGCTCAGAAGTCTGAACTCAGCGCCTCCCAGGAAACAGCTGCGAGTTGGGTGGGTCCGCACTCCTCAGGAATGAAGTAGTTAAAAGTGTCCCCGCCGCCAATGAGTTATATCCTAGAGAAGACATCATGAAGCTCACGACGGTGTATGAAGGACACATCTTGGTGAGGTCGATTTACACCACATGCCTTTGTGCATCTAAGAAGCTTTTATATAATTTATATATATTCATATTTCTATATATTTATGCATACATATATCAATAAATTTATATGTATATACTTTTTTATATATAAATACTACATCATTGGCTGTTGTTAAATAAGAGAAACAGTCAGTCTTTATTAGCTCAAACTTTAATGAAAAATGCATTGTTGCAGGATTCTTATAAATAAAAAGAATTTTTTGAAAATAATTTTAAACATTCTGAAGTTTTAAAACAGTTTAGGACCTTGACATGTAATTAAAATTATTTAGAAAAGCCCAACAATACGTCAATATTAATAAATAATAATGTATAAATACTAACTCAATAATAATATTCAATGATAACAATACATAAACAATAAGTCAATAATAATAATAACAATAATATATAAATAAGGTTGTTAGCTGTATGCAAGGACGAGTATCCAGCTCTCTGATTTAAAAACAAGAGGTAAGGCTGGTCCTGTGCAGGTTTTAATTTCCAGGATTTCTATTGCATCCTTGCACTGAAATTAAGCATAAAAATATAAATATATATGTAATGGTATAAAAATATTTTGATCAAAGAAGGATTTAAAATCCAATTTGATTTTTTTCTTTTTAGTGAAACTGAAGTTTATATTAGCAGAAGTTACTCTCACACTGACTTTTCAGTGGTCTTTTACTTTTTTGTAAGTGGGATTTCTTGCTCTTCCCTCTTGTTCGCACTTGTGGAATGCCTTCACTGGTAATTTGTTGTGATATCTGTTCTAAAATATAATCAGATTTCCTTATCTAGATACGTGGTATATGGATCAATAATAATAATACGAATCAATAAAATAATAATGATAAATCAATAGTAAAGTCAATAATGATATTAAATAACAATAAATCAATTATAGGTCAATAATAATAAATGATAATAATAAGTCAAATACGTTCAAAAGTCAACAACAGATTTTTCCCTTTAAAAAGAAACAAAAAGCAAGAAAATAATTGATTTACCCACTGGGGTTTGTGTAACACAGATGTTATGGTGTCGGGTTTCGAGCGAACATCTGTAGGGACCACAAGCCCAAAATTTTTAAGGCCCAGACAGAAGACAAAATGACTACAATGATAGATCTTTCAATTATAAACAACATAAAATATAATTAGCTCATTAGACTTAAAAATTTTAGTTATTAAAATTTTAAGTCTCCACGATCACTATTGTTTTGCTGTAATAGAAACAGTGGTAAACTGGTAATTACAGGCACAAAATATGTACTAGTGTAAAATTTTTTTTTTTTTAGATAGTATTTAGATTAATCTAATTTAGATTAATATAATTAGGGTAATTAATTTATTGCTACATTTGATTGAATGTTTAGTAATCAGTTTTTTCCTCCTCTACAAATAAACTCATTTCATTGAGCTGAGATATAACTTATAAGATAATTCATTTAACATTATGATTAGTTACGTTTATTTTTTATTACATTAACTTTCTATACATGTAACTTAAAGTAATGAAAAAATAAACCAATTAACCAATCCTAATAAGTTAGTCAACTCATTATTTATTATAACTATAAAGGACAATTACAAAGGTGTATTAAAAACATGTTTGCTTGTTACTCTAGCATGAATCCTTTCAAATTTGATCATGATAGGTTATTGACAGTGAATAAGTCCTACCGTATAGCTGTCTAATCCGATATTTCAAGTCTGATCTCTCTAGAGATGAATAAATACACACCAATTTTTTTTTTATTTCATTTTAAGAAATTAAAAACTTTGATGCTCTCGCGGGCCACAGAAAATGACATTGAGGGCCACATTTGGTCCGAGGGCCTTGAGTCTGACACATATGCTCTAAGGCAATTCAAGAGATTAAAACATACACATTTTCAGTGAATAAACCTTTTATTTTTAGTTTCATTAGCCAAACGGGACATTGCAGAAAGTTAGCCAAAAAGTACAAAATAAACATCCATTGGCCACTCACAACCCAGCAACAGTCATGAGCTTTCAGTGATGATTTCCAGATTTCATCCTTAGTCATCCATCAGCTAGTAGCTATACACAGCTTCCTCTCCATCATAAATTACATTAAACCAGGATGGAAATCTATGAACTTGGGAAATAACTTTTCCAATGTAGACTTCACCATCTGCAAATGAGTGGAGTACCCTTTTACCTGGTAAGAATGGGATGCATCCTTTTCCTGGGCACACTTTGGAGACACTCAGGAGAAGAACACATGAAACATCACTTATCTTTAAGTCTGTCCATGGCTTGTTTCTAGCTTTCCTGTACTCGTCTTTTTTAAGCCTAATGAAACATCCTTCCTTCCCCTGGGGGTCCTGGTGTTGCTGTGTACCTCCTCAGTGATGGAAACGAAGTTGATTTGTAAGAGCTCTAACTTCAACATCACTGTCACACTTTTCCATTTTACTATCAACATCTTCTTCTGATTGCCAAAGGACCTGCATCACTATTATTTCAGTCAAGCCCTTTCTTCATTTCAAATTTTTTCTTCCTGCTTTCTGTCAAAGCTCTCACTGCTTTTGTTACTTCTCTTTATACTTTTATGATACTGGCCTCCTTGCTTTTGAACTTCTAGCCTCCGCCTTTCTTTTTCTTTGCATCACCCAATTAGAAGCAGTTCTTGCTTTTCAGGAGGTTAACTGAGACACCCACTTGGTGTCTTATTGTAGAGTGCCATCAGATATGCTTCATTTGTAACAGCCAGATGCATTAGGCCTATGGTAAACAAGATAGTCTAACACACCTAATATCCTTTCTGGATTCTTGTTGTGTTTTGGAGCTGCTTTTGTTGTGCTTCTCACATGCTTGCCTGCATCCCAAAATTTCCCCCCTGGAAGACGTTCTTTGACAGACTTTGTAAAGCTTTGAGGGCAAGCAGAACTGGTTGGAGCAACTGACCACAAAGTTAATCATAATCACTTTTCTGGTGAGACATTAAAAACTTCAACCTTTTCTCAATGAGGTGGTCTGAAAGGGACTTGCCCCTGCATGAAGCTGCTTAAGAGAGAAAGCTCCTATTCTCATAGTACTTCCAAGGAAATCAACCAAGCTTTTGTAGAGGTGCTTAGGCTAAGGATGTGTCCATCCTTCTGTTAGACGCCACAGTGGGAGTGGTGGAGAAGTTTCTGCAAAGCCAAAGAGCTTTGCAACTCCATGGTAAGTATTCATTTTCAGTTTTCAGGAACTTGTTTCAGTGTCTGTTTGGGGTCCTTATTGTTTCCTAAGCACCAACAATGTGCTGAATTAAGAAAACACATTTCCACCAAAGAAAAAAATTATATTGAACCTGTTCTCTTTAAAATTTAAGATTAGGTGGAGGTGCTGGGAAAGATGGTCTGCTCCAAATGTGTTCTCCAACACCAGAACACCTGATTTCTCATCACCACCCTTGATGTGGGACCTGCACACAGTTCGCATTTGACCTAATTGTTCCACTCTTCCCTATAATTTTTCCCTTTCACCATCCAAAAGTTCCTGCATGTATGGGGTAGAATGAAAGAGGAAGCATGGAAAACGAAACCAAAGATTCTTGATGAACTCTGGGAGCCATGTAAGACTGCTTTCTTTGCTATTTCTGATGACTTCATCGATAAAATTCAAGGAATCATAGTCAAACCTACGGGACGCTTTTTGTCCAAGTCGAAGTCATACAAGATATTAAATATGGATCTCAAGCAGTAGCACTATTTAATTCACTGATGTTGGTGCAACATATTTTGCCAGAAGTAAATTATTTGTTAAATTTTCACATTACTCTCTGTAGGCGACAAAACTTTTGTTCCTAAGCAAAATGTGACCTTTCTGTGTCTATTAAATGATCAATCTTCATCAGCGAAGCAATTTATTTAATATATTGAAATATAATTTGGGAGGGTTTAAAGCCTATATGAGACATTTTAAAAACCAATGGATTCATTAAAAGTGAAGAGCACGCTTTTGTTACTAAAAATGATAAGCGCCAAGACTTTGTCAGGACTGCAATTGTTATTTCATTAATGTCCCTAAAACCGGTTAGATGCATGAGGCCTTACAGATGAAAGGTCACTGGTAAAAATTCTTGTATCACCAGGATTAAACCTGAATAATGCCCAGTAATTTGATGAGCAAAGCCCTTGACTTGCATGGCACTTTTCTACCTGCTGGTACTCAAAACACTTTTACACTCCTACTCATCTAGCAACCTGCTCACTCACACATTCACACTCTACAGAGGAGCAGTTATGCTGTTTAAACAAACCCACCAGAGGGTTCTGTGTCTTCCCCAAGGAAACATTTACATGTCTAGGAATTGAACTCTCTGACCCTTTTGATAGTAGTTCGATGCTCTTTTCTAAAAACCAAAGCGTTCCACTTGAATGTACTGAATGTGAACAAGAAATCCTTTCAAAAGACCACGTCTTTGTACAGAATAGTTTGAAAAAAAACAAATCAAGAAGAAATGACATTGAATTTTCCTCCTTTACCTCTCAATGTCTGCATTTTCTCATTCAGCTAGAAGTCAAGTGTCGAGAATGGGCTGTTAATTTAGCTAGAGGGTTTAACAGGAAACATATTGGCTTTTGGAGACGGCTTAATAAAAGTATTATGAGTGAAGGTAAGAGATAAATTCTAACAAGAGGCACGTATGAATGAAAGAAAAACACCTTTCTAAAGTTAAAAATGGGGAGCAAGGAAACGCAAATGAGCATGACCAGAAGCACAAAAGCAAAAGTGAAATCAGACATTTGGAATTATGCCTCACTTTTTTGTAAAATGCTCAATAAGTTGGACTATTGGGTGTTAGTGGATTTTTTTGTGATTTGTATTAGTTAAATGGTGAGGACAGGTTACAAGTCGCTTTACAAGTTTGAATTCTGAATATATGAGAGAGAGTCTGGTGCTGATATACAGTAGTCTGTCCAGCATTTACATTGGTGTTTTTGGGAATATAACAGAATTACTTTAGAAAAAAATAGCCTTTGTGCTCTTAATTGTTGATAATCAAATGTGTACAATGTACAGAATTTCTTATCTATAAATTGCCTATTCCTAAAATGTTATATTTAAAAAATAAAACCTTTTGTAAATCTAATAAAGAATCCATCCCTCACCAGAAACAAACCTCACTGCAGTATGTCACTGTGTCACTGTAGCAGTGTGTGTGGCAGGAATAGCAAAAGGTAAAAAAATGGTATGGCAAAATCATCAAGGCTTTTATTTGTTTTTAAGGGTGTATCCAGACTGTACACACTTATTTAGCTTACTGTGAACTAGAGTCCTGATAATTTGGAACAAATTTTCAGTATGAATACACATAGTCAGACCCTGGTCCAGGACCAGAAACTGTTCACTGACCCATCTTTGGAGGCGGTATTGTTTGTTTCCAATTTGACTGAGCTTCTTTTCTCATAATACAATCTGTTCTCAGAGTGGAAAAACTGGACCAAAACGGCCACCGTAACCAACGTGAGCAGAGTAGGAATGAAGCAACCAGATGAGCCGCGGACAAATGTAAAGCAATGATTGTCTTGTTAAACAGAAAAAGACTCCAACTGTTAACTTTTTAGAACATTTATGTTAACACAACTGAAAACACGTCTTACGTGGCTCAGAGCAGAGTGTAGTGTAGTGGATATGGCGTCGTCTGTAGAGCAGTTTGGTTTATATGCAAATTGGAGCGGGTCTAGAGTGGGTGGAAGGCTAGCTTTGATGTGTTTTGATACAAGCCTTTCCAAACACTTCATGACTACAGGTGTGAGGGCGGGGCTGGTGTGGCCTGTAGTCGTTGAGACTGACCGCTACTGGCTTTTTGGGAATCGGAAGTATGGTAGAGGTTTTGAGGCAGGCTGGGATACTGCATTGTTCCATGGATCACAATATTTTGTGAAGACCTCTAAGCACTGGATCGGGCACAAGCACTCAGTACCCTGTCTGCACTGGCCGGGTCCTAAGGTTTCCTGTTGTTGGATTCTAAACACACGTCATACCATGTTCCTGAAGTACTAGTGTGCCTGTGGTGTGTCCACTGGGAGCCTCTGTGTCAAACCTGGCAAAAAGGTGGTCTAGCTATCCTGCAAGAGAGGCATCCACTCCAGTGGGCACTGCATTGCTGCTCCTTTGTCTTGTGATGTGGTTTATTCCCTGCCACATCTTCCTGGTGTCAGTGAAGTGGTCCTCAATCCTCTTTTTGTAGGCCATCTTGGCCTCCTTAATGCCTCGTTTTAGGCGGAACTGGCTGTGCTGTATTGGAGCCAGTCTTTGTCCCTGATTTGAAGGGATGTTTATTAGGAGGGATTTCACTTCACTGGTCATCCATTGCCGCGTCGCCCACTGAAGAACGCGCCAGCTTGTAATGGAAATGAATACAATGGAAATTCCCAGAAGCCCTTGGAAGTTTGGAACACAGGACTCTCATTAAAAGAAAATTATTAGCACCATATGCAGAACTTAAAAAATAAAAAAAAGGTTAAAGATGCGGTTATCGTCACACCCCTAGTTTGGAAAGAAAAACTCTGAGTTTTCAAAGTTTTAATAATCTACCTGTGTACTGTTCTTTCTTTGTAAATATTTAATGTGTTGAACCTTTCGACTACTTTTTTCTTCCTGACAGTGGTCTGGAAAATGCACGGGAGATCCTCTCCGCCGAAGGCAGATCTTCCCACTTTCTCGTCCGGACCGTCAGAGCCTCCAGAGCAGGTTAATAAAGAATCTTTAATCTTCTCCGGGTAAACTTTCTTTATTACAGTTCCTTTATGCTGTGAAGTATCAAACATGAAGACGCACTTCAACACACTTCTTGCTGCCATTTCCTCTTCTTACTTTCACACGCGGCTTGTTGTTTCAGCACATGCACATCCTCATTCTACAACACGTTTCAATGTGGGCACATGCGGCTTATAGACAGGCACGGGCTTATGTATGTACAAAATGTTTTATCCTTTTCAAAATGTAATGAGAGCGGTTTATAATCAGGTGCGCTCTTCAGTCCGGAATTTACTGTACTTATTTCCTTCTCTGTGTACAATAAACTCATATTCATGCCTATTTGTCACTTTTAAAATTTCCAATTAACCTATGAACCATGTTTTTGATCTGTGGAAGGAAACCCCCCACACCAACGGGGGTAACTAGCAAACTCCACACAGAAAGGTCCCTGCCAGGATTCAAACCTAAGAGAGTGTTAACCACTATACCACTGTACAGCCCAAGTCTCAGTTCAAACGGTAAGTCTGTATGCCAAGTAAAAAATCAAACGCAGCTGCACCACTGTAAATCTTGGCCATGACAACAACAGCCTACAAGGTTTGAGTCATTCTTTGTGTTTTTTGTTGTTTCAGGACAACAATTTTCACGTATACAACCACAACTTTGGTCTGTCGCTTTCCTTATAAACAAGTTGTGTTGAGTTTCACTCTCTCCTAAATCCCAACATGTCTCTATTGCAGAAAAAGAGCCGGGGGACAAAGTCTCACTATGTGGCTTCATAAATACACATAAAAGAAAAAACATTTGCAGCTCCACCAGAAAAAGCAGTAGAGAATTCCCATCAACCCTTTGACTAACTTCTCTGCCTTCTGGTCTCTCTCCAGGCATTCTAGGAAGTGGTTACAACACAAGTTCCACAAGTCAGACTTTCCCCGCCAATCAAGTCTAGAATCCTCAAACATATAAAATGCAGTCATGTGTGTGAATTTCACATGTGTGGGTTTGAAAGAAATCCAGTATTAAAGTTTTTTATGTGAAATATAAGCTCATTTAATCTATTCAGATATTAAGGACAGGCTGTTTTTGTGAGTCAACTTAATTAAAAAACCTGCTCATAAAGTAATGCGTCACTAAACAACTTTGGTTAAACGGACGAATAAAAGCTTTGGATGGAAAAACAAAAAGTTCATTTCAAGCTTATTGCAATGACTGCAAATTGTGACCTAGACAGAACTAAAGGTTAAAGAGAAAACAGAGCTTTCACAAGTCAGAAATGCAATGCAGTTTTTTTAAACATACACTTAATTAAACTTGTTTTTTGTTTCTTGACAACTTGCAATATTGTTTTAGAGAAGGTTGTCCTCTTTTTACTTGACTCCATTCATCGCCTTAAAGATGATACGTGATTGGATAGAAACACCCAAGGCTCAGTTTAATAAGCCTATAAAATCCAAATTGAATAATTAATCCCAGAAAAGAAACCGAATTGTTGTTGTAGGCCGTATCAGTCCATGAAAAGTCATTAACTCACCGTTTTCAAAACGTAGTGCTAGAAAATGGTCAAAGAAGGTGAGTATGTTTGTGTTCAATATAAGACACAAACTGTTGGTGAATTGACAGAAACTCAGCAAAAGTTCATCATAACCAAACAATTTATTTGAGAGTTTCATCAGTTTATCTTCCTCAACACAAAGAGCTGTACACGTCGAGATGACTTTGCTGTAGTACTGGAATGACAGCCATCTATCAGACAACTTTATTAAGCCATCTTGTCACAGTAATGAAAGTTGACATGGCTCCTTCATCGGCAGTTTGGTTCTAACTCAGGGCTGTTTGCAATGTGAAATGTTATTTTCTCTCAGAACACCATGAGTACATGTGTTTGAAAGACTCAACTGTGTTTCCATTGATAAATACTGAGAGGTTGCTTTTTTACAGCTTAGAATGAGGTGAAAGCACCCTTACGGATGCTGTGCAAATCAATACCATGGCTTTAAAGCAATTGACAAGATGTTGTTGTTGTGAACAAATCCTTCAGCTGTGGCATGTAATCCTATCTGCATTGGGCTTTGTCCCTCACCTAGTCTTTTTCTTGTCAGGTTGAATGTTTATTTTATATTGCCAGCACAGAAAAAGCCGGCAACTGGAGAATAACATGCATCTGATGTCCTCCTTCTCATCTGTCTTTTCCTTTATTTTTTAAATGTTTTCATTCCAGTTTTATACTTTCATTGAACTTTGGCTAAAGCACGATTTCTTTTTCTTTGACATCGTGCCTTTTCTTGTCTCATTCTCTTTGCAGGTGTTCCTTAGATCTCAATGAGAAAAATGAACTGATTTTCATTATAAAGTTCAGCCTCGTTTCTCCTCCAACATTGCTTCAGTCTCTTCTGACAAGCTTTTATTTGTGTCTGAGACAGTGTTTCACCTTGATCGGGACACTAAATCCACCAATTAAATCACCCAAATTGGTGCTATGGGCACAGCCAGAGGATGGGAGGTGAGCAACAGCAGAGGTGATATATACTATACAACAATACATCTTCTTTGTGTGTGTCTATTTGTGTGTGTGTGTGTGTTAGTGTGTCTGTGTGTGTTTTGACAGCAGGGATTGGCTATAGCTGGTGAGCTTAGTCCATCTGTCACAGGGAGCCCAGCCCAAGGCTAAAGGTGCTATCTGTCATTCCAGATGACACAGAGACTGGGAGTCCATGACGGAGGGTGGTGGTGGTGGTGGTTGGAGGGGCTCATATCACAGCAGAGAGGGAAAAAAAACGAGAATAGGAAGGGAAGGTGGAAAGGATGAAGCAAAGGTGAGCTTGGAGGAAAGAAGGAAAGTTTCTAAGGCAAGAGTGTAAAAGCCAACGATTTACAGTAAAACAGAAGAAGAGAAAAACGATTCAGAGATAGTGGGAGAAATAAAACCAGAGCTGTGCAGCAAAGTAAGAAAAGATGGGAGAAATAAGTCAGATGGACTTGAATCAGTAACAGCAGAATGTGGTAGCAAGGTGAGAAATGAAGAACTGCATCTATGACCAATGAAGGACTTAAAGATGAAAGAAGAGCAGCTAGCTGGGGAGAGTGTAGGAGGAATATGGAAGAAGCTAAAAATCTGAGAAAAATTCACCCAGCACTTTCTTTCACTGGCTTGCACACCCCTCCACTCACAAGCACAGACACTAGGTGTAACTCTCTTTTCAATTACATGTGACAGCTGCTGTCCGGCTGATCGATGCAGCCTCTGTGGCAGCAGTGACAGGAATTATGGTAGAGCAGACAGGTGAGTCAGGGGGGACTGAGAGGGATGAGAGGTGGGAGAAGGGTGAGGAAATTTGACATCAGGCTAAGGATGAGTACAACATGTAAAGCTGGGGCTAAGCCTTTGAAGAAACAGAACAAAATAGGATTCATCATAAATTATGCACAGTGGTACTCTGATATTTAATGCGGTTTAGCTTTATGGTAAAAAGGAACGACCAATTGGAGTTTGATGTTCACAAAAACAAGGAGGTAAAGCTATTGTTCAAAGACAAACGCAGCCGAAAGGGCATAATTAAAAAAAGATTGACGCCTTTAACTTAAACAAAAACCTTTGATGTGTAATTGTAAGTAATGATGTTCGGTGATAACCCATATCAACTATCAACTTTTAGTACATTCCATTTAAACAAAACAAAGGTTTTGATTTGAAGACAAATAAATCACCCCTGAAGGGTGGATTTTGCAAAGTAGGATTCCAGATGATTTAAGGCTGTAAAACCCCTCATCTACTCTGCGTTTGGTCACTTTTCTTTAACTGGCACCGTTTATTCATATTTTTAAGATACAGTAATAACTGTTACACTTCTGAAAACTTTTGAAATGTAAATTTTAAAGGGATATAGATTGGTTTAAAAATTGTTTAAAGACTGTAAAATCTGTAATTTATTGATTAAAAAAAAAACGTTCAGAAGAAAAGCCTTAAGATAAGATGGATGGGAGTTTAGAGTTAAGATAAGAGTTAAGATTTTTTGAGCCCCAAAGTCAGATTCTGAATATCTTGCTAATTTTACCGAGCTGTTTTTGCTAACCGTTAGCTTCCTGCTCAAACTGCTGCCTATTCCGCTGTGCTTTATGACAGTTACATGTCGTAATCCATTCATGATTGGCTGTCTTCTACTAAGACATTTATTTGAAATAACAAGCCTAAAATGTACAGTGCTGATAAAATAATAAAAAATAAATAAACAGAATCTGATCGGGAGACATTAGATTTCGATTAAGCCTGAAACCAAATGATAATGTGATCGGGCCCGATTTATGATCATGTGATCGGATCGTGACATCTCTATTTCAGTATTCCTGCTTTTATCTTCACTCAGCTATGAGCAATTTAAAAATGATTAATTTTCTTTTCAGTATTTTGCACTATGGAACCTAAAAAAAGCCAAAATATTCTTCCAGGATGGTTCTGGGCTCATCTTTGTTAACTTTTACAAATACTTACAGGTATCTGGCTGGACAGCTTCTTTTCATTTGACCCAAACATGAAGGCTAAATTAGCAAACATTGAATCTAGAGATTGTTCTTATGTTCCCATTACCTGCATGCTCAGGAACCATTTGGTAGTTCAACTACCCCATCTCCTTCATGCTGAATGTCCAGGAGGCATTGGAGGCATTTTTAGAGTCTTTGGTAAGACTCTGCATGGATTTAAACCCACGACCGAAACTAAACTTACAGTCTGTCCTGTCTGATGATGGTTATATTACATACAGGTCTGCTTCTAAGACCCTTCTCCATAAACTGGATTCACTTATAACCTCAACATCAACTGGGGATCCCTTTGACCCTTTAATTTAATAAATCCCATTCTGTGCCATAAATTGATCTATTTGCATGCACTGCTGCGATTTTTATGCAGACCTATAACCCTTCCATGACAAAGTTGGATAAAGGTGGGCACTTTAACATTGGGAGTGGGGTCATCTGGACCCCGCAAAATAGTACAAAGGTGTATAATGTATGGTTATCAGTGTTCATAATGCCAAATTGGTGAGTTCTTTTTTGCTTATCAATTACAAACACCTGCTAATTGCTGTGCTGCAAGTGTTCTCACCAGTGACGTGTGGTCAGGTGAGGCAAGTGAGGCAGATCCTCAGCTGTCATGATCGTGATAAAATAGAAAAAGGTAAATTAAGTAAATAGTTTTTTCCACTGATCTGTGTTAAATATACATTTTCAGTCAACTCAACACGTTTTCCACGGTTTCTGAGGTTAAAATCGCAGAATTTGAGTGTTGCGCGATCACAGACGGAGCTGAATCTCCGGGTGAGGCTCTGTAGCGCTCTTGCTCATGTTTGATGGCAGGGCTCAATGTTAACAGAGGCGTGCGGTGGAAGCCCTGCTATAGGCACGTAGAAAAGGCTATAGGTGAGGCATGCCTCACCAGCAGGGGGCAGACGTGAGCCAACAGCTGCTTTGTAGCTACACTGGTGCTGTAGAAACAGACTAAGGAGGTCTTTCTCCATTGAGAGGGAGGAACTTATATAAACTAAAGGAAAATAAGGAAGACTTTACAACAGATCATAGAGATTTTTGGAGAAGGATTGACACATGGACTCAAAAAGTAAGGCCAAACATGTTTTTCAATGTTTGTTTTTTAAAAATAAAATGGGAGTGAGTGGATAAAAATGTAAGTAAAATCATTTATTTTATTTTAATCATAATTTTCTCAGAACATTTGATAACGCTGATTAAAGCACCAGAATTTGAAGTTAGAAAAATAATAGAAATCGTTAGTGAGGGTCAAATGTCTGCTGAACACATCTGTATACTTTAACTTGTTTACAGAACATATGAATAATTTAAACACAAGAAGAGTGTTCTATCCATAAAATAAATATTCTCTGTTGGACAAATATTTTCTTGTGTGTATTTTATAAGCTGTTAGCTGCCGTTTGATGAATGGTGATGAATGAATCAGTTCTTTCATTGTAACTCCAGAGGAGTCAGTGCGTCACCAGCCATTAACCTCACCGCACGTCACTGGTTCTCACCTACTTATGTAGGTAGATTTTTAGTAAATGGGTTCTATATTTTTTTAATGGTTCTCAAAAGATTTAGTTTCTTTTAGAAACAGTGAAGAGGGAGGGTCAGAGAAGACTGTCTGTCTTTTTGAAAGACTTAAAGGGCATTGAAATGGAGCAAAGACAGGAATGTGATTCAAACAAATGAATATCTAAAAATGAGCTCTGCACAAGGAAAAAAACAAGGAAAAAAAGGCGAGATGGCATGAAAAACATAACTGCAAAGACAAACGACAGTCAGCTTTGCCTCTCATCAAACTTGCTTTGTGAGGATAGCTGATGGAGATTAATGTCTAAAAAAACAAGAGGTCCAAAAACTGACGGTGTGCTCGCTGGATGCATGATTGATAGAAGGAGCTGTTAAGGCTGAGAAAAGGCAAGGAGGAAGAGTTCAGAAGATTTAATGGTGTGGCCCAGTGAGTTTCAATGAATTGATGAGGGTTGAGATGGAGGTGTAGTGAGATGGAGTGTCCGTGGTTGAATTAGGAACAGACTGAAGAGTGACAAAAAAGTGAAGAGATTATATAAACTAAATTTAAAAGGCACTTGGAAGATGAAGACATTTGGGTAGTTTTTCACGATTTTGCAGAACGAAACTGTTATTTATCAAAACATGTTGCCTATCTAACAAGGGCTGCCCAGTTCCGGTCCTCAAAATCTACCATTCGAACTGTTCTCCAGTTCTTTCTTGAAATTCACTTAACCACTGTGTGAGCCAACATGCCAACAGAGTGTGTGTTTGTGTAAAAGATGCCTTTAAACACACAGACTGACAGACGGAGACAGGCCTACAGTATTTTTTTTTCTTCTGCCACCAAGATAAGCTGTAATGAGCTCCGCGGGCTCTTTCTGCTAACCTCCTACAGACCTTGCAGCGATGCATCAGTCTGTTGCCACCTTCTGTCCATTCTCTTATCTTCTGGCCTCTCACCTCCATTACTTTTAACTGTTACTCCCTTCTAAATCTTTTCCAACCCTACCTTTTCTCAGTCTTTGCACCCTCCACCTTCTTGTCAACCCTAACCCCCCTTTCCTTCCTTTATACCCCTCTCTTGGCCACCTTACCCATTTTCTGTCTTTATCATCCATTATTTTAAGTGCCCTGAATTGCAATATATATATAGATATATATTTATATCTATCTATCTATCGTTTTTGAAAGACTGAATTATTGAAATCCTTGTTTCTTAAAGTTTCAGAATATTGCTAATGCACAGCTAGTTATTCATCCAGCTCTTCTGTGTTCCAATTATCTTCTCTTTTGTCAGTGATTCATGGAGGGGGTTCAGTCCAATAGTCAGCAAAACTTTTCCTTCATTATTTTCAGAGACTTTTGAGGCTATATTACACTTTATCATCTCTACACCATAGCATGGATATACAGAGTTTATCTTTGTTTAATGGCCTTTTCTGGCTAGCTGCTCAATTTCCTGAAACACCGCTGGATTACAGTGTACAATAGAATTTAAAATGAATACTGCTAAATAATGCCCTTTTAGCCAGTAAATGGGGGATGAATGCAAAAGATCGAATTTGTAGCAAAAGTATCCGATTATATTTTGAAATATTTTCAGGGAAAACCATTTGACTTTAATGTTTCTAAGTTATTAAAAAAAGAAAAACTAAGGAAAAGAAACCAAAAGACATAAGAGAGAAGATGCTGAGCTGACCAAACTGAACTAAAAACCAAATAATTATAAACTCAAAGATAGTTAACCTACATAACAACAGCTGTGGATTTTCATGGCATAAGCATGGCAGGATCAAAACCCGGAAACTGAATGTAACATGAAGCAAGGATAAAATTCTAAAAAACTAACTAAAAAAAGAGCATAATCCTTATGGGGACATCTATTCTCATACCAGTTTTTTTATATGTAATAATGTATGTATGATAATGTACATTCATTATTGCAATTTTTTGCAAAGATGTAAAGAAAGTGACGACAAAATCCAAATATAGGTCTTGTGAAAATGAGAACATAACTTTACAACAGCTGAACGTCTGCTTGGGAGGATTTTCATTTGTTTAAAGACAGGAAAAGGTCATTTGAAAAGAAAAAAAAAGAATAAAGGAGGCTGATGTATTTAGCAGTTTTGAATCCCATTTTTAGATTGAAAGTTTAACTTTTGTTAACAGTTTGATCTTTGCTCAGCTTTTATATTTTTTTATTTGATACATTCATTTGTTTCTTTACTTAAACCTCCAAACACAAACTCCATCTTATCCTTTTGGCCTCACATCCACGCTTCTTAGGGAGCTCATATTGATTTATTTCAACATTTTCTGCATGCATCTGCTTCCTTTTTCATTTCCATCACAGCCCTCTTTTTTTTCTCTTTGGCCCTTCATTTCTGTGTTACGCTTTATCCCCAATATGCATGGATGTCTTTGTAATGTGTGTGTTTGTGTGCATGGCGGCTGGAAGCTTGTGGTTATTTTTCAAGCAGCAGCCCAGAAGATTGGACTGTCATAATCTATGGTCCTGAGTTATAAGTGTTTCCAACACAAACTGGAGACACAACTAGTTTTCTTTTCTTCCTACTCACAGCCTCCACCCTGACTCTCCTTTTCTTTCTTTCTTCCCATGTTTCCCCTCTCATCTCTCACTCGTTTCCACTTCCCTTGTCACTATAAGTTAATGTCCATTTCCTGCACTAACAGTTCAAGCCATTGCTACCCTCTTGCTATTCTT
Organism: Oryzias sinensis; assembly: GCA_037389245.1. Taxonomy (NCBI): domain Eukaryota; kingdom Metazoa; phylum Chordata; class Actinopteri; order Beloniformes; family Adrianichthyidae; genus Oryzias; species Oryzias sinensis. The sequence goes on from CM074490.1 coordinate 5,108,441, forward strand.
AACCTCCAAAACAGTCATGTTCTAAATTTACTAACTCCTGCTGTTAAAGAGGAGTTGGAGAGATGGTTTACTGTGTCAACCCCATTATCCAAAGTCATAACTGTTCTCTATTTTAGTTTTGCCTATGAGATTTTCTTCATAGTTGGACCACCCTGATTAACTTCACATCTGAATATAAACAAGAAAAACTGCTAAGATCCCAAATAAAAAATGCAAAATTCCGCTCGAATGCATTGCATGTTTAATATTTAATTGTGAAGGAAAAACATGGACACACAGCAGAATTTAAATAAAGATTTAGCCCCATTGATTTTTTTACATGTTACGTCATTCCAAGGGATGGTAGAAAAACAACATACAGGAGTGCTTCTATCGAATTAAGTGAGCGACCTTGGGAGCATTTCGGGCAGGCAACTCAGGCAGGCTTTTACTTAGGCCACTCCCCTAGAGTGGGTCAGTTGATCAACTCACCTGTGCAGCATCCTATTTAAGTCCAGGTGTGTAAGTTGTTCATCCTTCTTTACTGCAGCACTGCGTTCTTTGCCCCACCCTCCTCCCCAGCTTCCACCTGTGAGCTCCGTTAGGGGTAGTTATTACCCAAAAGTTTATGGAAATTTGTCTCTTGGAATTGTGTTTTGAGTTTTATGCCAAACTAAAAGAAAATTAAATGCAAAATTAAATGCAAAGTGAAATGCTTACTCGGAGGAAAGTGAAATGCTAACTTAAAGGAAAGTGAATGTCAAAGAATGTGAAAGCAACAAAGTATGTGAAAGCAAACTAAAAGATGTGAAAAATAAATATTATTACTACTGCATGAGTTGTCTGACTGAAATGGTCTGTAGTCCATGAAGATTTCCTGACATACATCAGACATGAGTTGTATATTGTTTTAAAAGTGCTAAAGTTAAGCGGTCAGTCCATTGGTCAGTCTGGATCTGTTCTGAAGATACCCAAGCATTCTCCTGAACGAGGGCTGAAGCTGGCGTTCAGGCCGGGGAGGGAGCTTGTTATGTCAACAGCTCCAGAGAGCAGCAGCCTGGAGACAACAAGCCAGAAACAGAAACGTGAAAACATGTGTACAAAAGAATCCATTCATCCATTCATTTCTGGACCCCTGAATGTCTTTCAGGTTCATGGGTTGCTGAGGTCCCAGCTACTGTTGGGTGAAGGTGGAGTACAGCCTAGACAGGTAACTAGTATGTTAAAGAGCCAAAACCAAATCAACAAGTTAACTGTGTCACAACAAAGCAGCCAACAAAAACTGGATAGCAGATAATTAGAATATACATCAGTGATTATCAGCGTAGGCGATGAGATAACTTTTAAACATCCAGCAACTTACAAAAACCCCATAAAATCTGTTATTTCTTTTTTTAACATCGCAATGCCAAAATTTGTAGCATTAGCAAAAAGGATTTTGCTGTGGTCTTCTATAACAATAGCTGCCCTGGTTATATAATGCTGTTTAGGATCACCATGTGACTACCATTGCTCACACATGGACAATTGTAAATCCATTAATAATATGGGATAGAAGAGAAAACATGCCAGGGAGTTTAAGCTTTTCAGAAGAAAGAGGTCTCATTCATACACCTAAACCAAAAAGTTGAGAACTGCATGTGATCTTAGTGGTGTGTTTTATTTTAACACAAAATTAAGATAATCTTAAAATACAGTTTCTCCATGAATCAGAAAGGGCTTCACACATCATAATAAGGATCGCACTGCAAAAAATATAAATAAAATAAAATCGTATTTCGTCATGTTTTCGTGAACTGTTTGAAAAAATGTGGGCACTACTGAGATATGTTCAGGTTGTCCACACTTTTACATTCTAGTCTGTAAAGTAAAACAGCCTCCATGCAAGTGACAAGACAAGTCTTTGCATCTCGGACAGCTGTATTATGTCTGCTTGATGCAGATTTGAAACGGTCTGCATTGATTTGCTGTTTAAAGAGACATTTGAGGTGAGAATCTTCCTACCTTTTGTTCAGACGGGTCTTCTAACTACCTACTCAGAATAAATTGTGTGTATTAATCCCTCAGGGAAAAAAACACCACCAAATGAGTTTTTTTGAATTGATTCTGTCTTGGTTGAGTTGTTAGAGGGTTAAACCATTAATGTTAAATAAGAGACCCTTGATTGACCCTAACTAGAAAGGAGATGTTGACAGAAGTAATTCTTGAACTTTCTAAAGCAGCACGTCCTTTAAACTTTGTTCTGCTTACACCTTTGCTATCTTGACTTTGTCACCTGATCTAACCCAAACCCTTCACTTGTGATCAAAACAGTTTTTGAACTCATCTTACATAAAAACTTCATTACAAAGACAAAGCACTTTGCTCTAATGGGCATTTGAGTAACATGGGAGAACAGATTGCCTCCCTTGCTTGCTAAATAATTAGGCTGAGAGGGAAAAGGGAGCAGACACTCGGGATGGTTGTCGGCGTTAAGTAGTTGGAGGAAAGAAAAACAATCTCTTCAGTCCAGGGGGATAAGGTGGGGACCTAGAGACATGGCATGGAAACAGTTGGTACATGTGTATGAAAGTGAGTAAGAAGCTCTATAATCTCCCAAACCGTGATAAGATTGTTCCCCAAACTTGCCCATTCTCCCTTCTCTATCCCTTCAGGTAAGTCAAGGTTATCTTGCAGACACACACGAACATAAAAGATGAAACCAGAGTCGTTTTGAAAGCATCTTCTTTGTTCAATTCTGCTTCTTTCCAAGAGGACTCTGTTATTTTGCGTTTGCCAGGAGGTATTGGCAAAGAAGATGCTTTTAGGAGAAAAAAGAGGTAATGTTAAAGAATTCAATTTGGAGAGTTTTCCTTTTGGCTGGCTACTCTTCTTGAGGGAGATAGATAAATGGAGATGCACTTGGGATATAAGCGTGTTCTTCTCTAAAATTGAGAGGCTGAGCAGGAAAAAGATGCTAAGAAAGCCTCAGGAAAACTGCAAACAAACAAGCTTCATTATAATGTTTTGTTGCCATTTGTCTCCTCTTTTCTTCTCTATTATCTATCGAGCTCAGACTCATGATGATTACATGAACATCAGATCTCCACTGGATCTGGACATCTAAAGCTCCTTTTACTTATACCAAGTCAAGGGATTTTAGTTGATAGAAACACGCAATATGTCCAATACCTCTTTATCTGATACAAAACAGGTAAAGCTGTCGATGGGATAAGTCTCTTTAAAAAGCTTTTGTGAGGTATAGGAGCCAGGGTGAGAATGGGTTTTGTTTCAGCTTTTATTTTGTTACTTCCTGTATCTCACATGTCCTCTCATTTCAGTTGTCTTGACCTTCCCTCAGTGTGTTCACCTGTCCTCCCTGATGTGCGCACCTGTTTGTAATTGTTTAATCTATCCTCATGCTTATAGTCTGCGTCTCCCCTGCACTTGTTGCCAGATTGTTTTGTGCTGTTCACTTAGTTACATGACTCTTTTGGCTTAAGAGCAACTTGACTATTAAATTCGAGTTGTCATTGGAAGATCCTGCGTCCTGCAATTTTGTGTCTACCTCAAACCTTGACAGCTTTATTCCCTTTCATCAAATGTAAAACTAAAGGAATGCAAAATAAATACAAATGAAATATTTTACCCATAATTCAAAATGATATTTAGTTCTCAATTTTATCAATGCAATTTGAAAATATGTTTTACAATTAACATGAATTTCTTGCTGCATTTTCTAAATTAACTTGGCATTTTATAACTTGTTCTTAAAAATACCCAATTCAGCCTTTAACTGATAAGAATTAGATTTTAACAAAATGAGGATAGAATTGTATTATTTTTGCATCAAAGTATGGATATATCCATGACTACCAGGACTTTAATGTTTTTGCAGGTGGAAAAAAAACTGAAAAAGTTACAAAAACCCTCAAAAAGACCTCAGAGGAAAAGAATAAAGCCAAATAGACATCAATAGTGTGTAGTACAAAAAGAGCTACACAAAGACACACTAATTGTACTTTTTACTACTACATTGTAGTAAAAATGTCTCTTCTTCTTTCTTACAGTGCCGTTGAGAAAAAATGTGAACTCAAAACCAAAACTGTCAGAAAATCGATGGGGCCACAATCTCTTATGGGGCTCAAAACAAATATTTCAAAATCCTCAAAGAAGACCAAAACACACACGGCAGGGATATTCTAAGGAAATTTTGAAATTATCATAGGATGGCCACGTAACCTACAGCTTGACAGCCATTTTGTGGCTAAATGTGAAATTTTCCAATTATCATGTCTTCCCCCAATATGGGAAAAATTAACTTTTTTCACACACATGCCGCCAGCTTAAGTCTACAGCCACCATGGAGGTTTTGTTGACCTTTGACCGTGGGAAAAGGCTACCATTTTGAATTTGAAAATAAAAAATAAAAACAGCTTTAGTACCAGCTGTAAATTAAAACTCGTCCTAAGGATCCTTGTGGATCGTTTCCTTCTCGATCATCACCTGGAAGCTCCTAGGAGAAAAAAATGTGTAGATTTTGGTGAACTCGCAACTGTTGCGTATGTTGCTAGCTTGCACATTTTTTATCGTAATGTCATAAAAACTCAATGGCGTGAACAACTGCGCATGGTGAGATAACGAAAGTACTGTTTTCCTTCAGATTATGCTGCAATTTAATGCATAAATCCTTGGCTAGACCTGAACAAAATGGTGTAACACAGGATACGACTATATTAGGAATGTGGTCGTGGTTAGCAAATAACGTTGGTTGCTAAGAAAATCCAAAAGTTTACTTTTGCAGATTCTTCTGAAGCTTACATTGATCTGTTCCACATTCCCAGGTGACCAAAAGATAAAATGGCTGCTATGGAGAGAAAAACCAACAGACAAGCCGCCATTTTGAAAAAAGTGGTTTTCTTTTACATTCAATTATTCACATGCAGCTGTGACTACCTTACAGAGGTGGTGGGGGTGGGGGGTGTAATTCATATTTATTGCATGGTCAAATATCAAATTGAATTGACAATTGAGAATTTTACTATTATTTTTTTTATAGTTGCTATAATCTGGTTCTTACGACAGAGTTTTAGGGCCACTCAAAAAAAAAAAGTAAAATAACAAGTTTTTAAATCGTAAATTTACGAGAAAAAAACTCAAAGTTACGAGATTAAAGTCGAAGTGAGCATACAGCAGCAAGTGAACGCTGTGCAGCAGAACAGACCAACTAAACTGAGTTGAACAGTTGAGCTGAATGTTCATTGCTAAGGTTCCAAATGTTTGGAAGCTCATTTGTTTGATTTACAATTTATTAAAGTTTAATTTATTGTTGGGTGGTTTGCAGGATCTCTGCAGCCGATGAAGCCATCAGTGTCCCTGTAGCTGTCCAATCTTTTCTTCCTCCATTAAAGACAAGATCTCTACGTTTGTGTGATGCTTCCGTCTGAGGAGGCGCACTTTTGTGTGGCACTGTCAACGTGCTAATGCTAATATAACAGACTATTTTCGTTCTTCTTTATTGTTTTATGTAGAAACGGGACGTTTTCTCTGGAGGAGGGGGCGTATGTAACACTGTTTACTTCCTTGTTGGTGTTAGGATGACAGGTTCATGACGTAAGGTGACAAATGAACTTCAGGATGTGTGAATGAAAAGGAAATTAAAGGCTGCAGCGGTCTTGTACACCCAAATGTGTCTCTGAGTTCCTTATTTTACATATGAAACTCCGCTTTACTGACACAGAACCCCGGAAAGACGGCTCCACTGAAAATAATCTGATTTACAATACCATCCACCTCCAGGTCTGACTCCTCCTCCATGAGCGCTTATATACTAACTCTTTTACCAGCTAATTCAGAATTGACAAAGCCTCTTGGATAAGAGGTGAAATGTCTTCTAACTTTAAAAACTAAGTCCAGATGACATCCCCTAAACCTACTACTATGATGGAATCAACCGGGATGAATGAGAGTCTTCATAGACGTAATACATTATTATTTTTTTGTGAACTGTTTTTTGTTACTGTCAGAAAACATCATTAACCCTTGTGCTATCCTAGATTTGGGTCATCTAGACCCTACAAGATGAACCTTTTTTCTTCAATGATTTGTGATCTTCACTGGTGTCCATGGATAACATGAAATCTTTCCACCTTTATCCACCTTTGTCATGGTAGGAAGAACACGTCAGTGTAAGGGAGGGGTCATCTAAGATAGCACAAGGGTCAGCCATCACCCATCATGTCACAAAAGCTATCATCAAAAGCTATATTTGCACTGTTGATTAAACTAATAAACTCATATAACAATCATATCTAAACATGTTAAAATATCAAGGAAGCAAATAACAAATATCCATGAACCAATTTCAGTCAGACAACTCTTGCAGTAAGAAATATTTGACATACTTAGTTTTCCACATTCTTTAAGTTGGCATTCACATCTTTTCGTTTGGCATAAGGCTCCGTTCAATTCCATGAGAAATTTCCATAAAACTTTCGGGTAACAAAACCCCCCTTTACGGAGCCCACAGGTGGAAGCCGGGGAGGAGGGAGGGGCGAAGAATGAGCGCTGAAGGTAAGAAAGAATGAACAACTGCGCACCTGGGCTTAAATAGGACGCTGAGCAGGGGAGTTAAATGACTGAACCGCCCTAGGGTATTTACCTGTAAAACACTGCGGCGAGTATCTGCCTGAAATACAACAAGTCGTCATTTCAAATAATCTTTTACACAAATAGATACGTAGATAAAAAAATAACATTTAAAAAAACAACTTTTTTGTTTGTTTCACTGACCTCTTCCCAGCTTCACTGAGGACTTCATGGAGCTTAAGTTATTTTTTTATTTTTTTTGCAGCCTATGTTAACTAACAAATGTAATAAAATGTGGCTTTAAAAGAGCATATTGTGTCATCTTTTGATATTAAGGGATGAGTTGGAGATTTAACTGGACTATTTTAAACAAAGGGTTACAGTAAATCTGCCCAAAACACACAGAAAGCAGGTCTAAAACATATTGCTGAGGTTGCAATGAGAAGTCTGACATTTATCACAGCAGTTATTTAGACGGAGATAGATTCCTGATGGTTGATCTTTAAAGAGGTGAATGAGAATGAAAAAGCATGGGAGAAGAAGAGAGTCTTGTACAAATGTACAGGCATAAATTATTCTCATCAGTTTTGGCGCATCATCAAAACCCATCACCTGCTCACTCTTCCCTTGCAGATTCAACTGCAGCTCTAGTGTTTGATCAAAACTGAGATTTTCTTTGCAGTTCAGAGCAAAATTGGGATGGGAAGGAATCATATCTAAATACATCCTCGTAAAGGAGATTCATTTTCCAATACATGTCAGAAGACAATAATGACCGTGTCTGCTTTTACCTTTTTGTTTTCTTGAAAAAACAACCTAATAACTTGTTGTGATGAGAGGACAACAATGTAAGATGCTTTATCTCAGAAAAAAGGGGGTTTTGACAATTATTGGAGAAAGTTGCTAATCTTATCTAAAAAATAATGGCTGTGTTGAAAGTTTTTTTTGATCAACAGTACAACGGATTTAGATCAAGTAATCTATAATAAATTAATTTCATAATGTTGTTCCCCTTTTGTTATTTCAGCTCACATCTCCAACAAACACATGTTTTTCCCTGGTTTTTTAATTAGTCAAATGTTTTCCCTTATCTTGAGAATACGTTTTATGTTTTCACAACTCAATTAGTTATATATTTAATATTTAATATTGAAACAGTAACATGACTAGTCAGTTGCCTTTTGCCTGCGGTTGGGTTCTGGGCCGTAGATATCTTGGGATGACCTCAGACTATGTGAAGAGACGGCTGGGCCTAGACACTGGTGCTTAAGGCCAGACTTCTATGAGTTTAACCCTTGTGCTATCTTAGATGACCCCACCCTTCCATTGACGTGTTCTCCCTACCATGACAAAGGTGGATAAAGGTTGAAAGATTTCATGTAATCCATGGAGACCAGTAAAGATCACAAATCATTGAAGGAAAAAGGTTCAGCGCACTGTCTAGTGGGTCTAGATGACCCAACTCCCAATGGTAAAGTGCCCAGGATAGCACAAGGGTTAAGGCAGGGATTTGGTTGTGAATGGCTGCGAAGAAAGTGAGCACATCAGCTATTGGCTCAGAGTGAGGACTAAATAAAGAGTGACATGTGGAGTAATGAATCAGCATACCTGAGGATAAGGCATATCTTCCTTTTTAATTTTGTGCCAACGCTTTGCTGTGCTTTACGAGAAACAGGAAACATGAACCTTGGACAACACGCTGATCCACAATTTGGTCACACACACACTCAGGTCGCTGACACCTAAATGTCTCAATTTGAAAGCTGTTCAAGAAAAATGGTTTTGGAGAAAAACGAGCATTCTACTTAAGGTTTATTCTTATTTTAAGAACACTTTAGCTGAAAGTTGCAGTTAGCGAATTGTTTTGGTGGCAAATTTCGAATCCAACAATTTCCTCATTTGTCATAATGACAGGTTGCCTGCTGACCCAGAGAGTCTTGTCTCTAAATTTCAAAGAGCTCTTTGGCGTTTGATTCTTTTAAATGTTTTTTTTTCCTTCTAAAATATGTTTAAATTCTTATTTAAACTCTAGATAGCAACTTGGTTTTTGACAGCATGCTTTTACAGTGCAAGTGATATTCAGTCACATGAGGCTATTGTTGCCGATTTTCATTTCACACAAATAAAGCTGCAACAACTGAGCAACTTTGACAATTTTCAGCTGATATCATATTGAAAAGCTGTGTTGCCGACAAGTCTCAGCACAGCTGTTAAAGATGGCATGTGTGTCTGAGCGTGTCTGTTTAGCACGCAGCATTTCATGAGTGTGGACATGGAAGCCAGCCAACAGAGTCAAAGTGTTAAAAGCCTTTGGCAGCTGGCGCTGGCAGGTAATCCAGTCAAGTGAAAAACAGACTGTTCCAGAAAATGTTTGGTTTTGAGTAAAATTGTAGACGTGAAGGAGTTCAAAGTACTGCCCATGAACCGCAAATGTCAACTTATGTTTGAGAATGACTTCATCAGTGTGATTTGGATATAAAAAATACATATTTTAAACGTGAACACCAGGGCCGTCCAATCCTGGCCCTTGAGATCCAGCGCCATGTCTTTTAGGGGTCTCCTGATTGTAATTAACTGAACCTATTATTGGTTTAAAAAACTATACAGACCCTTTCAAAAAATTAAAGTATCACAGAAATGTCTGTTCAATTCTATTTAATACATTAAACTTTATTGGACTATATTAAAATGATTTTTATTATTTATTTACTTTTACATAAAAATTCAGAAAGTTAGAATACTGTGTAGAAATCACTGTTTACTTCTCAGTTTTTGCAAGACGATAAAGACTGAGAATGTGATCACACCAAATTACACAAAATAACGTACTTTCAAGATGATATGTAATCTTCAATACTTAAACGGTAAGGTCAAGGGTCAGGTCCTGATTGAAGATATATTGAAGACAGCAGAGTTTACCATAATTTGGACAGTGCAGCCCTAATCATGAATGTGTTCCTCCTCTTCTTTCTGGGGGTCTGCAGGTTCTTGAGTCTTGTCCTTTTGATCATCCCCTGAACTCCATGGTTGACTCATTAGCTGCTGCATCTTCTGCTGCCACATTTTGCCCTCCCATTAGACTCCTTAGATAGGACCCTCTGTGGATTACCCAGACTATGGAGGAGATCAACGGTTGTCTTCTGCTGGTTGTCAAGTCTGAAGTCTCCATATTGAACTGAACTGAACAAATGTAATGACATCTAGGGAATCTGTGCAGGTGCTTTAAGTTTAGTAGACGATTAGTTGGTGAAACTCAGTTTAAGGGTCAGTCTGCCCCAGGGCAGCTGTGGCTACAACAGTAGCTTACCATCACCAAGAGTGAATGAGGAGTGAATGAATAATGGACACAATGTAAGCGCTTTGAGTGACTTAAAAAGCGCAGATACATCCAATCCATTATTATTATTATTATTCTTAAACATCCATGATCTGCAAATTTTGGTCCGATTTCTCATTATCATTTTTTTTAATTCAGCTTTTGTGGGTTTTAGGAGCTGGAACCCCAATTTATGTAAAAATAGGAAAATAGATAAATAAATAAATACTTGAAATCAATTAAACAGTGGGCCCTGAATCAATGTTCTATGAAAGTCTAATTTTTTTTAAATGGAAATGAATAGACTTTTCCATATTATTAACATTTTTCTGAAAGGGTATCTGCTGTATAAGAACTTTTGGATTAGCAGCAACTTAACATGTTTCCAGTGTGCACCTTCAAATTTAACTGGCAAGTATTTCTTTTGGTTGCCTCTTTTATTGGTCACCAATGTCTCCTCTCCTTCCAAATCCCCATTTTCTCTACCTGACCGTCCTTGCCGCAACAGTTTCATAAAAAAGTTCAGTTTAATACTAAAAATTTCTCCTGGTCCCCCTCCCCAACTTTCCATACATGTCCAATCCAAAACCTCAGGACTTGCAGGAGGGACTTTGTCCATTAGCTGGCCTGGAAGTGCCTTGGACTAGCTAGGAAGAGCTAGGTCTGGGCATCTTTACCAATGCTGCCACCAAAACCCAGCTCCAAATGTGCATAAGAGGGTTGGAAGTTTAAATTAAACAGTAGGCCTTGTTTTAGAAAAAAAAAATGGTCACAAATGCAACAAGCTTTTTATTTGTTTTATTGGCAGATTTATGAGCTGGTTGTACACTGCTAAAAGGAATCAACATCAGAACTGACAAACAACTGAAATGAAAATAGAATCAGAGCAGATAAACACCTCTAAAGCACATTTAGCTGAGGTGAAAGGTAAATAAATAAAACAGGGAAAAATGAACATTGCTGTGCTTTTCTAAGTTTTGTAACTGCAAAGAAAATATAGCTACCATAATAAAAGATATGATTATCTCTTTCATGTTATAATTTTTTATTAAATATAAAATGATGTGTATGTACGTGTGTGAAAAACTACATTTATCTTTACAGTCATACACATACTGAAGCATAGACATTCTGAATTGCACTACAACCTAGTGATCAGGCTAACTTTTTATTTATTATAGCCAGAGGTTTTCCCCCCCAGCTCTTTCACGTGTTGCTTTCATTTGTAACTTGCGGGAGTCTGGCTAATGTGCCAGGATATTATATTATTGAGATTGATTATACAAAATAACATAAATAAAAGGAACAGAAAAAGTTAAGAAATGCTTTGGTTGCTGCACCTGTACCTAAGAGTGACGTAACGTGCCAGACACATCTGGCCTGCTGTTGATATTCCAAATAGCTTCATGTGGTGAAAAACCATTCACCAAATAATAATAGTTATTAAAAAAAAAGTAAACAAAACCTCTAATAACAAGCCCTCAGGAAAGCAAAACCCATGCTGCGTATTCTAATCTGTGTGGCCATTTCCACTCAAAGGCCTGCTGAACCAAATTTCTTCCTGTGTTGGATGGCAACAACAAAACCTCCTCCATCTCATAATGCAGACATAACAGTTGTGGTTCATAGAACATTAAGTACCTGATTTTCATGCTAAAATAATTGAGTGGAAGTGTGTAAACTGAAAGGCTGGAGCAGGTGTTTCTACAAAAACAGGCAATCAGTACAGACATAGAATATATTATCATCCATAAAGGGAATGTGCAGCCCTATGTGCAGGCAGGACACAGGTCATAGAGGGGTGCCAGCTCATTTGGTCCATGAAAGCTTGTTTGCATTAACACAAACACTCTTTAGCCAGGCCAATTTTGGTAATTACATCAAGACAAACCGTCTTTAGTTGGTTTCCAGTGTGGATGGCAGGTGAAATCTGATCAAAGAAAAATTAAGCTCACTGAAAGCCCTGTTCCCTCATGTTTTCGGAGTCATTTACATGTCAAAAATCATAAATCATTAACTAATATGATCTGCCACGGTAAAGAAGACTCTTTTTAAAGTAGAACAATAGCAGATAACCTGCATACAGAACAAACACATTAGTCTAAGACTCTTGTCACATACCCCAAACTGCACAGTGACCTAAATTCAAGTTTTTACTGCAGAATAGGCAGGCGGCTGCACAGCTGCATTTGTAATCTGGAGGTGGCAGTCGTATTTTTCAATGCCGCGTGGTGCAGAGGTTTTATAAGAAAGTTAAAATGAAACGGCGACCGGAGAATTTTTTGACATCGGTCACTGGCCGCCAGGGCACATTTGGAAGTCGCGCAGTGGCAGTCTAGTGACAGTCGGGTGGCAGGAAGGCAGCAGCGACTGATAGGGGGGTCTCCAAGATCCCCCAAATCTCCTGAGGATCGGCTTGTCAGACTGTCACCCTCCAGCCACCCCCCCCAGCCTCCGTGCTGTTCATATGAAATCACATGATAGCAGCGCAGACACTCGATGAGGGTTGTTGACATGATTTGGGGGGGCTGGTGATGACCAGACGTCTATCTGGCGGTCCCGGCCACCTCACCTGACTGACACCATCTGCATTCATGACCACACCAACAATTCTTCCAAAAATCTTAAAGATTCTGCCAATGCCTCCCCATCGCACGGTGGCAGTTGTATATCTGATTGTAGCATTACATTATGGGGTTGTGAAATAATTGACTTTCACCAACCAACCTAACTGATTCATGATTTTTTTATTGAAGTAAACATAAAGGAAAAAACAAAAGGACTAAAACACACATGACCTCACATAATTATCTACAAGTTTGTACCAAGTACTTTGCTTAAAAAAAAAAACAACAACAACAAAAAACATGACAATACTTTGTCACCTGGACTGTTCAGTACTCTGGTATTTATTTCTGAGTTGCACTGGTTGCATTTTTGGCTAAAGATGTCCTGAATTTATTTAAAGTTTTTGAATTGGATTGTTCAAATGAACCAATATCTATATTTACATATATTACTCACTGATCATTCTTTCACATGATTTGATCATCTGTTTGATGGCTTATCTTTTAAAGAAATCAAACCAGTAAAGACAAAGCAAAAAGGTTCAGATGATGGGTATTCTTGCCATGTTTTTCCTTTTAAGAACAGACAGTAAGCCATTAAAAATGTCTGAATTGACATGAACAACCATGCTACCATGCCAACTGTAAATGGAGGGACTTGAAAAGAAAAATAGCAACCTTCACATTCAAACACTTAACTTCTTTTAACAATCGTGTTTGTTTCATTTCTATTTATGAAAACTTGCCAAGCCATAACAAACAAACCAACTTGTGTAGTAATGTAGATCAAATGATTGACTGTGACACATCCAAAAGCATCTACAGTTTAATTGCTTGTGCAATTTACTCCCAGTGTAATCCAGTAACTCTGGTGTCTTGGCTGCTTGTGCTTTTCATGTGCTGACTCTGAGAAAAACAACATGGCCGAAATTCTAGGTTGCCTTGGCTTGTGCAAACCCTGCCGAGGACCAGGAAGTCATATTAACAGAGAATCCAATAAATCCTGTTCCTGGCAGTGTAACCTGGTGAGTGAGAATAGTAGCTGGGAGGTGGCAGGAAGAGTGTCTCTTCACCTCTGTGGGCCTTACTTGCTCCCCAACAGTCAGCGCTGCCGCCTCCCGCCAAGTCATTCATTAACCTCAATGGAAAGGCTGCAGGAAGAGAGAAGATGGAAAGAAAACGAGGAGTAGAACAGTGCCTCTGTGGGAAGAGGGAATGAATATCAGACACATATAGGGAAAGGGCCTGAACCAGTAAGGATGTGTTTGCAATCCTGTTAAAACAACAGGATCCAAACCCATTTGTTGTCCTGACATACAGTAAATACCACTAAGACCGAGTTGACTAATATTTTGATGACATTCCCAATACACAAATATGCCAGAGTCGCATTTATAAAATATTAGCCGAATCCTAATTCATTCCCTTCCCCTCTGGCTCCTCTCTATTGCCCCATAGGGGCATTTGGACCTGTAGCGGTCTTCAAACTTGTTTTTGTAAGGATGAGACTTAGTGACTTGGAGGTAGGGCAGGGGTGGGCAAACTGCGGCCCGTGGGCTGGATCCGGCCCGCCTCCACGTTTGGTCCGGCCCGCTGAACAATATCAGAGACCCATATTTTTTTTTTAATCTGTAGTCTGTGCTCCAATCTGAAACCCTCTCAAAATCTCTGTCAAACAGAACAGAAGACAAACTTCCCTTTCTATGTTGCAGTTCATCTTTCCCGGTTTAGCTCATTCTTTTAGAGCGATCATGCTGCCTTTTGTAAAGAGCGCACCCTGTTCTGTGCCCTGATTGGCTGGAGACCCTGTCAATCAATCTCCTCAGTCCGTGCCGTGTCTCTTGTACAGAAACGCGGAGCTCTTCAGATCGGATCAGATCAGAAATCTGTGATCGATCAGATCTATGTTTTCATTCTAAGATCCAGGACCTAATTTTAGGAAGGTTTGAGAATTTAAACAAGAGAAAAGGTTGAAAATGTTCATGTCTGTCTGAGAAAAGTGTATTTAAGCGCTGAGTAGTTTTACTACCATAAAACATCTGTAATCAGACTCTGTGGATTTCACCGATCACGGTTATTTTTAGACCGTAACTCCTGGAATAAACGAGGGAACTCTGTAACGGTGAAAAGGTAACGCAGACATATGTGTAGCTGCAACAGAAGACCTAGACATTTGCTTTTCGGTAGTAATGGATGAGAAACAGACGCTCGGGACAGAGCGCAGCATGTGCAAAACCTGAGACGTATGAGAAGCTACAGCGCTCAAAGTCTTTATTAGGATTATGACGGGAGATGATCCACTGTTTATTGTTATTGTGTGTATTTTTTTAAATGTATCAGTATATTTTTCCTGAATTTTTGTCTTTGAAAATCATAGTGTTATTTGGTCATTGCTTTATTTCATAAATAATGTTATTTATTTTATTAAAAAAAATCATGAATAAATAAAACTTTATTCATATAGCATTTTACAACTCCTTGAAGGTGCCAAAGGGCTTCACAATAAAAAAATGATCTAAAATGGGAACTAAAAACTCTAGAATATTCTGTTTTGGAATATAATTTTCAATCCAAATGTTTTCATGTACATTCCATGTTATATTATTCTCACTCCACGAATCTGCTCGTGGTAAAAACATTTTCCATCTCCAGGATATCAGCTCTTTGTTCATCCAAACAGGCCCTGATAAAACACTGAGTAGGAATATGAAAGATTTAGCCGCAGCTTCAGCTCTGCTTTCGGAAAAGTCCCGCCCCTTCAACTGTCTCTGCCAATCATTCTTGGACCCCTAATGATACGACATCTGTCTGACCAATCAGAAGTGCTTATAGTCCTCACTTCCTTGTTCCGATTTAGCTCGTAAAGTCTCTCAGTTCCAACAAAAATATCAGCTAAAGCTCGTCTTTAGCGGTGTAGCTTTCCACAGAATCCGGTGTCAGACCGTGGAACAAGTGAACAAAATAATAAAGCTGAGAGACGCGAGTCTGTCTGACATCACTACATCTCCCATGATGCATTAAAAGTTAAAGTGACAGCGTCTCTGCGCTACAATGAGTCTTCCCTGTTAAACGTCTTCAAACCTCAACAAACACACATCAAACAGTTTTTAGATCTTGATGAAATCAGAGGTCAACAGTTTAGTTCTCCTTCAAGGTTTGTGTTTATTAACAGCCAAACATCCCAGAGTTTGGTCCAAGTCATCTTTCTAACTGAAACACTTTTCTAATAACGTCTGGATTGAAGGACAAATTCACTTTCAGACTTTAGTCACTTTTGAAAAATGAAAAGTTAAGCTTAAATAGAAGTAACAACGACATTAAAGAAACAGGATTAAGGTGAAGTGACCAACAGACACAATTAAATTAAATTCCAACAATTTAATCATCTAAAAAGAAATAAAACATTTTTGTTAAAGTTTTCAAAGACTTTATCTTTGATTAAGACGAAAGAAAAACTAATAAAACTTCATGTTTACTTTTTGTGTAGCTACAGAAAACATAAAAATAATGATAGTTTTTTTGTGTAAAATTGATCAAACATAATGTGATCATATTGTTCAAATAGACTTAATCTCTATTTAGAAAATATATATATATATATTTTTTGTGAGGTTACATGATATTTCATGTTGATAAACGGAAGGGATAAAACAACTACCAGCGTAGAATGTCAAATAATTCAGTTGAAAAATATTACGGAAAACTAACTTAACTTTTATTACATCTTGCAGAAAAACAGCTGCAACTTCCAGCTTTTTCTGCCACAATCATCACAAAAATGCACGTGAGATCATGGAGGGACTGTACATCAATACAGACTATGAGTTTCATCTTTTTTCATCTTTGGATGCTGGTGTGCCGCGAGATTTTTGTCAAGGATAAAGTGCACCTTGGCTCCAAAAAGGTTGAAAACACTGGCATATACAAGAAAACAAACAAAACAAAACTGTAAGAGAAAGAAATTAACCGGAGCAGACCGTGAAAATACACCTTGGATGACAAAAGGACTTAAGAATGCTTGTAAAAAGAAGAATAACTGTTACAAAATATTCCAAAAGTTAACAACAAGGGAAGCCAAGAAAAGGTATGAAACATACAAAAATGAATCCGTGTCATTGGCATCATAAATAATAATGAAAAACCTCCCAAATCATTTCGTAAATGACAATTAAAAATTATATGAATCCAAGGAAAGAGTAGACAAGTTTAACTTTTTTTTTGTAAGTCTGGGACCAAACCCGGCAAAAAATATTTCTGATGTATTGGATTGTGATGAAACCAAAATAAATACTAATAATATATTTTTGAAAAAGATGAAGTAGTAAATACAGTTCAAATGCATTATTAAAAGATCAGCAGACAGTGACAACTTGGACAGTATACTAGTAAAAATCATAAAAAAAATATAATAGACTATGTAATTCACCCAAGAAATCTACATATGTACCTTATTCTTAATAGGAATCTTTCCAGACAAAATTGACATTTACAAACCCCAAATAAATTGAAAATAAATAAATAAATAAATAAAAATGGTTTGCGTCCACAAAAAGATGTAAATGATTTATATGTATAAAAAGAAAAGAAAACGTATGTTGTATGAATTGAAAATGTGCAAACAGGAGCCGAAGGACGCTTCACCATTTTAACTGGTAAAGCAAAAACACTGACAGTCACTGTCAAAAGAAGAACAGATAGTCTAGTAAAACAGGAAAGTAAACTTTCTGAAGTTATACGTTTAAAACTATAGAGGGGAGAAGACAGTTTTCCTCCAAAAAAAAAGAGATGGAAAAGTAGAGAAAAGTGCTGGTAGTGAAACAAAAAGAACATGCCCATGCGGAAGGAGGCATGTGGTGTTTTAGTTGTCAGTCACAGAAGGGAGAAGTTCTACGAAAACCAGGAAATTCTTCTAACTCTCTCCTTTGTGTGTTTGCTGTTGTCTGTGCAGCAGCTGCACACAGACACGTATGCACATCGTCACTCAGAGGAACCACTTTCTGCTCCCATGGTGAGAGTGAACAGAAGGCCACTGCTCACATATGGCCACTGGCTCTTTGCTGCTCTGCAGGCCGAGCCAGAGCCATCTGTAGATGGCACTGCAGCACCGCAGAAAAAACACAGAGCTGTCACATCAAACTCACACACCGTGGACTTGGTGCGTAGCGTGTGCACACACAATCATGCATGTGTGAGAAATCTCCAGTCCTTGCTGCAAAAAAAAAAAAAAAAAGATTCATCAGAACACACGTGTGTATTTTTCAACAATCTTCTGGAATTGTACTTTCTTTGTTTCTCCCTCTTGTGCCATGAAGGCAGGGGATTGGTGCACACGTCCACATTTACAAGTTCATCTACATGTACTGAGCCACTGATCGCTATCACAGCTGTAAAATGACATCTTCTGTGTCTACAGGGTTACTGTCAGCGAAATGTCATACATACTCAGCTCCTCTTTCTTTCCTTCCTTGTTGATAAACTTTCACATGATGCTGAAATGAACAGAAGAAGACAAGGAAAAAAAAATCAGGCAAAAAAGAACACGTGAACGAGAGGAGTGAAATTTGTCCCGCTCAAAGCATGAGAGCGATGTTGAGCGGAGCTGCTGCTCCGTGGACCAGAGGAGAGGGGAAGGTTGCTGAAATAGATGAGTTGCTCAGGGCTGTACACACACTCTGAACAGATGCAACTGCAGCACTTCCTTAATGGTGTTCCTCACGCCATAACAGTGGGAATACATCTGGAGGGTTAGTGTGGGTTTGTGCGTGTCTGCTCTTACCAATTTCAAATTCTTTGAACTTCTCAGCTCAGTACGCTGTTGTGGGGTCTTTTCTGTGATGATCAAGTCAAAGATGCTTGGTCAGAACGTATCTGAGGTGGTCATACCACAGTGTAAGTGAATAGTTGCTCTTTTCTACAAAAAATGTGATATTGAACTTACCAAAATATGTTTGCATGTAAGACAGAATGAATTACAGAAATATCTACTCAGAACTTCAATTCTGCCTCCGATTTTAGATGCCCTGCGATCACATTGGATTGGATTCACACATTTGTTTATTCATTTGTTGCACAATGAATTCAAATTTATCCTTTTTGCTTTCCAGACAAGATCAATAACAGTTTTCTTTTATATGTATTAAGAATCACAATTTAGAATCACCATTGAAGCCTGCTGTTGGACTGTAGGAGGAAGTCAGAGTGAACCCAAACTGAAAGGATTCAAACCAGAGCCTTCTCGCTGTGAGGTGAGGGTAGTAACAGCTCTATTAAAAAAAAAAAAAAGATAAATCTTTATTTATAGTACACATGGCAAGATTAATTGTGTGTAAACTGTTTTCCCTTACGTGTGAGTATGTATGTGTGTGGGCCTGCGATGGAGTGGCAAACCATTCAGGGTGGACCTCACCTTTGCCCAACAAATGCTAGGATAGGCTCCGGCAACCTCATAACCCTGAAAGAAATTAAGTGCTATGATTTTATTTTACTTTAGCTTTCTACGTTACTTTGACATGTTTCACAGTTTCAGATTTTATTTGAAATATCCAAACATCAAAGAGCTGAAGGGAGCTGTTTTTTTTTTTTAATTAACCAGCAGCCAACTCGGGTAATTTAAAAAACAGAAACGTCAGGAGGCTTTGCATAAAGTTCATTTTGGACCAAATTACTGTATGTTTCTGCCTTGTGTGGGATTGTAGGTAGTTGTGTGTGGAAACTGCTTTTCATTAGATTTACTTCTTTTTTGAAGACACCTCACCTGTAGATTCCTAATCTGCCTCTCCTGCTTATGTCATTGGTTGCTCTTTTATCAAACATAGCTCTCATATTTAGCCTCCTGTATCCTTCAATATGACCGTCTTGATTCCTTTATATTTTTCTGCCAGAATCCCCACCTCCAACTTTAACCACATCTCTATAATAATTCTAATCCTTCCTTTTTTCCCATCTCTTCTCTCCCTCACAGTCCTTCCATCTATTTATCATTCTCTTCCATCCCATTTTTTTGTCTAATCCATATTCATGTAATTTCTATATGGCAGCCGGGGGCTGCTGTTAGGGACTGTTACTTTCTGTTAAAGGTCTTGAAAGCTTGCCTGATTTACAGTAATAACTTGGGATACATCCAGAAATGCCATTATCGAAGAATGAGTGTGCACACACACACACACACACACACACACACACACACACACAATAATTTCCTGCCTCGCACAGCTGCCTTCTGTCCTCTATCTTGCTTCCTATTTTCCGTGTACTTCTGAGGCTGAGCCACTTTAACATCCAGGCATACAATTCTGTGATTTGTAATGAAATCACTGGGGAGTCTGCATCGCCTGTCTGCTGATGTGCGTGCGTGCCTTTATGTGTTTTTCTGAGTGTATTGGTTTCCTTTACACTCGCATGTCTGAAGCTGTGAGGTAAATGGGAAATTCAGATATTAAAGAGCCATCAATTCATGAAGCAACAAGGGAAAATTGATTGAATTTGCTCGGAGTTACAATAACTACACAGGTTATGAAAAAAAAAATCAAAGCTTTCTCGATGCTCTAGGTGTCATGGCCTACGTTGTGCAGTAAGCCAGTGGGATTTGATTCAAGTGATGAAATTTGCTCTGATGGTTCAATTAGCTGGGGTTTTCTTTTGGGGGGAGGGAATTCTGTGATGGAAGCCTTCATTATCTGTCATGGTGTTAGCGTGAGCATGTCAGTGAGGCATCAGAGATGTCAGGGATGCAAGTGCATACACAGATGTTACACATAAAGCCTCCACAGACGCACTGCAGACTGAACAGACACGATGCTGTTGCCGTGTTTCACATTAACACTGACCGCTGCATTTAAAAAAGAATCATCCTTCTTTGTGTGCTTCATTTTGCTTGTGTTATTAGTTGATTGTTACCATATTTCTCTATAATATACTCAAAGTAATATGAAATAGCGACTCGTCGCATTTCGGGCAGACACTCTGCAGAATTACAGGTTACTCCCCTAGGGCGGGTCAGTCAACTAACTCACCTGCTCAGCGTCCTATTTAAGTCAGGTGTACAATTGTTCATTCTCTCTTACCTTCAGCGCTCATTCTTTGCCCCTCCCTCCTCCCCGCCTTCCACCTGTGGGCTCCGTTACAGGGGTTTTTGTTACCCGAAAGTGTAAGGAAAAAGAATTATCTCAAGGAATTGAACGGAGCCTTATGCCAAAACGAAGTTGTGAATCAAGCTGTGAATGCCAACCTAAAGATGTTGTGAAAACCTAAAAAGGTTGTGAAATAAATATTCTTCTGCAAGAGTTGTCTGACTGAAATCACGCATTTGTTACAATTTTGTAAATTCTTATATAATATTTGAAGAAAATTATTTGCATCCAGTATAAAAAGCAAAATCTTCATTCTAACAATTTCCTTTGAGGGCATATTGACCTAAAACTGTCAGTCAGTTTTTCTCTGATATCCACAAACCCCACTAGCTACTTGCCTGGTGGCTCCTACCAGCCAACAGTAAATTACTTCTGCTCAGATGGCTTCCAACAGTAAATGTTTTATGCTTTTCTCCATCACACCCAACCCCATGAACAGCTACCACACGGTGTGAATTTTTAATGACAACGCCTTAATTAAAATTTGGTTAAATATGCATAAATACAATGCCCTGACCTTTCTGAGCATCTCTACAGTTCTCCTTGAGACTGACTTTATTAATACATTTAATTGGTGACTTTAAAATAAAACAAGTTGCCAGACTTTTGCTGAGATTCTCTGCAGATAACTAAGTGCACACGACCATGTATTTGGGCATCACACCCACACACATCTGCGCACAGGAGGGGATAATCGCACATGATGAGAAGCAACGCAAACAAAGATGAGCCAAATGAAACGAGTAAGGCGTTGTCATCTGCTCCCAGAACAGTCCAGACTCAATTAAAAGTTTCTTCGTTCTACTAATGACAAATGACATCAGCGACAGGAAGAGTGATTGAGAGACAGAGAAGGAGTCAAATATTGCCTGATTGCTTTTTGAATGAGGGGAGCTTTCAGGGCCAGTTTGGGGGAATTGCTCCTTTCATAACATGCAAGAGACCGTGCTTTGTTCTTTCTTTTCAATGTATAATAGAGTATTTAATTGTATAATAATTGTAAAAAAAAAATAGAGGTTTCTACTTCACAGATTTTGCCTATCACGGGTTCTTTCTGGAACGTAAGCCCCGCGAAAAACAAGGGTTTACTGTATACATATTTTGTTTGAATGCAAGCTGCAAGTGTGAGTCTGTGGTTAACAGACCAACAGGATGTTGCCAGATTTCTAACTTGAGCCTTCGTCACATGCACTTGTACACGGATCGACCTGTACGGGTGCTGCTGTTTCTGGGTTGTCTGGGCGCATGGTGGGTCGTAGAGAGGAGCGGCCACATCTTAAGGAGAGTGGATGTGTGTCTTGCAGTTCGCACCTCAAAGAATGTCATGAAAATAAAATGTAGGAATTATGTTTTTGTAGTAAATGTATTGTGGAGTATAAAGCTGAATCCAAATTCTTCACCTAGCTCTAAGGCTTCTCCCTATGGAGGGGCATTTGGAGGGGCGGGGTTGTCTAAAATATTTTTTATGGGGCTAACCGCAGGAGAACTTGATGCCTCAGTCACATTGAGCATCCAGACCGCTAGATTAAGAATGCCCAATGACAGACTGATAAATAGATTCCTAGACTTTGGATCACTTAGGTTTGAAAAGGCATAAATGTACTTTTAATTCTTTGAGGCTGGTGCTTCATTCAGTCCCTGCTAGCTTGGCTCTAGTTAAAGAGATTTTTTTTTTAATGTAAAATGTGTTTAGTCTCCGTTGGTCCTTAGACAATGGTGAAACATAATCAAACCAAAGTTTGCAGAGAAAGATCTTAGTTAAATGGAGATTTTAATTTTTTTTTTCTTTGGTAAAATACAGAGAAATTACTATCAGTTATGTTCAGATGGAATATTTTTTTATATTACTGTTGCAATAGTTGCAAGCAGTAGATAAACAAAAGTAAGTCACTAAGACTGTTAGAAGAGTTGGAAAACTTTTAAAGACAACCCTTAGAAATTACTGTGAGTTCAGGTAAGTTAAAATGTGTAAAAAATATTTTTGCAAAATTGTCTCTTTAAAGGAAAAATACTACTTTTCTTTTGTTGTGCTACCAATTTTACTGAAAAGTAAGACCAATCAAAAGGAGCCTCACAAAGAATAGATCAATAGAATCGATAAAAGGAGCTTAGGTTCCTGTTGTGTGGAAAACCAATGAAGGACACAACGTAAAAAGAACCATAAGTGCCTCTTATGTAAAGTGAGAGGAAAAAAGAGAAAACAAGGCAACTTGAATGTTTGGTAATGTTTTTGCTTTAGGGGGTTTTCTTCATGTCCTAAACAAAGTTGAAATTACCTCCATTATACTTCAATCATTTGCTTGTCCTTTTAGACAAGCAAATGGCTTTTGATTTTTGATCAAAAGCCATTTGCTAAAATATGCAGCTTTATTTGTGGTGCTTCAGATAACTCTTGGATGTTTGAATGTGCAGCGTTTCAAAGATTATTGGTGACAATAGATTGGATTTTAGAGATGGAGACTAGAAGTTTTCAATGTTGCTAAATACTACTTACAATAAATTACTCTAACCCTGTCTTATGCAACCATAAACCTCCTCTCTGGTCTTCCTCTAGCCCTTTTGCCTGGCAGATCTAGACTCAGCATCCCTCTACTAATATATTCACTGTCTCTCACTGTCCAAACCATCTCAGTCTGTCCTCTCTGACTCTGTCTCCAAACCTTCTAACATGTGCTCTCCCTCTGATGTACTCATTCCTGATCCTAGCCTTCCTGGTCACTACCAAAGAGAACTTCAGCATTTTCATCTCTGCTACCTCCAGCTCTGGTTTAGAGACAAAGGCACTGAGAAAAAGACGGGAAGTAAACAACATGGTTGGTCTTAGCACAGTTTTCTACACATTTCCTTTCATTTGAGCTGAAACTCTATCACACCTGAAACTTTTCTCCACCTATTCCAATTTCTATATACTTGCTATATACTTCAAATCATCCATATTCTTTATCTCTTCTCCCTGTAATCTCACTCTTCCACTTCCGTCCCCTCATTCACGCACATGTACTCTGTTTTCCTGCAGCTAACCTTCAATCTTCTCCTTTCCAGGGAAAACCTTCACCTCTATAGCTTCTCCTCCACCTGCTCTCGCTACAAATCACAATATCATCTGCAAACATCATAGTCCATGGTGATTCCTTTCTAACCTCATCTGATTAAGACAATTTTGTAATCTCTTGCTCCTAATACCTGTGTTATAGTTAGTCCTCCATAATTTCAGGTTACAATGATAAATTTGAACAGCTATTAGCTGCGTTTAATTATTTGTGTCAATTTTTTAAATTTATTTTCATGAAGAGCAATTTTAGCCTTTTGAAATGTTTTTTTCCTCAGACTGGATTTGCTATTACTGTAGGTGGTAGTTTTTTTTTTTTTTTAATAAGAGGTATTCACCTACATATATTGTCAAATTGATGTGGTTACTTCTCTTTTTGTTCTGTTTTTTATTGGGTTGGATACTGTAGTAACACGTACACATAGAGGACCTCCTTGCTGTCAGTCTGCCTTATTTCAGCATGAAAAGGTTGTAGGGGGCCTGGAGTTATCCTGGGTTCCAATCAGAAGCTCAGCATGCTGTGGAGAAAAAGCCCTCGGGTCGACTCCAACCATGTTGGAAAAAGAAGTATAAACAAAGAAAGGAAGAGGCAATTCTTTATACCAGCAGTTACACAAAGCTCAACATAAACAGGAAAAATGTCATAAAAATACCTGAAGTTAAGACTCAGGGTTGAGAAAGAATTGTTATTAAAATAGGTTTCATTCAATGGTCAAAATTTTCTCTGACAAACATTTGAAGCACGATGGTTATACGAATACTTCAGGGGTCTCAAAAGTATGGCGACACACACACCCAAGTCCCTTTGGCTGATGAAGCAGCAAGAACATAAAGCAATTTTTAACAGGATCCAGATCCAGAGGGCCGATCATCACATAAACCCCCCAGTGTTTATGTCATGACCTTGACACATTAAGAACCTTCTGATTCGCAGACCTGAATCCTCTAAAATATCTGCAAACGGTTAAAAACTGTGTTTCGTGAGCTGTAGTAAGACCATTAAAAGCTTTAAAAACAAACAGTAAAGTTTCTAACAGAATTCTAAAATTGACAGAGAACCAGTGAAAAGAGACAATTAGGGATGTGTCAGCTAACAGTCGTGTTTCTGCATTCTGGACTAGCTGCAGGCGGTTAAGTGGTTGTTGAGTGACTCCAGCCCTGCGACAGACTGGTGACCTGTCCAGGATGTCCCCGGCCTCCGCCCACAAGTGGCTGGGGTAGGCAGCCCCGAATCTCCAGTTCATGGCTTCGTCTGTAGATTCTCAGATGTTGGAGACAAGGACGCTGGCAACCAAACTCTAGAAGCCGTCAATGGCAATAAGCTATATCGTCTTACTTGGTAGCCAGTGCAGTCTCCGTGATGTTTAGAAAGTTGCCGTCTGACTCATGAAAAGGGAGGAAACACTGCTTCTTCGACTAAAATGTTTGAGACAATGGAAATGGTAAATAGTAGAGTGCACCATAAGGAGGAACAGATGCCAGACATGGTGGTTGTGTCTTAGATTGTTGTCCAGCAGCTGAAATCCACAGAATATTTAAAGAGGAAAATATGTTGAAATGAATCAGGTGATAATGTACTAGTAATGGTAACACTTCTGCAGGCAACAAAAACAAAACTGAGCACGGGAACGGAAACAAAAGGTGACGGCTAGTCACATTAAAAAAACTAAAACACAAAGCTCAATAAAACCAATAAAAACATGCAATTCATAAAATAATAAATGACAAGCAACATTTTAAATAAGGCACTGGTAACTACATAAAATCTCCCCTGGGTTATCAAAAACGGAGGTAAAAAACAACAGAGAGGTACCGTAATTTCCGGACTATAAGCCGCTACTTTTGTCCTGGCTTCACAGCCCCGCGGCTTATTCAGTGACGCGGCTAATTTATGGATTTTTTTGGCGGCCGCCATGAACGTATTTTCCGTTTCAGAGCACGGGTTACATGTATAATCCAACTCCAAGCAACAAGTCATTTGTTTTTGAACAGACCTCTAAGCAGCCAAACAGCATGGACCTGACTTCAAGGTCTTAGACACTTCAGTCATGGTTCAACAAAAAGTAACACGCATGCCCAACCGCATCCCAGAATCCTTGGTGCCATTAGACCCAACGTGCATGTGATCGCCACTACAATATGATGCAGCTTTCAAGTTAAAAAAGCGTGAAAGCATCCACCATCACCAACTGGTTTGGAAAAGCTGGTCAGCTGCTTGACGGAGAGAACAGCGCATGCTCCGGAGTGAATTTACCTCTGAGTCATAGGCACACTACCCATCTATTATCAGCTCCGTAATATACGAGGTGATCTTTTAAGCGTGCTTTTATTATGGTTATTATGAAGCCTCTGTTAGCTCATTTTATTTTTAATCTGTGTGGTCAGTGCTTTTTTCACTGAAGCACTGGCAGAACGAAGCCGGAAGTACGGTTAGGTGAAGGCTAACAGGCGCTAACAACATTTAGCCTGGATGAACATGAATCCATGCGGGAAAAGCTGCAATCTGCAGCTGGGCTGCACGTAAATATGTGGGAATAACATCAGCCTTTATTTTGTCGGGACACGACTGGAATCGCAAATTGACGTGATCGTTTTAACGGTTTCTAAGGACTGAGCGGGATTTTACTTTGAAAAGCTCACACCGACCCACAGCCTCCGTGTGAGCTGGAGATATGTTCTCCTGCTGCTCGTTCACATTGAGCTGCGGGGCCGATGGCAGTCTGATGGCTCCCACACGTAACAACTCATCCGCCCCTCATCCACAAAACGTACAGTATTAAGTCCGATTGCTCCGCACAGACACGATTCGCTCCGTCCACCGGCGCAATGGGGACGAAGCGCTACTCCCTGGAGCCACCCTGGCCAGGGGTGTCGGAGAAAATAGGAAGGGGAGACAAGGAGCATGCAGGGCGAGCGCGGAGCGCATAGGCGTCCGCGGAGAAACAGTGTTTGTTGTGGAAGGAAACTTCTGACGCACGCGCCGCGCTGAGGCACGCGTATCGCGCTGGGGCGCGCGCTTTTCAGTCGCGCGCTTTTCAGTCGCCGCTGCTTTATTTTACTGGTGTGTTTTTTTAACCAGCCATGTTACTCCCATAATGCTGCTGCGACACATCCACTCGTGCTTCTTGCTCATTCTTAAACACTGACAACAGTGTGGCGACCCAGGCGTTGGCCCCGCCTTTAGCCCCCAAGACTCATGTGAAATGGGGAATCACGGAGGTAAATTTCCTCATCATAACTGAGGGATGTAATGTTGATTATATGGTTACTGTTTGTAATTTTATGTACGATACCTCAATTGTCAATAATTAAAAAAAAAAAAACATAACTGAGGAACTTGTGAACAGAAGTGACATGCATGCTGTTTGGCAGATGTAAGTTCATGAGCTGACGCAAGGCTGTCTCCTCCCACATTTGCACACAATTTGGGAGTCAGGACTTACTTTGTCGGGCTGACGGCATTGCGTAATGCATGCGGCTTGTACATTGACGTGGCTTATGTACATAAGAAGCAAGCTTAATACGTGAAAATGAGTGGGTGCAGCTTGTAATCGGGTGCGCTCTATAACCCGGAAATTACGGTACTTAGCTGGAAGAGGGGCGGGTCACAACCCCACAACTCTGCGTTCCAATGTTGCTTCTCCCTCTGACCGCTGTCAGGCTCCTGGCTCAGCTGCTCCTCTGTCTGCAGGTCGTCCCCTTCTGATCCGTACAGAGCCAATTCCAGACCTGCTTCACCCGGTGAGCGTGCCTCCAAGGGACTCCCCTGCTGTCGATCCGGCGCCTGCTCCTCTCGCAACAATCCTCCGCTGTCGGTCCCGGCGCTTGGGTTCCAGGTCTTGTTGCAGGTTCGAGTCTTGGTGTGGGTCTTGCTCTATTATCCATCTTTGAAAAGCTGTTCAGTTGTTGTAGAACTGTCCTTAGTTTCATTGCAGTGTCTTCTGTTTTGATTAATTGTCTGCTAATGGTGACTCTTGTGTTGGGACTGAGTTTGAGTTTTGCCTTTTTGCATCTTGTGTGTTGTGAATTACAACTGTGTTTTAAAAGTGAGAATGTGTTCTGCAATTGGAGTTTTGCAAATTGTGTGTCAACTGCAAATTGTCATGAACTTTTAGAACAAAGAGTGATGTTTTTGAGAAAAGAGTTAAAGCAGTTGATGAACTCATTTGGAGAATGTCACTCAGTGTTCTAGCAATTGGGAAAACTAATTTTTTTTGTAGATTATTACATCATGAATGGTTGTAATATGCACCAGGAATTGGTGAGTATGGGGACATTTCTAATGCTAGGGGCTGTATGGCGAGGTGCCAAGCATTTGATCATGGCTTTCCTGCTCAAATATTTCTACTGTTATTTTTTACACAGCACTCATGGCACATTGCTAGAAGTAAGATAATTAAACCTCTGTTGGTGCACCTTGGAGAATTCTAAAAACAAAATGCCACAATGCTGAGAAGTGTCTACTTACGCACAAATCACTGACATTGTAGAACCAGCCACATGACAACTTGTCCTTTCAGCTTATCCCTTCAGGGCTCGGCATAGTGAATCCTTCAACTTCATTTCAGCTAATCAGCTAAGTGACAACCGCTCTGCTGTCAAGGATTTTTGTAGTTTTTTTTTTTTTGCTCAACCACTCATTATCTTTGTTACTACACAAAAACAATTCAGGTGAGAAGAAATGTTAGATTTTCCCACACAATTGTTATGCTGCAACACAACAGCAGACTAAAATGTTACAGAGACAATGTAGTGCCGACTAAATTGCTGATTGTTAATTGGCCCATGTGGAGTCTTGGGGTTATTTCCTGCACTGATCAATAAAAGATTTAGTAGAATTTCAGGTGTTTCCTAAATAGTTGAAAGGCGATGCTGCTTATACATTTTGAAAAACTAATTAAATGCAATAGTTCTTAACCACTTCTGATCGCACCCTAACTTTAAGATGACGGGCACAGATAAGAGAGCATAAGAGAGGCGTTTTCCACCCCTCCTGGTGACTTCTAACAAAAAAAAACTGCCCAAGATAACTATGTCACATTTGTCCTCATCAAAAGAAGTGTTTTGTGACTTCAAGCATGGGAAAAATTACTTACAGTTACGTCTGACAGGTCATCAAATCATCTTATGACAGAAGGCAGCTCCACAAATGTTGCCACGTCATTGGTTATGGAGCTAAAATGGTAAAACTTTGGAATATGTGGAGATCGGGATATGGACACCCTGCACAACAATGGAAAAACAATAATAGAACTAGAAGTTAAGTCATCAGATAGACGGACTTTCACATAAGAACTAAAAATGATAATTGGTTGGGAAAAAAATGACAAAACCTCCTAAAATGAAAGTGAATGAAAATAAGTTTGACGATGAGTGAGGCTTAAATTGACAAGAGCCATTACCCTGCAGTTGCAAGGACTGTAAAGCTCAGATTCGACTTAGCGGACATCACAGACTACATCATACAACACGCTTTTTAATTTCCAGTTTCAGAATCTACTAATCTGACATCCTCTTCACAGCTTTGTTTTTTTTTTCTTTTAGCAAATTCCACCCTCAGGATCACTCCTACTCTATTTCTTTTTCCATCCACACTACGAACAGCTTGAATCTGCTCAGCCTAACCCTACTCTATCTCCATTTGGTCTTTGAAACACACATAATATCAGCCTTTTTTTCTTCTTCATGTAAACCTACACATTTTTTGTGATGAATTCTAAAATTCTTAAAGAAAGTAAAAATGAATCAAATTTAGGAAAAGGTAGCTAAATGTGACAAAACTCACAGGTGATTTTCAACTTTTATATTCTGTATCCTTAATATTGTTACATTTAGAAAATAGCTGTGTTATTACAAACACTGACCACGAAAAAGCCTTAGGATATTAGATGTTACCGTTTAGTCCAGTCCTTAATTGGATTAGGCAAAAATAAGTTAAACTGACCAATTTCAGTAATGCCTAGAGCTGAAATCTGTAGTTTACAGAGGCGGCAGTGATGTGAGTTCATCTCCGATTGTCATGGTGCCTGTGTCAGCCACCTCCCCCTCCCAGCACTCCTGCTCCTGCTCTGCTGATTGGAACCAGCTGTCCTGCATCTCCTCATCTCCTGCCTGCCTTCATAAGGGTTGTCTTCTCCAGTATCCAGCGCCAGTTTGTTATACTCACTCCGGTGATCACGCCTGGCCTCTAGCTAAGTAACTCTCGCTCTAGTTATCCAAGCTTGTGCTTACTCTTTGTCTCATGCCTTCAGGTCAACTCTCCACTGGTCACGCTGGTTCCTCGCCTCGTTCCTGCCACGCCGTCCTCGGCTCCACCTCTGGCTCCAAGCTGTGCTCGCCGTCCTCGGCGCTCCACCTCGTCACAGACTGTCTACGCTGTCCTCGGCGCTCCGCTTCGCCCACGACTCTAATCTCCCCTCTCAGATTAAAACTTCTGACTCTGCCTCGTCTCCTGAGTTTCTTCCGGGTTCCAGCATCTGGGTCTCCATAGAGTTCGACCATGACACCGATAGTTCATTAGAATTTAACTCTTGATACATTAATTAACCAGTCACTTTATCTGTAGAGCATCTTTTATCGACTCGGTGTATAACACAAGGTGCTTGCTAAATCCATAAAACATCATACAACACAATAAATTCATAGTAACAACAACCAAAAGAACACACAATGGAAGGAAGCACTGTGGCTGACACTTTAAGGAGGCACTGTAAACATTAAAATGATAGAAATGCTAATAATGTACAAATGAGAAACCATGGAACACATCTACCGATAAACCCATCATAAAAAAATGGGTTGAGTCTTTTTGTGTCATATTGTAATGTTGGTTTTAAAGACACCTGCCCACAGTGGAAGGCTGGCTGAACTTTTTATGATGTACACAAGAGATTGGTTGATCTTTGGGGACCCCAGGGTCTTTGAAAAACACAGTTCTTCAGATGTCAGTGGAAATTGGAAGAGGTTACTGAGGAGGACAATGTATTCCATGAATGAAGAAAAGAGTTAAAGAAAAAAAGAGTCTCAACAAAAACTTGGTGGCTGATCAAACGTGTCTTTCTTTTTTGTCAGTCACTAAGAAGTGCTTTCCCTTTATTGGAATGGCTTTTGTAAGGCATATGTGTGTGAGGTCCCAATATCCAATTCTACACAGTGTTGCAGAGCTTCCAACAAAAATGGCACAAAAAAAGGCTGGTGATGATCTTTGGCCCTTGAGTACTTACAGAAAAATTGCTAGCTTGGAAATATTGGAAAACCAGCACTTCATAGAGTTTAAAAATTGTGCTTACACTCCAGAAAAAAAAGAACTATTGAACCCTGTGAGTTGCGACACTCCAAATTTGTTCCATGATCTAATGCATTTTGTTATTGTTTCTTTGCAGTGAACTATTCAAAGAGAAAACCTCTAAAATTGTGTTTTTTACCTGAAGCCAAGACTTGTAGCAAAAAGTGGTAAAATCTGGTAAAGTTCTGTCGACATTGGCTGAAAGAATAAGTAAAGAAGTGAAGAAATGAAGAAACTAGAAAAGGAAAAAAAAGATTGGCCCTGTTATTCAAACATGTGAAAATGTGACATTTTCATGGAGAAACTCATATATATTTATATTTATATACATTTCATATTTTAGAGTTAGTCTCCATAGGGATAGTTCACTTATTTAAATCAAATCAAACTTTATTTATATAGCACTTTTCATATAAAAGTATAATACAAAGTGCTTTACATTCAAAAACAAAAGCAAAATAAATAATATAAAAAAAGCTTGAAAAGTAAAATAAACAAGCACAAAAAAAAAAAAAAAAAATACAAATAGGGCCCCCCTCCCCGTACCTACACATAACCCCCTACTTCTTTCACACCTCCCACCCCCCTAACTGATGGGGAGAGACAATAAGAAAAAGGCTCAGCACGACAACAAGATGTTGGAAACCCTTATAATTGGGACCTCCCTCTCTGTGAACTGCTACATAACCAGCCAAATGAAGCATCACAGGCGGGGGCCGCTCCACCACAGCTAAGCAGTGATGCAGTTTTCCATCCAGACCGCAATGGCTGAACACCAGCAGCTGAGCCAAAGGGGGAGGTCCCAACTGAGGAAGTACCGGTAAAAGTAAAAATGAGAATGAAAAAGTAAATATATTGATAAAAACACACAAAGTTTAAATGCATGCTTTTAAACTTTGTATCACTCTGACAAATTTGAACATCTGTGTGACATCAAGTACAAGACTTTTTATTTGCTACTTAGGCACACTGGGGAGTTACTGAGGCGGTGACAGCCTTTCAGTGAACCGAATGTGTCCAGTCTGAATATATCGTAACAAATGTTCAAATACCAACAGGTCTATGGATACGCTAAAATTTCGAATGTAGTACAAAGAACCGTTAGATGACCCCACTCTTACATTGACGTGTTCTCCCTACCATTACAAAGGTGGATGTGAAGAAACTGATTTTGCTAGATTGGACTGTAAATAATAAAAAGGTTAGGTTCGTACCCTTTTCAGTTTCTTGCACACAGAAATGAATGAATAATGACTCAGAGACAAAACTTATCTTTAGTGGAAGTTTACTCCGTACAAGAAGCACAAATTTGTACGAAGGGTTACAGACAGATGAACAGGCTGCTGCATTCAAAAGTCTGAACAACGGAGGCAGAGAGATGGGCTTGGTATAAGAACCCTGCATTTGCATATATAGAAGATCATACACTGGACAATGGTGTGAAAATCACGCCCACAGGTTGCTGCTGGAAATGCGCTCCAAGGTTAAAATGGAGATAACTCAGAGGCATTCAGGGATGCTCAGCAGATCACACATGCACAGAAAAAAGGGAGGATGAGAAGGATCTGTGGGAAAATATCTTGGCTGTGCTGTCTTCAAATGTAATATAATTTTGAGATGATAATACATGCTTAATGAATTAAGTTTAAACCATTACTGTAATAAAATTTAAAGGCAGTTTCTAACTATTCTTCACAGTGGATAAAGGTGGAAAGATTTCATGTAATCCATGGACACCAGTGAAGATCACATATCATTGAATAAAAAAGGTTCAGAGCACTGTCTAGTGGGTCTAGATGACCCAAGTCCCAATGGTAAAGTGCCCAGGATAGCACAAGGGTTATGGAGAGGACGCATCATTTGTGAACTGTGCTTAAATGCAATAAATATGATTTTTTAATTTCAGTTTTTACAGAGGATGCATGTGAATGACTTTCATCAACTTCAGGATTTGTAGCTGGTTTTAAACACTAATGTTGCCGAGTAACTGTACAGAGTAAACCTTAAAGCACTTTTGTGCCAAAGAGGGAGTGAGTGCAGATTCAGCAACAAATGTAGATGGAGGAAAACCTCAATTAGAGTTTTGACCTCACACAAAAATGTTCTGGCCTGTGGATAGTTGTTTGAACTTTTCCTAGTGTACATTTCTAACCCACAGTGGTCACCTTTGTTTTCTGAATGCTATATATCCAGCAATGCCAAGCTGTGGGTGTAGAATTTCTAAGACAACAGCTTCCTTTGGGGGTGTTGTCTCTGACCTCTACATGTGGAGGGCAGCTCTTCTTCCATTGGCCCAGCATGTGGAACATGAAGGAGCGGGGTCATAGGTTGTGGTTAAGCTCTCAGGTGGGCAGCTGGAATAAGGCTGTGATTGATGTGGGGATGCAGAGGGGTTGAGCTCTACCTACTCCATTATGAGGTTAGAGTCAAAGTGAGATGCAATAAAACAGACTAACACATCTCTATCCATGATTTCTTTTTCCAAGGTGAACACGGGCTATCCACCAACTGTCAATTTGCACACCTGCTTACCTCGAGTGTCCATCAGTCTCTCTGCCCCGCTGTTGACGCTAATCAGGTCTGACAGATGAAACCACTTGCCTCTTCATCCTTCCATCTCAACTAACCACAGTGCTCACTTTCTTTCAGTTTATTTGCCACTCTTTCTCGTGTCCTTGTTGCTCCTCAAAGATCAGTGTCAACATCAGGGAAGAGATTGATGCATCCCTTTTTCAGTCTTTCTCGACACTGACGAGCAGCTTTCTCAACGATTCAATAAAAATAAAAATAGGGTTTGGTGATGCAGATATTTATGACTATTTTTTTTATTATTCACAGTAAAAAGATTGGTGACAACAAGCAGACCTGGTAATAATTCAAAATGAAATCTTAAATGTTCCAAAATGCTCACAAGGGGAACCTTCATACAATGTGCAAATTCTAATCAAATCAAATCAAATCAAAGTTTATTTGTGTAGCACTTTACCAACACAAGTACTCAAAGTGCTTTTACATGATGAAATTTAAAAACAAAGGACAAAGCCAACAAATGTAATTAAAAAACAGGCGCAATGCCCCCCCCCCCCCCCACACACACACACACACACATGTTGTCACTCACTGTGATAAAAGGACAAAAGGATGCAATGGAAAAACCTGGCTTTGTACTGAGGTTCCGGAAATGATGTTTTGGGGACATGTCCACATCAGTGACCCCCCACCCAGGTTCACAGAACCCACTACCACAGGACCCCCCAGATCCAGACAAAGAGCCGGACCTGAGAGATCCCATCGCAGCGACCCCGCTCACTGGGAAGGGTCCATCACCGATGTGGAGGATTCCTCGGAGGAAATCTGGAATAACAGCTAAAATGTGAAAGGAGTAAAATAAAAGATAAAATAAATCTAAAAAGAATACATAAATAAACCTTAGTAGACATATAAAATGGTAAAAGTGACTAAATACATTACAATGAATAAATAGATTGATTAAAAATACAATAAAAATAAATAAATACATCAAATAAAAAATAGCTATGTACATTATATCAAATTCATAAAAATAAAACTATCCAATAAATTACAAAAAAAAAAATCAAATAAATAACTTCAATTAAAAGTTAGATTAAAAAGGTAGGTCTTAAGCCTTCCTTTAAGAACATGAACAGTCTCTGCGGCCCTGAGGCTCTCTGGGAGGCTGTTCCACAGATGAGGTCCGTAGTAACTAAATGAGGCCTCAACGTATGTTTTAGTCCTAACTTTTGGAATGACCAAAAGGCCAGCACCAGAGGACCTCAGGGTCCGCGAGGGCTCATACTTTAAAACATATTAGATAAATATGAACGGCCAAGACAATAAAAACATTTATAAACCAATAAAAGAACTTTAAAATCAATTATGAATTGCACAGGGAGCCAATGCATTGATCTTAAAATGGGTGTAATGTGTTCCCGCCCCCTGGTCTTTGTCAGCTCATGTGTGGCTGAATTTTGCAGAAGTTGAAGGTTTGATATCTTTCTTCTGGGGAGACCAGAAAGCAGGGCATTACAATAATCTAATCTGCTGGAAATAAAAGCATGCATTAGCACCTCTATAAGGTGCACACAAAAGCCTAGAACCTTTCTTTTTCTGTCAAAAAGCAGTATGATCCAGTCATGGCCGGCCCTCCCTATACGCGAATTACGCAGCCGCGTAGGGCCCCCGTCACTACCAGGGCCCCGAAGTGGCGAATAAAATAAACAAAAAAAGACCCAAACCTGGCAACCAATTTCATAGAATTTCCGTACCAACGTGCGCTCTGAATGTTGTGCAAGAGAAAGTTGCCTGCACTTTTGTGATCCCCCCTTCAACACACCTGAACCAATCTGGCAACCCAAATAAGGACGTCACGCCCCTCTTAGCAGCGATTGGTCAACATCATTCCATCTGAGCCATACACAGTGTGCATTTACGAGCGCATTTTATTTCAATAAAGTTGGGAAAAAGAAAAAAACGAGCACATTTTGTCACACTGATCAAAGCGACAACAAGAGAACTTCATGCCACAGAGACTTTATCCATCAGGAGCTAAAAAAAGATGAAGAATTCAACATCAGTCACAAGGTAAGTTTGGAGGATGTTGGGGCCGTATTTTTTACATTATTATCCAGTATTTCTGTGCAGCTGCGCGATTTACGTAAAATACTAATCGATCCGAGGTAAAGTTTGCACATAAACGACCCCGTTTTTGTCGTAATTTCCAATGGAAAACTCGAAAATAATTCTGATACCCAAGTTTCCAAGATGAGGTCAGACATGACCTTCTAAAACAGCTGAGAGCAGAGAAGAGTAAATAATGATGATGGTATGGTGGTTGAAAAATGTTTAACTCACGTTATCGTATTGGTTAATTGTTTTTCTACACATATTTAGTGCGTTCTGCATTTTCAGGTTTATGTCATTAAAAAAACCCTGCTGTTTATTATAGCAGGTCAGGTATTCCGACTTTTTCAACATTGAATGTGTCTTAAAATCGTGTATTGGCATATATATGGAGAATCAAAACTGCCAAATACATAGGAAATGAATGTTCTCATTTATAAATGACAAACAAAATAAATGTACTAATTTTAGAATCATGAACATACAAAATAATAGATAAAGATGTGTATAAATGCTTAAATTTCCATTTATACTCAAATTATTGTTCACATTTATTATTTATAAATGGGTACATTTTTTTCTTATTTGTATTTTGCAGTTTTGATTCTACATAATGGTGATGTTTTGCACAGTTCCGTCTCAGCCGACAGTTTCTTCTGCTCTCAAAAAGTATTGGAGGAGGTGCAGCGTCCACATCCCAAGATGTTCTTGTCATCACTGAAGATTTCATCTCAGGTAATTTTAATAGCATGTAAAGTAATTTAA
Source organism: Oryzias sinensis (assembly GCA_037389245.1). NCBI lineage: Eukaryota > Metazoa > Chordata > Actinopteri > Beloniformes > Adrianichthyidae > Oryzias > Oryzias sinensis. Next base: position 5,144,739 of record CM074490.1, read on the forward strand.
AAAACAGTGTCTGCATAACCCCTTATGTTCATAAACAGCAGCTGAAGAGAATGGAGTCCCAAGTTGTTCATAATTAAATTAATAAATATGACCTCATGCAAATATACAATCAAACAATAAATCTCTCATAACTATATAAAAAGATCATGAATTTGTGAAAAACCTGCACACAGACTTTAAACGAGCCAATATATTATTAGTATTCTGCTATAGATATTTTATTAGCTTTATCAGTGATTATTGTATAATAATAATTCTTGTTTTTTAGCTGCAGAAGAAACTCCTGTCACCACATCTACTGTTGAAAGGGAAACATTTGACTGTTTTACTTTTCACTGTTAGCTTGTATTGAAGTTCTGTCTCTTATGTTCCAGAGGCTCCAAGAGAGGTGTGTATGGAAGAGGAACAGACTGGATCCAAAATTCCACTTACCGGTACCTCAAATCCAGTTGGTCCAGATGAATGACCAACCACACTCTCTGATCCAGAAAGAATGGATTTGGTGCAGAGAGGTCCTTTTAAGACTGAGAAAGACCCTGACTTTCCAAAATCCCCCTCATTGAGCTGTTGTGTTCTTTATGTTGGATTGTTTTATTGTCATTTGATTTGCTATTAACTTGCTGTTTTTAATAAGTTGGAGTTTTGTGAATGTCATTTGTTGAGTGCCTAATGTTACATTAAAAAATGTATATCTATATATATTTGTCTTTCATATTTATTTCTTTGCATTTAAATTTGTTGTGCACCACTAAATGTGCATCCAACATGCAGGCAATTTACTGTATTCAATTCTTCGGCAGCAACAATAATTCACAAATGTATTAATAGAGATATCTCATTTATATTACAACAACAGTTGCTTTTTTTGGTGCTGCTGATCAGTTAGAGGGCCCACAAATTAAAATTCGCTTAGGGCCCCCAGAAGACCAGGGCCGGCCCTGGATCCAGTGCACCTTAAATATGGCTTGATTCTGGTTGTGTTTACTGATATTGAAGCGATTTTGAAGGGTACGTGGTATTCTCTCAAAATGTTTGGTTAGGTGTTAATGTGAATAAGCTAACGCGGCTAACGTGTAGCGTGTCAGACTGTTATTTTTACGTGTTACTAACACCACTGGGATATGGTGTAGTCACTAGGGGTGTGTATTGGCAAGAGTGTGGCGAAACGATACGATACACGCCCCAAGATACGATACGTGTCCCGATATTTTACCGGAACATATTTTCTTTTTTTCTTTTTTCTTAAGTATGACTTTGAAAATACTCTACCTGAAGGTCAATAAAATGGACAAATTCAGTTTATTTAATGATCACTATGTTAAGAACTGCAACTGTATCTCATATATAATTTTCTTTTACCCAAACAAATGAACAGTGCTTTTATTTTGGCAACTTAAAATATCAAAGTCAAAGGAAACTTTATTGTCAATATCTATAATGTTTTCATAGAAACACATAGAAATTCAAATGTTTTTCTCAAGCTCCAGTCTAAACAGGGAATCTAAATTCAAATTTTACAAAATAACTACAATAAGACGGAAAAAAATTAGGTAACTATGAAAGAGAAAATAAAGTAACTATAAAAACAGAAAAATAAAAGACTGTAGTGTTGTTCCTCATTTTTTACAGCACCAGTGGACTGGTGGAAGGTGCAGTTCAGTCCTGATGAGGTAGAATGACGTGTGCGTGTCAGAGTTCAGCAGAGCCGGGGGGGGTAACGGGGCGACAAGAGGGGAGGGGGGGCAGGGCCGGGAGAGAGTTCAGTTTCCTTACAGCCTGGTGGACAAAACTGTCTCTGAGTCTGCTGGTCCTGGCCTGAAGACTACGTGGTCTCCTCCTGGATGGAAGCAGACTGAAGGAGCTGTGGGATGGATGGGTCGGGTCATCTGCAAGGCAAAGGGCTTTGTGGGTGAGACGGGTGCTGTAAATGTTCTGGTGGGAGGGGAGGAGGGCACCGAGGATCCTCTCAGCTGCTCTCAAGATGCGTTGGAGGGACTTTTGGCAGGATGCGCCATACCACGCCGTGATGCAGCTGGTCAGGATGCTCTCCACGGTGCCTCTTTAGTGAGTGTGCATGACGGGGGGAGGGGCTTTGGCATTCTTCAGGTTGCGGAGGAAGTTTTCATGAGGGAAAGTTGCTTTAATGTAGCAAAGATGCTTTGTTTACATATCAATCTGCTCTGCACCGCAGCAGCCACGCTTTCTCACACGCGGAAGTAAACTAGTAGCGCTGATCGCCACGATGTCGGCCTTTTTTCCGGCGTGGTACACATCCATCTGATCGATCAGGTCACTGAACAACAATCTAGTGCTGGGAGGTTCTGCAGAACTCTGGCCCGCTTTGCCGATAGCATTTTAGCCGATGCTAAGTGCATTAGCCGCTGCGCAGCTGCAGCGCTTCACTCGTTTTTATCTGAGCCGTTAAAAAGCATTGCAGTCCGCGTTTTTATATGTTGCTGGCAGCAACATAGCTCAGAGTTTGAGTTCGATTCCCATCCCAAGTAAAAATGAAGTAGTTCATGTCTCATAACAACAAAAGAAGCTGCCTCTGGCTGAGGTCTCCCTGTTGTTTTGTGTGGTTTAGAGCTGCTCAAAGAGGCTCTGTGTGCTCTGCTGCCAACTAGCGGTCGGAGGGTGAAGTGGAAAACAAGAGTAAGACACTGAAGGACGTTCATAAATAATTAAATAAATATCGTCCAGACAGCATTTTGAAGCAATACAAGTATCGGCAAATAAACTATCCCGATATATGGCCGAATCGCCTTTCTCTAACACCCCCTAGTAGTCACAGTAACTTATTATAGCAGTATCAATCTGTTTTTTCACAAGTTGCAAACAAGGTTGAGTGTTTTCTAAAAACATTAATGTGGCTAATATGTAACAGTGTCGGACTGTGTTTGTTTTTAAATGTTGCTAACAGGGTTGGGAGTTACAGGTATTGTGACTACACTGACGTATAGGACGTTACAAACAAGTTCTTGAGTGACAGTGAACACAGTTTAACAAAGTCTGAATGACAGACTTGTCTCTGACTATTTTGTCTCAATGCGCCTTGTAGTTTTGTGCCCCTTATACATGAAAAAAAAACATACTCTTCCCTCCATTCAGGACCTGTACCAATCAGGAAGCGGGCTGGCAGAATCGCATAGGACCCCTCTGTTTTCAGCCTCCTCCTCGCTTTAGGACAATGCGCACCAAAACTACTCGTCGCAATGACAGCTTCTTCCCCCGAGCTGTCACTCTAAAGAACTCCTGACCACTTAACAACACCGCAGATACTGTCACACCGGAACTACTGTTGCATTTTTATTTAGTCATTTTTTTTTAGTTATGTTAATTTATTCCTATATTTACCTTATATTACTTTTCTTTTTTTTTAGTTATTCTTTTTTGTGGCCCATGAGAGAGTAAAAGTTTTTAATTTCTTAAAATACATGTTTTTTTTGTAGTCGGTTACATATTCTTTATGTGAGCTGCTGTTGTAATTATTCAATGTTTGCAGGTCTTATGCGTGTATGCAGACGTTGTTGTCATCAAACCATCAGTTGGATGCAAGGCTTTTTTGCAGCCCTTTTTTGTGTTACACGTGTAATACATGTTCTTTGTTATTTTTTTTTATTCACTTGGACAGTTTGATCCTTCATTAATGGAGTTATGTAGGTTTTAACAAGCAGACAAAATTATTTTTGATTTATGCTAGAATAACAGGCAAACATATGTTTTCTTTGCAACTGTATTTGTCACTTTATACTGAATAAATAGTTATTTAACAACAAGGAGTAGTTACATTTATTTTTCATTACATTTAATTACATGTATACGTTATATCTGGCCCTTTGAGGACAGCCACTATGCGGATATGGCCCCCAGTGAAAATTAATTTGACATCCCTGCTTTAGACACAGGTCTCTAATAGTGGCAGGACTTGTTTATTTAATTTGAATTTATTCAAATGTATTAATTTGAATAACCTAATTAATTTAATTTTATTTATTTAATTTAAATGTCATTTCTGATGTTCTTTTTATGTTATTTTTGAATGTCTTTCTTGCTGCCGCAGCTAAGTGAATTTCCCCATGGTGGGATAGATAAAGTTTTCTAAACTAATCTAATCTACTCTCAAATCCCACACATACTCGTGCAGACGCCGGGTGCCTGTGGCTCGCCCTTGTAAGCCAGTTTGTTGATGGCCAAGAAATGCTCCTTTAATTTAGCGTTTAAATGTTGTGCGTTTGCAAACATCAAGGAACATTCCGGTGAGAAATCTGCACGACATTTTTGGGGTGGATCCTAAACGTATCCTAGAATAGTGCAAGCTGATGGGTGATATTGAGAAGACGACTGCCAAAAAAGGAGCAAACTATTTCATGGTAGAGATGCAAAGAATGCCAGCGACGAATTAGAAGATATGGTTTGACCGTGGATTATTGAGCAAAGGCGGAAAGGTGGGCGTGTCTCCAGGGAAATGATCCTCAGGACAGCAGAGAGGATTTTTACTACGGAGATTGATGCTTCAAGAAGAAGAAACTTTCTCTAATAAGAACATAATTCAATGTTCTCATCATTTTAGTAAATCCTGAAATGTTCATCTGGTGTTTTTTTTCTGCAACCAGCTACCCATTAGCCATTTCATTCTCTCTGTGATGGCATACAGGCCGGTTTCCAATAGACAGCTGTCTTTAATAAACGCCAGGTCAGCTGCCAATTTTTTGAAATAAACGCCAGGGCTACTATTGGAAGATAAACCGTAGACCATTCATTGTCTGTGTGTCTTATAATTCAGTATGGGCTATAGGGCGGGAAATGCGGTATTTGAAATGAGCTGGAGATGTTTGCAGCAACAGAATTCCTGTTTTAACCTTTTGTCTATTTTTTGCATGTTTGAAGCTTGATGTGTATCTGTCAACTGGATTTGATAACTGCTCATTAGGAATTAAAGTCCCGGTGCCATCGCTCTAAGGGGTTAATAACCATGTGGACCCTGATCACAAAGGCCTTAATGGAATCAAAAACTTGTTCACTAAAGGTGATGCAACTCAAATGGAACACACATGACAGCACTAATGAAAACTCACACAGTGGATTTGCACAAAAAATTAAGTCATTTTCATTTATGGCATCGTAGTTCACTCAGTCAATACCACTTGATTGAAAACCAAAGACTTGGTTATTATGGAGGCTAAAAGCAAAAGAATGAGAACCAATCTTTTTGTTTATATCTGTCCTTCCTTCCAATGCTCTTTCTAACCGTCCCCTAACTATTATGAGCTGTTAACTATACTCCAAGTCAAATAAACACTTTTTTGAGCCAAAAAAAAATAACTATATTAGGTAAGTAAGTCAATTTGCACATGTCCACACAAGCAGAAAACATCACATCTGTGGCAAAATACTTTTTTTCTCTTTCATTTTCTGCTGTGTAATGAGAATGTTGTTGATTGAAACAGTCACCCAAAAGTAATGTGATTACATCAATAAATCAAAGAAATTTTTGGGCCCGCCTGTTTGTATACAGATACATAACTATGAATATCAAACATACATTGTTTCCTCACAGCAGAGCAAAGCCATAAGGAATCTGTCAGAGCAGGAGCAGCTCAGCCACAAACATCGCCACAGGGCCCTCCCCTCCCCTACCTGACAGCGACACGGTCCACTCCAAAGCTGTGAAGCTGCGGTGCTGGATGCCCCCCGCCCCAGCAAGTGTGAGCAAGTGCAAGCCATGGTATACGATCCCTAACATAACACTGGGGCTAAAATCATATTGAAAATAGTCCTAAAAATAAATAAATAATAAATGAGTAAATTGAAAGTTGAAACCTTATGCTTGCCAAATGACTTTTTTTCATCTCTGATCTCTGTAGTTTATGCAGACGGACAAGTTGAATCAGCCAAAAGCAGCTTTGGTCTGTTTATTTTTTTTGAGTTTCTTCTTTTCTGCCTTTCTCAGCATTTCTCTTTCTTTTCACATTTGACGGGTTTCCCGCATATATAAAATCTGTTATGGAGAAAAGAAAAATCAAAACATTTGGGAAGTTAACACAACTAAAGTATTTGCCAAGCATCTGTTCGCATGCACTTGGCTATCTTTTCTGGTTCGTCGTTCTGTAACCTTGAGATAAAAAATTGAGTGACACTGGATGCTGTTGCTATGCAATTAATCACAATAAACTCACCCTAATGGACCACATCCGCACCATAATGTCTGTGTGCTAACATACATACATTCTGCCATCCTGAGGGACATTTGGTAGTTGTGATGCTGCACTGCTGCACTTCTTGCAGCATCATGACACAATGATTATTCATGAACCTGAATGTCTGGCCACACCAAGACATTTTTTCTACATTAACCAATTTGTTGGATTTTAAGGAAACCATGGTGCTTCACAACCTACTTCTTCAGTACTTTTCCACTGAAAAACAAAACTTTAAATGATCTTGGTGGCAGGAGCAGTGAGAGAGTGACACCAACCACTTTAGAGACATGTACAGCGGGGAAAATAAGTATTGAACATGTCAACATTTCTCTCAAAAAACACATTTCTAATCGAGCTTTTGACATGACATTTTCACCAGATGTCGGCATCAACCCAAGTAATGCACACATAGAAAGAAATCCAAACATTTATGTCCATAAATGAAGTTATGTGTAATAAAGTGAAATGGCACAGGGAATAAGTATTGAACACGCTTACTGAAATTTATTTAATACTTAGCGCAAAAACCTTTGTTGGTGATTACAGCCTCAAGATGCCTCCTGTATGGAGAAACCAGTCAAATACATTGCTCAGGTGTGATTTTGGCCCATTCATCCACACAAACTGCCTTCAAATCTTCAAGGTTCTGGGGGTCTCTTCTGTGAACCCGGATCTTCAGTTCTTTCCAAAGATTTTCAATTGGATTCAAGTCTGGTGATTGACTGGGCCATTCTAGCAGCTTTATTTTCTTTTTCTTCAACCAGTTGAGTGTTACCTTGGCTGTGTGCTTGGGATCGTTGTCTTGCTGAAAGATCCACCCTCTTTTCATCTTCAGCAGCCTGGCAGATGACAGCAGATTCTGATCAAGTATGTCTCCATACTTTTCTCCAGTCATTTTTCCTTCAATGATATGAAGTCTACCAGTACCATATGCTGAAAAACAGACCCACGCCATGATGCTCCCACCTCCAAACTTGACTGTTGGTATGGTGTTTTGGGGGTGATGTGCGGTGCCATTTTTCCTCCAAACATGTTTTGTTTTATGACATCCGAAGAGTTCAATTTTGGTCTCATCTGACCAGAGTATCTTCTCCCAGAATGTCATGGGTTTATCCAAATGTTGTGTTGCAAACTCCAAACGAGCTTCAACGTGCTTCTTCTTTAAAAATGGAGTCTTGCGTGGTGTGCGTGCATGGAGGCCATGGCGGTTGAGTGCATTACTCATTGTTTTCTTTGAAACAATGGTACCTGCTGATTCCAGGTCTTTCTGAAGCTCTCCACGAGTGGTCCTGGGCTGTTGGAGAACCCTTCTGATGATTGTTCTGACTCCTCTGTCTGAAATCTTGCGAGGAGCACCTGGCCGTGGCAGGTTTATGGTAATGCCGTGTTCTTTCCACTTCCGGATGATGGCCCCAATGGTACTCACTGGAACTTTCAGAAGTTTAGAAATGCGCCTGTAACCAGTGCCTTCAGTGTGCTTTGCAACAATAAGGTTGCGTAGGTCTTTGGACAGCTCTTTGCTTTTACCCATCATGCAATGCTTCTTGTCTAACACCTTGCTGGTGAGACACCTTTTTAAAAGGCATCAATCAGGACTATACCAGCTGATATTACTTTGCACTAATAGGGGGCAGGTTAACCTTCTGAATACTGACAAACTCCAGCTGCTTTCTTGGCTTGCCAGACCTTTTTAGCCCTCCTTTTCTTCATGTGTTCAATACTTATTCCCTGTGCCATTTCACTTTATTACAAATAACTTCATTTATTGACATAAATGTTTGGATTTCTTTCTATGTGTGCATTACTTGGGTTGATGCCGACATCTGGTGAAAATTTCGTGTCAATAACTCGATTAGAAATATGTTTTTTGAGAGAAATGTTGACATGTTCAATACTTATTTTCCCCGCTGTATTATAAAGGATATTGGGGCCCATAAAGGGCTTCTCCTGCCCTCTCAGACATTGGCCTGAAGCCCACACAAGGAACCCTCCTGGGGATACAACCATTGTGGGCATCTTACTGGGCGATGTCCATCATGGTGACGACCCAGGGCGCTTCCTACGATTTTGATTCAACTTTTCATCAAAGGACTGAATTCCAATCGAGTTTTTTGTTTTCTTACTCATCAACGAACACGCAGAGGTTAGCAGTGGCTACCTTACATGACCAAGACGTGTTCTTATCGTAACTTTAGGCTGTCACAAGACTCCTCTTATGTGTTATTGTTTTACTTTAGAAAGGAGGAGGTTGGACTCCTCTGACTTGTCTGTTGCCTATAAAGACAAACTTGCACATACGTTTTAAACATGCGAGTGATGCTAAGTATCGGTGCACCTTAATGATACATTTAATTGCAGCTGATGTCATTTGCATGTGTTAACATTGCTATGCACCAATGATTGGGTTTATTAATGATGTTGGACTGGTTTCAGTGAAGAGAATATTTGGCCTTGCTGTGAAATGAATGTGTTTGGGTAATTGCAGAGAGAGAGCACAACCACTATGTATTAATTAAGCTAGACATGGTATGTTTAGTTTAATCTCTGCTTCTTCACTTCCTCTCTGCCTCTCCTTTTCCACCCACTCTGCAATTATTCTGGGATATTCAATCACTTTAACTAAACAGCACTTGCCTCTTTTTTTATTATAAAGTGGGATCTCTGTGCCATTACTTTGTAGGTTGCTTTTATGATTGATGCCATTTAAAATGCAGGCCTGTGTCTGAGTTGGTGGCGGCTGGTGGTGACACTCACTATGGGAAGGAAGCAATTTACAGTTTCTGTGTCTTCAACAAGTGAGATGCCACAAAAATTGAATTGCTTTTGTCATAAACTTTTGGTAATGTCATTAAAAACTGGGTGGGTCTGCAGATGAAGCTAAGCACGTCAATGTGCAAGTGGCACATGAAGTAATTCTGTTGAGTGGATATATCCCCAGGAGTGTTTTTGCAAAGTGAGAAAACAAAACAGGGATTGTCAGGAGAAACATTCAGTGTGCTGAGACCCTAGAGTTTGACTGAGGCTAAAGAAAAGCTACTCAGGTAACATTAGCAAGAAATATTGCAGGACTCCTTGCAAAGAGAATGATTCATGCAGAATAGTGTGATTATATTAGAAGAAAAACTTCCTAACGGGACCTAATGGTTAATTTTCAATCTTGATTTCTTTTTAGACTAAGGTGCAATCAAATCACAATGGATAATTGGGGCAAAGTGGGATTAAGACTACTACTGCTTTACAGCGATTTAATGAAGTGCCAGATCGCACCAATACTACAGTGTGGGTCTTTGGGTTTATTCAGACTTGACACATTTGGTTTTGGTTCAAATGAACCACAGATCATTTCCCCAGATAAAACAAGTTTTAAGTCTGAATACACCCAAGCGGACCCTGGTCCGGGACCAGAAACCCCTCCCTGATCCATCTTTGGAGTTGGTCTCGGTTTGTTCCCAATCGGACTGAGCTTATCTTCACTCTGATATTCTTCAGCCTCAATACAATCTTTTCCTGGAGTGGAGCAACTGAACCAAAATGGCCACCGTAGCTGGTGGTATCAATCAATCAATCAATCAATCAATCAATCAATCAATCAATCAATCAATCAATCAATCAACCAACCAACCAACCAACCAACCAACCAACCAACCAATCAATCAATCAATTATTAGTATAGCACTAATAAAAGCAGAGCCAACCAAAGTGCTGAACATAAAATCAATAAAGAAGATGATACAATAAAGAAACAATAACAATAAAAACAGTTAAACAATAAAAGCAATAAAACAATGAAAACAAGAAAATAATAAAATTAACAAGCTGGTGCACTAGATCCGCTCACTGCAGTTATAAAAGCCTGAGTAAAAAGATGAGTTTTAAAATCACTTACGGTTCTGGCAGACCTCACAGAAAAGGGGAGAGCATTTCTGAGTTTAGGATCTGCACCTGAAAAGGCTCTGTCTCCCTGAGTCACAAGCTGAGTCCGGGGAACCATCAAAACTATATGATCTTCAGATATTAAGTCTCGACGTGGACGATAAACATGTAAAAGCTTCCAAAGATACTGAGGTGCCAGACCATTGACAGATTTAAAAACCAGAAATAAAATCTTAAAAATGATTCTAAAAGACAAAGGGCAGCCAGTGAAGTAAGCTTAATATTGGAGTTATGCTCACACCGTCTGATCCCCGTTAAAAAGCGGGCCGCTGAATTTTGAACCAGCTGGAGACGGCGGAGCAGAGACTTGTCAATGCCACTGTGCAAAGAGTAGTAGTCCAGTCTGGAGAGGATCAAAGCATGGATCACTTGTTCCAGAGCATGAGAAGGAAGATCTGGCTTAACTTTACTGATTAGCCTGAAGTGAAACAAATTTGTCTAATTTAAAATGCCTGTCAAGGTTTACCCCAAGATTCCAGATGAAAGGAGCATCTGAAGGGTCCAGGGGGCCAACGGCACTACAGCAACCTGTCAGCAGGTCTTTCCAAAACAAATAACTCTGTCTTGTTTTCATTCAGACAGAGGAAATTAAGTTCCATCCAAGATTTGATGTCTGTTAAGCATTCTGTAGAATGCCACGACCCTCAACACCTCCAGATTTTAAGGAAGATAGATCTGGATGTCATCAGCTTAGCAGAGGTACAACACATTGTATTTCCTAAAAATGGACCCTAGTGTCAGCAGATAAAGCGAGAATAAAAGAGGACTTAAAACAGAGTCCTAAGGTGGAGCTTCTGAAAAAATAAAAAAGGCCAAGTTGGACAGAAAAACTCCTGCCACAGATAAGATCTGAACCAACTGAGCGCTATGTTCTTCACACTGACACACTGCTCCAGTCGGGATAATAAAACACTGTGATCCACTGTGTCGAAAGCAGCAGGGAGATCTAAAAGAATTAAAACAGTGGAGGCTCCAGAATCAACAGCAAAAAGCAAATCATTGCACATCTTGAGGAGAACCAGACTGAAACTTCTCTAAAAGATCATGACTTTCTATGGTCTTGTAGTTGAAAATAAACCACTATCTCTAAAATTTTAGAAAGAAAAGATAACTTAGAAGTTGGTTAAAGTTTGAAAGAACATTAGGGTCCAAGTTATGCTTTTCCAAAGGGGTTGCACTACAGCATGTTTGAAAGCAGCTAGCACACACCACTGAGACAAAAGAAGAGTTAATGAGACCAACTGTCCAAGGGGTTATGGTATCGAAGACCTCCTTCAGGAGTCTGGGGGAACACAGTCACCTTGGCAGGAGGAAGGCCTCAGGTGCTGAAATATCTCAGGAATTCCTCTTGAGAAGAAGTGACAGACTCAAAATGTTCTAAAACAGCGGGTGTGTAGTAAAAGCAGAGGGGTCAGGGATACAAGGAGAGGGTAAAAACCTGACAGCACTGACTTTGTCAATAAATCATGGTAAAAACTGTTCACAGAGTAAAACAGAGGGAGCCAGACAGCAGCCTGATACTCAGTCAAGGAGTCTTTAAAAATCTATAATGAAATGTGGAGCACGTCTTTTTTACATTTACGCTCCGCGCGAATGCAGGACTGTCTGAGCGCACGAGTGTGGTCAATGACCCAAGGCTCCGGGGCCGGTTTACAGCATTTAGCCTTAACAGGACCAATGACAATGGAAGGCTAGGAAGTTTTTTTTTCTTTTCTGCTCTTTTCCTCATTTGTTTTGATTTTCTTTTTCCTCCATCAACCATCTAACCATGAGACTTTCTCCTTACCTTTTCCTTCATACCCAGTGTCATTATTCCTTAAGTAAAGGAAAAGGTTGTTGTTGTTGGAGACATTCACTTTCTTCTGATAATATGTATCTGCTACCTATTTAACACGCATCTAATGACAGCAGAGAAAACTGTTTTAGAATCATGTATTTGTTTAAATTATATTATTGTGTTGTTTTCCGGTTGTTATATTAAATGTAATGAAGGTTCTAGTCAAATTTTAAGCCTTAAGGCTGATTTACAGTGGTCCGTCTGTGGTGTGTCTCCATTGCGTTGCCTTGACACAAAAACAGAGAACGTTCATAATCAATCAGAACACTGCCTCTGTCATGTCTGCGTCTGAAGTCTGGCCCTCCACAATTAAATGTAAGCTTTACTCAGGAGTTCTATTTCCAGTCCGTCAATGCTTGAACTTTGCAGTAAAAAGACCCAAACAAAGAAGCAAAATCCATGTTTTCGCACAGTACCGGTACCAACTACAGAGTTACAGTTCCCATTCCCATGTGAGGGTGGCTGGGGTGGACAGGGATCTTGTTTTTATAGCATTAAGATTGGGTTATTGATTTGTTTAACCCTTGTGCTATCTTAGATGACCCTACCTTTACATTGACGTGTTCTCCCCACCATGACAAAGGTGGATAAAGGTGGAAAGATTTCATGTAATCCATGGACACCAGTGAAGATCACAAATCATTGAAGAAAAAGGGTTCATTGCACTGTTTAGTGGGTCTAGATGACCCAACTCCCAACGTCAAAGTGCCTAGGATAGCACAAGGGTTAAGGGAAACATTTCAGTGTTTCCTCTAAACCTAACTTTCACTCTCCATCAAAAAGCCACATTTTGAAGGGAGCCTGAGAGGCTTCTACAGCTGTCAAACCTGCGGCACAATGTCAACTACTTCATGAATCGGTCATGTGGTGCAGCCGGCCAGTGAAGCTTCGGACGTCATCATTTTCAGCTCCGCCCCTTAAAGAAGTGAGCCTCTATATGTGGAAACTCCCCCTCCCCTCCTCAGCACCAACACATACTATGAAGCCTCAATGTCCCATCACTAAATAAAACCGGGGCTTTAGAGCCTTAAAACTTCTATAATTATTTAAAAATATAAAGATGAATAATTTGCACATATTGTCTATCAGGGGTTATCTTTTAAAATGTATCTCCTGCAATAAACGAGGGACCACTGTGGATAATGATTGTGCTTTTATAAGTGCATTTAACTTCCATTATTAAAGGCCACAAAATACACTTATCACAACTGTGCGTTCCGTTTTCAATGACGTCCCTTAAGTTGGCCGTGAGAGCTTTAGGGAACTGCAAGACACACCTGCGCCTCTCTTGAGATGTGGGACGCTCTTTTAGGCTTTTATAGGCAACTGATTATTTTTTTATATTTCTGACTTCTCTGTACTTCAAAACACTTTTTGGTTGTTCTCTCAATTTGTCAGTCCACATTTTTTTTCTTTTTCTTTATAGAGGTTAATTAAGGGTTTACAACCAAAAGTTTTACTGTTTTCTTCTTCACATTTTGGCTTACATTACTTTATATTAAAACAGCGGCTAAATGAGACAACATATTGAATATAATGTACAATTTGTCCTTTTGGAGCAGCACAAATAATCTCTGTTAGATTGAGCAGTGACATAGAATTGGCAGCAATTACACCCTGGAAGAAGTCCCTCAGCTGAGGTTAATAACTACTGTGTGTCTGCATGTAGCTTTGTCATGATAGAAAGGTTAGATATATTAGTGCTGGCGGCTGTTGGCTGGGATACAGTGAGTCAGGGCTGTTAGGCCAAGCTGAATGGTCACGAGAAAGTGTTCATGCTGTAGACCCAGTGTGTGTAAATGTTCTTTATGCAAAAATAGGACCTCACTGCTGGTTGCTGTCTGTCAGCAACAGGTTGTTCTGCAGGCTTTACAACAAAGACAAAAGGTGATTTAAAGTAATGGAAAGGTGGACAGCAGTTTTATTGTATTCCTTTTTTTCAAAAGAATAAAGAAGCTAGTTTATATGATTAAAAAAAACATGAAACAAATAGGAATTTCTAATATAAAAACAAGTTGCATCAGCCAACATTTGAAAACATTTTGTGAAGTCTTTCTAAGTGTTTCTTTTGTTCTTTATCAGATCAATGACAAAATATGTCAAATTAAGAATCTGGATATTCCTCTACTATTTCCGAATGTTTGTCAGAAGTTAACGACATAAAGAAAACATTTTCCATTTTTTTCCGTTCCCTCGGGACGCGGGTCTCCAGCGAGTCTTCCCCGGGGCCTCTGCCTAGTGCAGGGGTGTCAAACTCAAATTCACAGTGGGCCAAAATTAAACACTGAAGTAAAGTCACGGGCCAAACTCAATTTATTGAAAAATTAACTGCAACTGATAAACAGTATAATGTTTAACCATTTCATAAAATGTCTTTTTTTTATTCATTCATTCATTTTCTTAATCGTTTTCCCTTTCGGGGTCACGGGGCTGCTGGAGCCTTTCCCGGCCACTTGTGGGCAAAGGCAGGGGACAACCTGGACAGGTCGCCAGTCTGTCGCAGGGTAGAATGTCCACAAACACACACCCATTCACTGTCACATTCACACCTAGGGACAATTTAGAGTTGCCAATTGCTTTCTTGCTGTGAGGCAAGAGTGCTAACCACTGCGCCACCGTGCAGCCGATAAAAGGTCTTCTGATGTTATATTCTTTCGTTACAGCCATTAGCTCCGCACACAAGACAAACAGGTCGGTCCTTCATTTTGGTGAACAGATAATCTGTCTCCCACCTGTCTTGAAAGCTTCTGTTTTCCATCTTACGTTTCACCCAATTATGCCCAAAACACTTCCACATGGAGGCATCCAGGAGGCATCTGGACCAGATATCCGAGACAACTCAACTGGCTCCTCTAGATGCGCCGCGGCCCTTCTCCAAGCTCTCTTCAGGTGACCAAGCTCCTCCCCCTCACCCTACAGAGGGAGCTCATTTCTATCGGTCATGACCCGAGTGCAATACTATAGCCGAGTATTAGAGAGTATTGGAAGGAAGATTGATGCCTAGTTCAGTTCTTTCTTCACCATAACGGACCGGCACAGCAACCGCATAACGGCAGACACTGCACCAATCCACCGGTCGATCTCACGGTTCCCTCACTCGTGAACAAGACCCCAAGATACTTTGGGTGGTAACTCTCCACCCAGCAAGGGCAAAGTACCTTTAAAATAGATGATAAATGAAAATGTGCAAATATTTGATTGCAACAAAGAAAGGAAACATTACTTCTCCATTTCCATCGTCATAACTTAAACTGTTTGATTTTGTGTTAATTTGTATGATTTTAGGCATTCCCAGTACATTAGGAAGATAAAACACATGAAATTAATACATTCAGAAAATAACAATTGTAAAATTCAAGGAAGATATATTTCCCAAAACTTGGACACAAATGAATAAAGTCTGAAACGTTGCAATCTCACCACAATAAGGTTATCAAAGTGTCACAAGTCACAGACATACATTCAGACTTCTCTAGATAAATAAAGGTGTTGCTCTGAGAATTAAAAATACACCTATTTATATAAACGTCAGAGTCCTCAGATGCAAAAAAACAAACAAACTGTAAATTCATCTTAAGTGAGTCAGTTCTGCTTAATCTAAATCTTAGACCTTATTGTCAATGTTTTAATTACATAGGGATAAATGTAGAACTAGATGCCAGGCTGCACGTTGGCACAGTGGTTGGCGCTCTTGGCTCACAGCAAGAACCCCGTGCATACGTAGGTTTTCTCCGGAGTCTCTGGCTTCTTCCAAAAACATGCTTCATAGGTTAATTGGCAACTCTAAATTGTCCCTAGGTGTGAATGTGAGTGTGCATGGTTGTGTGATTGTGGCCCTGCGACAGACTGGCGACCTGTCCAGGGTGTTGGCAAGTGGCCGGGATAGGCTCCGGCAGCCGCGTGACCCTGAAAGGGATAAAAATGGATTAGAAGATGAATGAAGAAATGAATAAATAATTGACTAGAACACAAGGCTGCAATAACTAGCAGCTGAAAAAACACACACAAACAAAAAGAAATACAATAACAGTGCAGTCACACAATTTGCTTTTCCTTTTAGCCCCTACGCATGGAGTACAAATAGATCAATAAAAGTGATCAGTGACAGCTTTGTATGGAAAGGATTTATTTAGTAGCAGAACTGTCTACCTGTCACCAATATTAAATGAAAACTATTAATAACTAAAGCGAAGTTTAAAGCCAGACTGCCTGAATGACTCTATTCCTGTCCAGTTCTTCTTTTCATTCTGTCTCAGAGACAAACTTCAGATCATGTATGTTAACAGAAAACATTTACCAGTGGAAAGACAGACAATGACACTACAGAGGCTGAATGGTTGTGACAGAGAAAATCTTCCTTCTTACATTCCTTTTAAGTTGTCATAGACTTTTACAGTTACAATGAAATGGTTTAAATAAAATAAAAAATGTTGCTTTAATTAATTGCCCTTTTGTTATCTTTACCCCATTTTCAAATAAGTCATCTTGTTTTGGAAAGATTCTAGCTGTTTTACATTCATTCAAAGTGACTCAGCAGAATGTTTTTACATTGCTTTTAATTTAGCTCAGCTGTAGTTGAGTCATGTTTTGTAGTTTTACACCGTTTAATGCAGTCATACTCATCCATTTTACTAAGTTCTGTTTGCCACAAAATCTAGCGAACAAATCAGAAGTGATTTATAACTTTAAGGAAGAAAATAAGCAAACATTTGGGTCAGATTAGGGAAGGTTACGTAACCCTTTAACTACCCCACCAAGAAAAAAGCTATCAAAAATTATTGTTTGCATTTCTTATTGCTTTAGTAATGACCACAATCTGTTTAGTTTTTTTAACTGACCTTTTAGTTTTTTAAAATAATGTCCTCTACCAAACAGTTGAGATGTCCTGTAATGGTTAAAGTACAGAATTTCATACAGATACACCAAAAATTTGAAAAAAATCATATAAACCAATTAATTTAAACATTATTAACACTCAATATTAAGGGCATGTGTCTCCATTCTTTTTATCATGCCTCAAACTGTGAACCTTTTTTAAAACAAAGCAAATTTTGACCTATATTTCCTGGAAGTTGTTTGACAGTACAACGATTTTGGATATTGACTCACTTTTGATGGTATTTCATAAAGCATTCTTGGTTTGAAATGAGATACAGAAAAACATATTTCTGACATCTTGACCTTGACACATCCTTTGGACAGAGGTTTCATCGTCCCTGCTTGTCAGAGTGAAGAGGTCGGTGTACCATGTTGTCGTAGCGCACATCTGGTTGTGGTTTTGGTCATGAGGGTCTTGGTAGGTGGCCTTTCCACATCTGTGGTAGAGAGCTTAATGATGGTCGGCCAACTTTGGTTGCTTGCTTGTTGATCTTCTTTAAATTGTGTGTAACAGCCGGCAGAACCTTTTGAGTGACACTGGTTTTTGCTTCAGTAGGTCCCTCTTGTAGACCAGCCAGGAATTATTGACACACAAGTCGATGATGTTTCCAAACAGGGGACTGTACCATCACCTTGATTTAGCTGGGGTCTTGTACAGGTGCACCAGCATATCAGAGAGATCTATTAGACAGGGATCAGTGATGGGCATGGGATAAACTCTTTTGACTCTTTGCTCCACCGTCTGACTGTTGAGAGAGGCATGATCCCAAAGGCATTGCTCAGCAGGTTGAATCATTTGTTATCACATTTTGTAAAATTGGTCTGGACTCTCGTTGAGCTTATCACAAAAATCTATGTATCTGCGTAACATCTGGAATCTTTTTCTTGGCATGATGTCAGCAATTATGTTGACTCTTGGTGCCAGTTGTACACCTGCAATGGGAATGTAAAAACACCCATTTATAGAAGAATTGCTAAGAAATCCTCAATTTTTTCAGAATTTTCATCTTTATAGGATCTCCCAACGTCTGAGATTTGTATGATAAGAAATATGCTTAATCATTTTAAAGCATTTTGAAGTATTGGAAGGGTGTGTGTACATCCTCAGGAGGCTCAAATCTTGAATCTGCAACCTTGAATTCTTCAATGTCCTCATGCTTGACTGACTGCTGTGTTCCCAGACAGCTGTGAAGTAAGGCGCCTACACCCATTACGCTCTTTGTCTGGGGAGTAAGGGTTAGTAAATCCAAGGAAAGATAAAACAAAGCAGAAGTTGTGCCTCTGATGCACCTGAGTACTAACAATTAGTCAAGGGATGTGCAGTATCATCCTGCTACAATTGTGTTGCAGAGAGATGGCTGTCAGATGCAGACTTGATGGAGGCAATGCAAACATTCTGATTGGTTATTGAACGTTCTATTTTTGTGTTAGCGCAATGCAAGAGAGACACATCAGAGACGGACCAGTGTAAATCCGGGGTTAGGGTTTATTTGGATGAATTTTATAATTTTTATAAGAACTGCAAACCTGTTGTGAACAACTGTTTTACTTGACTGTAACAGGTAAAACACCCGTGAATACCCGTGCTCTTTTTCTGCCCTTGTCAATTGTTGCTAGCTTTTGTTACTGTTTTACACTCATATTTTTCTTATTAGGATTATTTATATATCTAGAGGTTTTTATTTTCTTTCTAAGGTTTTTAAATAAATTCACAACAGGAAACCTTCAGTAAAAAACGAGTTTGGCATCATGTTACAATAACTAAAACGTAACATAATCCCAATACAAAACACATTAATGGAAGAGAAGCAGAGACAAGCAGTGTTTTAGCTTCCAGCTTAGACAGAGCTAAAGTTCCTTATAGAAGAGGAAGATGATGCAGAATGGGCTCTAATGTATATTCTATGAAGATACAATTGATCCTCTAGAGAACTGTGAGGAAGGATTTCCACCTACACCATTCTCCAGCAACTTTGAACAGTTTTGTCCCATAGCTCCTCAATGTTGCATTAAATTCCATAACTATTGATTAAGTCCCTTCTTCAATCTGAAAGCAGCAGTGCAAATAGGTTACCATAATGTGCATTGTCGGTTTTGATAAGAATACAGAGCCACTAATATCAGCATGCAGGGGTGTAACATTCTAGGAAAACAAGTAGGAGGCCTTGAGGGCCGGCCTCTTACTGGTTTCCCAGAAATCCTGCCTTATCTGCTACTGATTACATCGATCAGATATGTTTAGCCAATAGGGAGCTTCAATGGCCGTTTGGATTTGAAAGCAAGTTGGACACCGGCCCTTCAGGCCTGGATTTGGGCATCCCTGATCTAAATGACCATGGAATGTGAGATAACATAATTCTTGAGAATAAACTATAAGACAATTTCAAACTGATTCGTGGGTTCTAAGTGAATCAGAATTCAAACTTAATTCAAGTTTTCAGGATCATTGTAATAATGCAACTTTCCAAAATACAACAAAAACTTTTGCTAGGTGCTTTGATGAATTGCCATCAAATCAGAAGATATCTCAGAATCTTTCTGCAGTAGCTTACTTACCACTTTATAAGGCTTTAAGAGATTGATTTGTTGTGTGCACAAACGGATTGATAAGTTGTGGACATTTTTACAATGGGGCCGCCTGGGCAGTGGACTGCATAACTCTGTTCTGTCTGGCGCTGACAGGGAAAAGCGGTCCTGTCACAAAAAAAAACAGAGCAGGTCAAAGTTGAAAAAAAGGCTCACCAAAAGTGTCCAGAGACAAAAGTAAAACAACGAAAAGGACGATGATATAGTGAACCCAGATTTGATATATTCAACATGAGAAGTTTTTTTATGAGATGGAGGGGCACTGCAGGGAAAAAAATAGCAGTTGGAGATCCATGTGTGGTGCAGCGTTTAAGCTACACCCATCCATCTCCCGCCCCATCTCCTCCTCACCTTTTTAAGACTGTCCCAAATGAAATAGGATGTTGTGTGTATATGTACGTGCATGAGTGTTTATTTGGCCGCACAAGCATGTGTGTAACGGGATGGTAATAAATAAGGATGTGCTGTGCGTGGAGCTGGTCGTTAATCACTGGCAGTGTTGGCAGCTAACAGATAAGCGGATTGATCCAAGGCCACCGAGGGAACGCTGCCTGGCACTGGCCCATTCATCACACCCATACACCCCCCAAACACACACACACACATGCATGTACTGTACACAAAGACTCTGCCAAGGCTAGCTAAAGCTTGAGAATCATCTTTGACTAGTCCCATTGACATCTGCAAGAGTTACTGGAGTATAAAGTGGGCTATGACAAAATGAGAGACTGAGGGTCTCTCACATCTGCAGTGGCTCCATGACTGCTCACCTGCAAACCACAACATGGCACTTTTTGAAGTTTTTAACAAGCACTGACAAAGGTATACAAAAACACACACACAAACACCCAAAGACAAAGACAAAATAGGTATTTTCTTTGGTCATCCAGAACTACAGATTCCTCAGAGATTTTGGAGCTTGAAGAAGGATGGAGAAATGACAGATGGATGACTGGATAACAGGTGAGATGACAGGATGACAAAACACAGTTGAGGACATGCTCCAGTACCATGTGACAGCTTGGCAAGCCTACCTGGGAGGTAGCAAGTCAAGGGAAATGCAGCTCAAAAAAGTGAGATGAGAGCCGGAGAAAATGCAGGAGGTCAAACATCTGTGGTTTTCCTTTGTGTGGATTCTTTCAAATGGCCAGTGCTGGAAAAAGAACAGACTGAGTAATCAGGAATGTGCCAAGCTGTGTTCATACAGAACATGATTTGTGCAGCAGAGGCGTCCAGGTTCAATGTTAAATAAGATGCAAACAAAGGTCCTGCAGTGTGAATCGAGCATCGGGCTCAGCACATCAGTCCAGCAACAGCACGATTGCTGTTCGCGTCAACCAATCAGGGACTCAACTTTGGTCACGTGACATGTTCAGTGATGCAATCAGCGGGTGGAGTCTAAAACTAACATGGAAGAAGCTGATCGTTGCCGTCCTGACCTTTATGATATTTCTCTTATTTTCATCGGAACAATAATAAAAAATTCCTCCAATGTATTCTTATCTTTATCCTCCTCGGATTAATGTGAGACAAGAAGTTGTCAAACTGGATCACAGAGTAACGAAGAACCGGTAACATTGGCCGTCATTCAGACGCAGCTCCTGTTGCGGAGGGTGAAGCTCACCGTACCGGGAGCGTCTCTGACTGAGCCCATGAACCCTGACATGGAGATGTGTTCACCAATATTTTTGCACAGCTTCTGAAAATCAACAAATCTGATCTCTAAACATCATCCGTGTCTTCGATGTCTGGAGCAACAGGCTTGTAAACACATTTTTGGACAGACATCCACACGCCTTCTTTTGAAGAAGCAGAGAAAGAGGACTTTGGGGGTGAGCCTGTCTATTACCCGGGCTGAAGTCACAGAGGTAGTCAACGAGCTCCTCGGTGGCAGGGCCCCGGGAGTGGATGAGGTCCGCCCTGAGTACCTCAAGTCTCTGGATGCTGTGGGAGAGTCTTGGCTGACACGTCTCTGCAGCGTTGCGTGGCAGTCGGGAACTTTACCACTGGGCTGGCAGACAGGGGTGGTGGTTCGCCTCTTTAAGAAGGGGGACCGGAAGGTGTGTTCCAACTAAAGGGGAATTACACTCCTCAGCCTCCCTGGGAAAGTCTATGCCAGGGTACTGGAGAGGAGAGTCCATCCGATAGTCGAACCTCAGATTCAGGAACAACAGTGCGGTTTCTGTCCTGGTCGTGGAACAGTGGACCAGCTCTACACCCTATCTAGGGTGCTGGAGGGATTGTGGGAGTTCGCTCATCCAGTCCATATGTGTTTTGTGAATTTGGAGAAGGCGTTCGACCGCGTCCCCCGTGGTATCCTGTGGGGGGTGCTCTGGGAGTATCGGGGTCCAGGGAGCCTTACTAAGGGCTGTCCGGTCTCTGTATGACCAGAGTAGGAGTTTGGTTCGCATAGCCGGCAGTAAGTCAGACCTGTTCCCGGTCCACGTTGGACTCCAGGAGGGCTGCCTTTTATCACCGGGTCTGTTCATAGTTTTTATGGACAGAATTTCTAGGCGCAGCCAGGGGCCGGTGGGGATCTGGTTTGGGGACCACAGGATTTCCTCTCTGCTTTTTGCAGATGATGTTGTCCTGTTGGCTTCATCGAGCCAGGACCTCCAGCGTGCATTGGGGCGGTTTGCGGCCGAGTGTGAAGCGGCTGGGATGAGGGTCAGCACCGCTAAATCCGAGGCCATGGTTCTTGACCAGAGAAAGGTAGCTTGCCATCTCTCGGTGGGTGGAGTATCCTTACCCCAGGTGGAGGAGTTTAAATATCTGGGGGTCTTGTTCACGAGTGAGGGAAGATCAGAGCGTGAGATTGACAGACGAGTGAGCGGCGTCCGTAGTTATGCGGTCGCTGTATCGGTCCGTTGTGGTGAAGAGAGAGCTGAGCCGAAAAGCAAAGCTCTCAATTTACCAGTCGATCTTCGTTCTAATACTCACCTATGGTCATGAGCTATGGGTCATAACCGAAAGAACGAGGTCCCGAATACAAGCGGCTGAAATGAGCTTCTTCCGTAGGGTGGCGGGGCGCTCCCTTAGAGATAGGGTGAGAAGCTCGGCCACCCGCGGAGAGCTCGGAGTAGAACCGCTTCTCCTCCACATCAAAAGGAGCCAGTCGAGGTGGCTCGGGCATCTAGTCCGGATGCCTCCTGGACGCCTCCCTGGAGAGGTGTTCCGGGCATGTCCCACTGGGCGGAGGCCACGGGGAAGACCCAGGACATGCTGGAGAGACCATGTCTCTTGGCTGGCCTGGGAACGCCTCTGGGTTCCCCAGAGGAGCTGGAGGAAGTGGCTGGGGCGAGGGAAGTCTGGGCATCTCTGCTTAGACTGCTGCCCCCGCGACCCGGTCCTGGATAAGCGGAGGAAGATGGATGGATGGATGGATGGCCTTCTTCATGGAATATCATTAAAATATATACCAGCATAATGGTGCAAACATTTTTTTTCCAAACGTGCTGCATTTATTTTTCTTGTTCCACAGATGACGAATCCACAATTGAAAAAAAAGAAGAAAAAATCAACCAGAAATTCAGAGCAAATAAATTATAGTAACATAAGGATAAAGGCAGGCATCAGTGGAAATAAAACTACCCTGTCGAAACAATAAAATGGAGGTCACTGTCTGGACCCACTTTGGGATTACATTCCACTGATATTTGGTGAGAAATATCTAAAAATGTATTTACTCACTCTAAATAATGGCAAAGCTGTTCATATTGTGTATGTGTTCACACAAGGAGAACTCCAACTAATGTACATTTTAAAGGGCCATTTTTTGTGGCTCCTTCTCACTTGTAAATCTTTTATTATGTCTGAATAATCTTTTGTGTTGTCCCCAGTCATGTTGTGCAAACATAAAATTAATTGTACACTTGGGAGAACTAAGTGATGGTCCATGAATTATACTTTTCTGGGTTTTCTTATTGTTGCAGTATGCCCTTATTGTGCTGCACTAGTCACTCTGTTTAAAGTGTTTTTTCCTTAAATTAGTCTTTTTGCTTGGAAAATATCTGCACTAAAAAGACCCAGCTTCAAGTAAGTTGTAGCCACAAGAATAATCTAAAACCACAGCTTTAGAAACCCCAGTTTTCCTTTTTTTTTCCATTTTCAATAAAGTAGAACCTACCATTTTATGTGATGTGAAAAGAGAAAAATCCATGCCATCATTTCCTGTGGTCACAACTTTCAAAGTGACAGATCAAGAACAACAAAAACAAACTACTAAGGTACTCTTAGAGAACACCTAATTGTTGCTCCCAGTTTTTTTCTTTCACTCCTGTAGATAGTTAATAGCCTGACTTGAAAAAAACACCATCCGTGTTCTGTGAGTACATTTTCTTAGGGTTGCTTCCCAAAAGCTGTTGAATCTGCATTTATAGACTGGAGGATGAATAACGTTTTCCTGTGGGAATGACTTACGGCTTAATAATGAAGGTAACAAACTCATTCGGTTAAAAATAAATAGATTTTTTAAAAACTCACCATGTTTCGCTGTGTGGGATTTAATGAATATGTGGATTTTCTCCGGGTAGCCTACTCCAAATTTCTTTTTTTTTCTTTTTTACTCCAGATTTCTTCTGCAGTCCAAGGGCTATGTTTCATAGGTCAACTGTTTGTACTAAATTGTCTTTCAGAAGTGAATGTTTGATCGTCTCTCTCTTTGTCACTGAACCCAGTGACACTGAACAAGAAAAAAGTGGACATGGAAAATGCATGGGTGGAACACTCTTCTGCCCTCGTGCGGTAGTCCCTGAAGAGTCCACTTATTTTTAGAAAAATACAATTAACTTTAAAGCTATCTTAGTTATTAGAAGTGTTGCTGCTAATTTTCAGTCCTGTTGAGCACACTGACTTGTCTGACATCTGTACATTCATTTGGGTTTTCTTTTAATCACTAAGCATTAAAGTGTATTTATTAGATCCAAACAGCTAAAAACATGTGTGCTTTGTTATTTAGAGCTTTTTGGAGTTTGTTGTAGAGTTAGAGAGAATCATGACTTAACAAAAAGTTCAATGTTCTTTGTCATAATAAAAAAGAGAAAAACATCCACGGGAAACACACACCTTGATCAAGATCATTTTTACAAACGGATTTGTTTGTGATTGACTTTGAAAACAGTCATTTGTACGTGCTTTAGCACTTTCTGGGAGTGTAGTATTTGAATAGTTTCAACAAATAACATCTACCTCATCTCAGTTATGTGGGGTTTCTGATTTTTCACTCCGCACTTCACTCATCAATTAGTCCGCACTCTGAGCCAATAGCTAGAATAGCTGACTTTTTTCACAGCCAATCACAATCAAGTTCCTGCCTTTAAATTCATAGAAGGGCCACCTCTGCCCCGTTTTTCTCCTCATTCTTTAATTGGCGTTGTCTGGCCTTAACCAACATCAGCGCCTGACCTCTGGGGTCTCTTTATTTGGACTGAGGTCATCCCAAGCATGCCTTCCACAAAAGACTATTTCATGCAAAAATTCCTGTTTCATCATTCAATCTTTTAATCACACTTTCAAGATCTCTCCTTATAGGCATATCAGTTTCCTAAATAGTGTTTTTTCT
Organism: Oryzias sinensis; assembly: GCA_037389245.1. Classification (NCBI taxonomy): domain Eukaryota; kingdom Metazoa; phylum Chordata; class Actinopteri; order Beloniformes; family Adrianichthyidae; genus Oryzias; species Oryzias sinensis. The sequence continues at coordinate 5,169,733 of CM074490.1, forward strand.
TTCTTTCTAAATTGTCAGCTAAGATAAAAGCTGCAAAGTTGGTTGAAAGGCAGAACTTGGAAAAGAGAAGGAGAAATTCTGAAAAAAGATGGATGAGGTGGTCCAGGGTATTCCTTAAGGGAAAGACGAGTGATTGAGGAAGACTTTAATTGACATGTGAGTACGGCCAACAGAAGTGGCGTGGGAGAAATGGGTACGTTTTGTGCAGACGAACTTCCCTAAAAAAATAGAAATGGCTGTGATGAACACACTTTCCCCCCAAAAAGGAGAAAAAGGAGAAACATAGAGTGACACAAAACACGAACATCTTGTGTTGACATGTAATCTGAAAGAGCAGTGAGTGCAAAGTCATGGCTGGGGGGAGTGCCACCAGACAGGATAGGATGATGATACGGTGGTGAGGAGGAGAAAATGGAGCAGTAAAGAAGCCCAAGTGGTCAAAGGAGAGTATCGTGTGGTTTGTTGGAAGGACAATAATGTGTTTGGAAGAAAAAGTTAGCAGAGTAAAAGTAGGGCAGAAAAGACAGGAGGACAGCGAGATGCAGAAATTGGTGACGGTGGAGGTAGCAAAAGCCAAACAAAGGTCATATGAGGACTTGTGTAACATTTTGGACACAAAGGTACATTGGTACAAGCTGGCAAAGGCAGAGGAAAAAAGACTGCAGAATGTGCAGCAGAGTTAGGGTAATGAAGGACACAGAAGGAAAAGTGCTATAGAACATAAAGGAGAAGGGCGGTTGGGATGTGGCTGTTGTGGAGCAGCCGCTAACTAAGATCAGTTAGGATAAAGTCAGGAAGGTGTTCAAGAGGAGCTAGTCCTAACAACAGATTGTACCTGTGGAGCTATAGACCTGCTAAGGAGAGGTGGCAGTAGAGTTTCTATTTGGGCTATTTAACAAGATCTTGGAGAGTGAGAGGATATGGAAAGGTATGGAAAAACATGCTCTGGTGTGTGATTTTTAAGAAGGGAGGTGAAATGCAGAGTTGGGCAAACTACAGAAGACCGCTGGTAAGTCACACAATGATTTTATTAGAAAGAGTGGAAGCTGGACTGAGGTCAGAAGTGAACATTTGTAAAAAAAATAAATAAACATGTTTTAATGCAAGAGAACTACAGATGCATCATTTACTTTAGGGATGCTTCTGGAGAAGTACAGAGAAGGTCAGAAAAAGTTGCATTTGTGGATCTGGAAGAAAAACTTTTGAAAAATGGCAAACAATATTTAAGCTATCCGGCTGTACAGTTTAAGCCAGATTCCAGCTCAGACGAGGACAACGACCACGGATCCATATGTCCACAAGTGGATGCATCGGAATGGAGTGGAGAAGGGAGCCTATGGTCTGCCAATCGTAGTTTGTACAAAACAACTACTAGCTTTGTTTTTTTTTTAATCTGCAGCTGATTCAAAGAAAATATCATATTTATTTTCTTCATATATGTCCTCCATCATGTGAAAAAACTTTTGTTTAAAGGAGCTTTCAAGATACATTTTTGCATTTCTTTAGACATTTTACTTTTGATCAGACATTAGAAAAGCTCAAGTGTACCGACAGCATTTTAGACAAATGGCTTCAGCACTCTCTAATAGTTTCTCAAAGAAACTTCAAATCCTTCAAATCAGCAAACCCTTTCAGAAATGTAAGCAAAATATCTTAAACAAACAACTTCAGCATCTTCAACAAGCAAATTCAGCATATATATTCTAGCAGTTTGTATTCACCTCCATATCCTTTTCTTTTTCTTTGCAACTTATGGTTTTCAGTCACGAGGCATGTTAGTATTCCATAAAAACAAACCAGCTGAGTGAGAAGTTTTGTTACATATTGGTAAAAAAATGTTGAATTTTTGGTGGTTTAGTTTGATGTTTTCAGTCCCCCTCTAAAATATGAAAGACAATGATATGGAGGAAAAACATTTTGTTTTCTGCCACTCGGCAACAGTCTGTTCAAAAGTCTACACAGCAGGATTTCAGTAATATTTTCCTCTTCCTGGCAGAGAAGCCTTCACTTTACACCACCAACTACAACAGTGCAGGAAGTGAATTGTAGTTGTAATGAGGACAGGTCAACATTGGAGCAATCTTTGAGGTGAAAAAGAAGAACACAGAGGAGTGTCAGCTGCTGATTCTGTAAATGTTGGAACAACCTACTACTTTAAGGGATGCTGGGCACAAGTTTATTTTTTCTAAGTAAATAGCTATTTGTATTAAACACAACTATTTGGTCAGTAAAAAAAAGAAAATCCTTATTTTTAAATGACAGGAAAGCCATCCATGTAGATAAAGTGACCCCACCGACAGCTTGATTATGCTTTAGTGTATGTTGCTTTGGAAAACTGCAGTGATAAAATTTTCAAATGGATATTTAAATATGTAAAGGTTTTCCAGTTACTGCTCTCATAGCCTTAGAATTGTGTCTAAATCCTTGTATATCCGAATTATGTGGACATCCAGGCTTTTCACATGCAGACAATCTTCCTTACGATATATCAATAGGAACCATACTCTTGTTAAGTCTGTCAAACTGCCTCGTGGACAAAAGAGCCTAAGATGTCATTTTTGGTTTGTAATAATTGTGTGTTGACAAGTGGATTTAAACTGAAATAGATGTTTAAATTGGTATAGAAGTTAATTGTTGAGTTTTATATGTTTGTGTATCAAACAAATCCATTCTCCTTCCTTTCTTTTCCCACACTGTCACATCCTTTTGTCAATGGTTTTAATGTTGATTGCAAAACTTGTTTCCAGTCTATTGCCAAAAGTCTTTTTTTTTTCATCTTTCTCCTGTGCATTATATTGCCCAGTGATAGGGAAGTCTTCCTTCATGGAATGAAGTTGATTTTATTGGCAACCATTAATCCCATTTTATTGGTAACTATCACAAATCAAGAAGAAAACAATTAAAATATGTAGGCAATATCAAAATCCCATCCAATTCTGCTGCTCTGAGTTGTTAACCCTACAAATGGCCGATAATGTGCAAACCAGGAGGCTGAGATGTAAGTACCGTAATACCCGGACTATAAGCCGCTACTTTTTTCCTGCGCTCACAGCCCTGCGGCTGTATGCAGTGACGCGGCTAATTTATGGACTTAATTGGTGGCCGCCAAGTACGTACTTTCGGACTCAGTGAATGGTTTGAATTCTTTACCTAACACCAAGCACATGTCATTTGTTTTTCAACAACCTAAGCAGCCAAACAGCATGGATGTCACTTTAGGTCTTAGACACTTCAGTCATGGTTCAAAAAACGAAACACGCATGCCCGGCCGCATCCCAGAATCCTTTGGTGCCATTAGACCCAACATGCACGTGATCGCGGCTACAATATGATGCAGCTTTCAGGTTAAAAGCAGCGTGAAAAAATCCACCATCACCAACGGGATTGGAAAAGCCGGTCATCTGCGTGAGGGAGAGAACAGCGCATGTGTGAATAACATCAGCCTTTATTTTGTCGGGACACGACTGGAAACACAAATCCATGTGGTCGTTTTAACGGTTTCTGAGGACTGACCGGAATTTTGCATTGAAAAGCTCACAGCCTCCGTGTGAGCTGGAGACATGTTCTCCTGCTGCTAAATCACATTGAGCTGCGGGGCCGATGGCAGTCTGAAGGCTCCCACACGTAACAACGCATCCGCCCCTCGTCCACAAAACGTACAGTATAAGTCCGATTGCTCTGCACAGACACGATTTCCTCCTCCCTGGAGCCGCCCTGGCCAGAGGTGTCGGAGAAGAAAAGAAGGGGAGCGCGCGGGGCGAGCGCGGAGCTCAAAGGCGTCCGCGGAACTTCTGACGCACGCGCCACGCTGAGGCGCTGGTATCGCGCTGAGGCGCGCGCTTTTCAGTCGCCGCTGCTTTATTTTACTTTTTATTTTTTTAACCAGCCCTGTTAGTACCATGATGCTGCCGCGACACAAGCGGAAGGAGAGCTGTTCCTTTTCACCCCTCCATGCACTGCTGCTACTTGCTCATTTTTAAACACGTACAACAGTGTGACGAGCCGGGTGTTGGCCCAGCCTTTAGCCCCTAAGACTCATGGGAAATGGGGGATCGTGGATGTAAATTTCCTCATCATAACTGAGGGATGTAATGTTGATTATGTTGTTACTGTTTGTAATTTTATGTGTGATACCTAGATTGTCAATAAGTAAAAAAACTAAAAAAAATTCTAAATAAATAAATAAACCATAACTGAGGAACTTGTGAACAGAATAGAGGTCCATGCTGTTTGTCAGATGTGGTCGTTATCACATGCATGAGCCTAAGGTAAAGCTGACTCCTCCCACAGTGAAGGATTGAACCTCACCTATGCTGGGAGTCAGGATGTGATTTATCTGGTACCTTATACATGTGGCTTTTACTACGACGTGGCTTATGTATGTTTAAAAGTAGTTAAACAGGTGAAAATGGGCGGATGCGGCTTGTAATAGGGTGCGCTTTGTAGTCCGGAATTTACGATAATGAGAAAAAGACGTGAGACAAGTTTTTGTTGAGAGAAATATACACAAAAAAACACAAACACACCTCAAAGACACATCAGGCATGATTTGAAACCGTGACCTAGTGTCTCTTTGGCTTTCACAGGAAGCAAAAGGCGGGAGGCGGAAATGAAAAGATGAAAGGTAAAATATGATGCACTCAAAGTAATGCATAAAAAATCTCACATATAGGATCCAAACACTTGTGGCAAATGTCTCTCCGATCTGGTTATATTGCATTTTGGCTATGTGCCATTTTCTCTAGCTAAATTGTGTGTGTGTGTGTATATGTCTGTTAGTGTGTGTACTGTAAAATAAAAATTATCATGTGTAGATATTTTGTCTACTTTTAGCTTGTCTCTACATGCAGTTCCCTACATTTCAGTCTGAAAGCTGGTTGTATTTTTTTTTCAATTTCTGTGCATTTTAGTTGCAATTTTTATATTGAATATATTAAAAATATTTTGGGGGACATTATACTTCACTCTTTATATTTTTAAATATAATGTTTTTTGTTCCTGACTCAGAGCAGTACTTAAGTAAGCTGAGGTTAATTGAATGAATATGAGTCAGGTGTGCGGCATCCAGGCAGTGAGAGCTGGGGGTCGCTGGGATTTATAGTATGACTAGATTTCTGGGGACGGCTCCTGCCGGTGACCAGAGGAGACCGAGCTCTTACTTCTGACAGAAACACCCATATAGCAGAAAAATGGCGACTGAATTGGCTTCATTTTGCAGTAAGGTTTTTCTATGGGTGACACTGCACTCAGTACAGTTCTCCTATGCCTTCAATGGATGCAGCCTATGTTTTTCTATTTCTTGTCCACTTTTCGGGTGAGGCTTCAGGTACTGTGCTGTTTCAGCTTCAATTCAAGGAATACATTTTTTTTTTTTTTTTTGCCATTTTCAATGAACAGAACAGTTTAGGAAATTTGCTGCAGTGCTAGTGTGCCACATAAAACACTTGAGAATTGAAAAAAACAAAACAATAGTAAGCAAAAAAAAAAAAAAAAAGGTCAGAACAATAAATTGAAGTACAATAGATCAAACTGTGCCAACTGAAGATGAAGAAGGTGCAGGTAGTGGACAGGTGACTGGACATAGAAGTGAAGAGTTTAAAGGGGGAGGAGTTAAAAAGTGTTCATGAGTCTGACTGCGTGGTCGTTAGAGATGAGCCTGATGAGGGTGGCGTTAACGCCCTTTTCTTTTACACAGCAAAAACCCTTTATATTATGATTATGTAGTTAATTGTGAATTTAACTTAGATTCTTTCCCCCCCGCAAAGGTGATTAGTTTCATGATTATATCCTTAGAGAAGTTATTCTCGTCTTTTTTTTTTACTATGGCTTAAATCCACATTTGTAAATTCAGATCAGTGTTTATTTAATGATACGTTTAATTGCAATCTTGCTCTGTATTTATATGTACTACATACGTATGTGTGTGCGCGCATGTGCGTGGGTATATGTATGTGTGTGGTTGCTTCACTCTTGAAAGACTAGGAGGCACAGCAAGTGGTCCAGCTGCATTTTAGGCAGGAATGAATACTGCAATTTACTGTCTGGATCAGTGGTATTGTTGGTTGGCATCTGTGTTTGTGTGCCACCCCTGTGAGAGGAAACAAAGACTCAAACTGGATGCTGCTCTCTCTTCATTAACACTGTTGGTGATAGCTGAATAACAGTCAGTTTCTAAACTGTGGAATTGGAACTTCATGTGGCTTTGCTTGATATGAAACCAACAGGGCACAGGCAATTATGTTTAAAATTCAAATGCGCTTCTTTATTAACCTTTCATACTAGCAATGGTATCATGGGATGTGTTTCTCTAAAAAACATTTTGGTGCTTGCTATTTCGATGTTAAAAAGGAATTGTTGATACCCAAGAGGCAGATGTGCTGGACTAGAATTAAGCCTAATTATATTGCCAAGTGGTATTTCAATTAAGTAGAAGTTGTGATAACAGCACTAGTAAAACTGGGGCAATTATAGTAAATGCAAATGGTAATCACGTTTTTATATTAAAAAAAAAATCTTTTGCCTTCCACTATGCCCACCACCTGTAGGAAGTACCACTAGGGGGTGGTGTCATATGTTTCAGTTGGTGGTTAAGGGCAGGGGTCTCAAAGGCCCAATCCATGGAACTGCATACTAACCATAGGGATATAGAATGTCACCTCCTTGAGTGTATGTAGCATTAGAAAGGACATGGACTCTCTCTCAGTGTGGTGTGATGCATATTAATGTCTAGCTCATATCAATGGAACCATTTATTAGTTTTGGCAGTTTTTTTTTTTTTAAGAGAATATGGGATTCTTCAGACCTGGTGTCCACATGCGAGGACATGATATTTTGTGTTTTATTCCCACAGTAGTTCATTCTGCTTAACTGGGACCCTGTCAAAGAGAAATAATAAAGGATTGGGTCTTAAGGGGTTAAATCCCTTTCTGCTGCAGCGTCTTACTGTGTCTCTGTCTGTCCGCAGCAGGAGAGCAACACTCATTAAAAAGAAACAAAAACCTGATAAACACTTGTTGTCAGTTTAAAAACGTTTTATAAAGGTTTTTGATCCTGGAAGTCAAACTCTGTGAGTATTTCGCTAGCTTACCTTAGCTTAGCTGAACTGTTTTTGTGCGCCTCCTGCTCAAACTTGTACTGCAGATCTGTTGATGATATGCATATATCTGTAGAGTATTTATTAAGCTTGAAATAAAAAGCTCTGATCAATATAAGAATGAATTGAACGTCCAATCCCTGACTGGACCGATTTCGATCGAGTCTGCAACCACGTGAATGGGCCTGATTTCCGATCATGCGATCTGGTGATTGTGTGTACATGTTTCAGTTTCAGCTTCTGCAGAGGTCCAGCCCCTCCCTTTTTACTGCTCCCGCTTCCTGCAGAGCCGATTGAGGCTTCCACTCCACCAATCAGGTCTGCTGACCAAGACCCAGCACAACCTCGGTAGAGGAGTAGGAGGAACAGAGAGGGAGAACAAAGAAGTTATTGTAAAAGTTAGGAAATTCTAACCCACCAAGTTTTTAAGATGATTCTTGGTTTATTTTTCCATATGGATATGGATGTATCTAATGATTTAAACCATGTTGCAGGGGATTGTATAGGTATCATAGCAAAGAGGATTTTGGGTAATATTTTCATTTTTACTGAAGCTGTTCTTCCTGTGAGTGTTATGGGTATGTTAACCGATCGCATTACTTCCCCCTGAATCTTTTTAAGCAATGGCACATAAGTTAATTGCACCAAGTCTGATAGACTGTAGGAGTAAGTGTTTTATATTTTCTGATTTTAGTGGTATATTTTAAATGGGCTTTACGTTACAATTGAGTGATAATAGTACTGATTTATTCCAGTTAATGGAGTACTCAGGGATGGATGAAAACGTGTCACTAACTGCCACTACTCTTTTGATTGAAAATTCAAGTTTTGGAGGGAAAGTAACACATCATCTGCATAAAGAACACTGTAGTAACACTATAGTTTTCAGCTACAGCAGTATAAACCATCCAACCTTCTTGGAGTCCCTCAGAGAACTACTACAATGTGCTCTTGTTCTACTAGGAAAATGCAATCCTACTGAGACTAATGACACTGAAAAGGGTCTGATAGAAATGCACAGCCTTTCTAATCTGAACCAGATAATGCTCTGCTATTGGAGTCACTGTTTATATAATAATAAATAATAAAAAAAACTTTTGAGCATATAGCATCAGGCAAGTGGTCAATGAATACTGTTGTAGTTGTGTCATCCGGACTCTGGCTCAGATAAAGTATGAGCAAAGTGGAGCAGCAGTGACACAAGTCCCACACTGAAAAAAATAACTAATAAGATTTACTTAAGAAAATCCTCGTAACAATTTGCACTAACAATTTGTAAGTAATTTTAATGCGTTTATGGACTTATACATTACAAACAGCAATCAAGTTAAATTTACTTAACTTCCAGAAGTCACTTTGATACAATCTTAAGTAAAATTTACTTAACTTCCACAAGTCACTCTATGATACAATCTTAAGTAAAATTTACTTGGTGGCATTTCCATTGGAAGGTCCATGTACTTAGTTTTATAAAGTAAAATGTACAATACTTTACTAAAGAAGGTATTGAAAATATTTAATTTACTTAGCTACTACTGTTAAGTATTACGTATTACATTTGAGTAAATTTAAATAT